>BSBK01002814.1:0-261585 GCA_027943335.1 Chamaecyparis obtusa
AAAACATTGTGACCATGATGCCTACATTTATGTTTCTCAGCTGTTGTGTCCTAGGACCCCTTATGACCCTTTACAACCATTTATGACCTCTAAGAATACATCTTAGAGGTCTTAAAATGTCGTAAAAGGTCATAAGAGGCTCCTAGGAGGGCCAGATGAGCTTCCACCTTCACGTGGTTGGCCCTGTTAAGTAGAGAATGTTAATTAAACTATTCTCAAAACATAAATTGTAGGCATCATGGTCACATTTTTTTGGAGACAACATAATTGAGTTGTATACCTACATGGAGAGCAATTTCTGCACCTTCGATTCCAAGTTGACACTGTGGGATGGATAACAACTTGGATTCAGAGGTGCAGAAGTTGCTCTCCATCGTTTGGGTATACCACTCAATTACATTGTCTCCAAAAAAATGTGACCATGATGCCTACAATTATGTTTCTCAGAGAATGTTAAACTATTCTCGAAACAAAGAGAAGCTCAAAGAGAAGCTGGCAACAACCAATAGAACGAGTGTTTACAACCATTTACGACCTCTAAGAATACATCTTAGAGGTCTTAAAATGTCATAAAGGGTCATAAGAGGATCCTAGGAGGGGCCAGATGAGCTTCCACCTTCACGTGGTTGGCCTTGTTAAGTAGAGAATGTTAAACTATTATCAAAACAAAGAGAAGTTGAATAATTTATATCTGAATACCAATTTATATCTGCATATCAAACTCAGATAAGCACACAAATCTGTAGGTAAAGAAAGCTTTCTAATTATGCTAAATAGAAGAAAATAGCTAAATCAAAGCTTCATAGATTCATATATGCATACTAATTATAGACAAGCAATATATTCAACTAAAAGTAGGAATATATTGAAAATGGTGTCACATTTTTTTTAAACAAAAGTTAGTATTGGTTGAAATTTCATCCTTTACACAGTACTATTTTCGACTAGGATGCTATACGTTCGACAATGTTCCCTACAATGTTCAAGCTGCAATCATAAAGAAAATGACATGTCAGTATTATACTATAGACCACCGATGTAGCACTAGGAATGATACAATAGAACTTCAGCTCATTATTCTTTCATTTATGTAATTAATAACCATTTTTTTTAAAACAAAATTTAGTATTGGTCGAAAAGAGACAGTTTTGAACAATGAATTCTCTTTGGAATGAATAGATTCAAACATTGGCATTAGGGTTATTTTGGGAACCATAGTGAATTACTTTTCATTGAAACACATCTATGTTATCAAGTACAATGGCTCTAGTACTTCTAGTAAGGCATTATGGCATAATATTCTTTTGAGGAAACACATCTATGCTATTCTTTTGAATGATGTCACTATTGACACTTTTGAGGAAACAAAAGGCTGAGGTGGTATTAGGCATCCTATTCAGCTTAAGCTGTGTAATTAATAAACATTTTTTTAAAAAACAAAATTAGTATTGGTCAAAATTTCAACCATTTCATAGCACTAATTCGACTAGAATGCTATGCATTCGACGATAATTTCTACAAACATTGGTGGATAATTCAACCTATTGTATGGTCAAAATTGCGACCATGTCACCAATTAAATCGATGACAATGCTTCCAGTTCCAAGGGATTGTTGCAGTCGATAATTCAACTAGTAGTATGGTCAAAATTTTGACTATTAATCAACATGTAGAAAATTCGACGAAAAAAGATCGATGATAGTTTTAGTCTTTTATTCGACCAATTGTTGTAGACAATTTGACCTTTTCTTGTCGAAATTTAGGGCAAAATTTACTAGTGTATGAACCTCATCTCATGAGTTAGGATGTATATATTATGTGTTTCATGTCTAATTGGAATGTTTTTAGTCTGTAGGCTTGTAATGGTTTCATTTCTTTGATTGGAATACTAAGTGTTGAGTGCATAGATTGTGCATGTATGTTAAATGCAATAGTTCCTATAAGACCAAGTACAATTATTTGGCTCTTTTATTTTGGTATCTTATTCTGGAGTGCATTTCTTATGCAAGTGATAAGATAAGGTTTTCTAGTTCCATTAGTTGATGCATGTATGTTAAATGAAATAGTTCCTATAAGAGAAAGTACAATTATTTGTCTCTTTTGTTTTGGTGTCTTACTCTAGAGTGCATTTCATACGCAAGTGATAAGATAAGATTTTCTAGTTCTTGTAGCTCCAAATAATCATGTGAGATGGTTTATTTTAGGAATTATATTTATTATAGTTTTTAATAATTGTAAGTCCCATTTTTTGTTTTGACAATAGTGTATACTTTGGGAGATTGAATCCTATTGGCATCCGTTCATCTTGGTTGCACATCCTACAAAGTATTTTGAGTTCATCTAGATTACATTGTTTTCAAGTCTCATATAGTGGTGCGGTTGATATGAAATACATGATATTTGTTAACATTCATCTAGTTACAATTTACAATTATTGTATCTTTAATTATTCCTATGTCAATATGTATGTCACAAAAATGCTTGTAAAGAGTAACCCACTCCAACAAAATGTTTCAAAACGTAATGAATCCTCATTTAAATGCTAGGGAATATTGGAAAGACATTGAAAATGTATTTTTCTTCTCTCCATTTCCATTTCCATCCTTTACAAACATGGAACATAAGAGAATAATTGTGTAGATTCAAATAGTTTTACTATTTCTAGTTGTAGAGGTCAACTAATTTAGGAATGTAAATACCTAGATTGGAGTTTTGTTTCATTTTTTGTTAGCTTTAGTTGATGAAATATTTTTTGACAAACATTCAAAGATATAAAAGGTGGATTACAAAAGATTAGGGGAATTCTTTTTGAGCATGTGACATGTTTCTTATGCTCCTATATCAAGATTTGTGATAATTTTGATCATGAATTTTTGATATGTTGTCATAGCTTTGTCCTTTGTTTTTTAGTTTATAGATATTCTTGTTAGCATAATAATATAACTCTTAGGTGTTATCTATTTTGGGATCCCAAAAAAACCATGTTTTTGAGGCAAGAGATGCCTACATTGATATTAAAATGACTACAAGATAATTTGGATAGAAAGTGATTCTTTAAACAGTGTAAATTTCTTTTAAGCATACAAAAATTGAGCTAGACTATCAATAACCTCATGGTCGATAAAATATAATTTCTTAAGGGACATGTTTAATTTATAGGCTCTCATGTGTTTTAGGAAAGTAATAGAGTTGCCAAATTTTTAGCTAATTATGGGGTACAACAATTTGATATGTGATGTTGGGGGGTCATTGACAACCTGCTTGCAGAAGACAAAATGCTTATTCATGATGATTTTTGAACATGTTGAAAGGAGGCCTTTTGGCATAATGATAATATTTTTTAGGTGTTTCATTGGATTTTGTAACTCAAATTGTATGAAGATCATGATGTGATGAAATGGAAAGAAATAAAAAAAGAAATATTTATTGGACTACTATCATAACCACTCTCCTATTCATATGCTTTTTGGCTAATTTTTTTCATTGTATTTCTCCTATTTCTTGGTGTTGGGTTTTCCTCTATTTTTTGGCTTATAATGGGAGGTGACGAATAGAGTTTTAAAACCACTTCCTATGAAAAATAGATTAATGACCATGCCATTTGGGGAAATTTTTCCATAGGGGGTATTACCCTATACTTGGAATTTATCTGCATGGGTATAATCGGTGGTCACTAAAGCCTTTGTGGATGGCATGAAGAATGGGGCTCTTTGTTTCTACAAAATGGAGATACCTATCATTGAAGAGCTCATAGCCAAAGTCTTTGACATGGTAATTGAAGGCAAAATTATTTATAGAGATCGAGCTGCCCTAGTTGAAACCATTTTCATATTCTTCAAGGGTGATGAATGTGAGAAGGTCAAGCACACTACTAATGGAATCTATGATCTAAGTTCCATTAAGCCCATTTGAGTGGACTTGTCTAAGATTTTTTTGAGTTACATCACTTTGGATGACCAATTTACCAATTTTTTCAGTTATAACTTCATGCTTTTTAACCACTTTAGATACAATATACTAGTATTGATACCTTATTATTTACTTTCCTCTCTTCCTATAGGTATCAATGGTCATTGAAAGAAAAATAATTCTCTATTCCTTCATGAAGTAATTATCTTACTGATTATGGAGCATGTTAAGTCATTGTCCATTCCCTCCAAACCTTCCCACTCCAAAAGGAATATTAATTTTGCACAAACTATTCATCCCCTTGGTTGGGGTAAATAGACTAATCTAGAGGATGACTAGTTCAATGATGAAGATTGTTATCATATGATAAATAGGAAATACCCCAAGAAGGAACCCATATGGAAAATCAAGAGGCCCAAGAGGGTATGAAATTGATTTAGATGATCCTAACTATATTCCCTTGATGGACTATGTCCAAACTTCCTCTACTCCTACTCCACATAAATCATCCAAGAAGTCTAATAAAGGTAAATATGGTAAGACCATATAGAGGACAAAGATTAATCAAGATAAATAAGAGAACATACATCGTAAGGGTTCTTAGAAGTGATGTATGAAATAAAAAGTTTTCTTAATTTTTCATCTTCTAATTAATATTTACATTTTCACTTGTGCATATGAAGCCAAATGAATTTGTATAAATGTGTAATTCCTTAATGCTACCATTCACATCTATACCAATAATCTTTTGCATAAATGAATTTCTCAATGAATTCCTCAAGAAAGATTATGAATCATTGATGTAGGTATAATGATGTAGTACAGAGGCTATTAATCATGTTATTTGAGTGACGTTTTTTTTTTTTTATGGCTAGTGTCATGTCATTTGAGATTAGTTGTTGAATATTTATCCATTTTATGTTAGGCTCACAAAATGTGAAGAATAGAGTTCATGATCTGATTTGGTTGATCATGCTTTTTTAGTTCAACGTGATAGTTCTTCCAATATGGTCTTTTGCATGTCATGGAAGATCCAAAGTGCATAAATTTCTCAACTAATTGTGTCAAGAATATTTTAAAAGTGTGTATGGAGGTTTTCAATAGTGATTGGTACATATTTTCTTCTATTTAATTTAATGAAAAATGTTGTTTAAGTCCTTGGCTAGAAATGTGCATTGTACTTGATTGAATAAAGATAGTGAAACCTCAAATGTCATCCAAATCTTTAGTCGTGAAATCTGATCAAGTACAATGCATATTCATGCTTATTTAATCTATGGTTACATTTGTAGTGCATTACCATTTGAAAATAGTGTGGGAGATGTCATTTTGAGTAAGATCTTAGTATCATATTCCTTTATTGGTTTATTTTGGGCAAGTCATTGATGTTATTAGTGTCATACTCAAGCTCTAGTGTTTTCTAGATAAAGTTTCTAGCTTACATTGTTTTCTTGGTATTTTAGCCATACATGATGATGTTATATAGTTTCATTTCTATTTTGTTATTTGTTAGATTTTTTTTTTTTTTAAGATCACTATTTCTTTATAAGTTTTAATGGTTTGAAGAATGATTGAAATGTTTGTACTTATTTTAGGGATTCATCCTAACCAGTTAGAAATTACAATAACATCATTATTGTATGGATCATATTTCAATTTTTATTTAAATGCATCTCTAATGTGTCTTCTACTTAAATGTTTTAATACTATCCTTATGTACTACTGGGACATCTATGTCTTCTATTCTATGTGGAATTACTTTTGCAATGTTCTTAATGTCTTATAGGAAGATAATTGTGTGATTTTTGTATATGTGTTGGCTTCAAAGAGTGTGGGTTACTTGTAATATTGGGTTTAGTCTTTTAATGAGAGTCTCTTCCACTTGAGTGAGATTGTTGAATACAAAAGGTCACTCTCCCTATTCATATTATTGAGGATTGAAAATTGATGTATTCATTTCTTGTTGAAACATCTTTTGTCAATAGCAATTCCATTTGATGAATGTACATAAGCATGTCGGGGTATAGTTCCTTGCACATAATGCATGTTTATAAGATTCCTAATTCTCATCTATTCTATTTTAATTTTTTTTTAATACTAATCATGACCTGAATATGTTATTTGATGATGTCGTGAGTTTAGTTTCTTTTCATTTTTGGATGCTTTCATGTGTCACATAGTATTGTTGATTTTAATCTTGGTATCTTTGTTTGTCTATGCTTTTATAGACTTTTATAGATAACTATTTCCTCTTTTTGACAAGTAGAGCAATTTTGACTTATTTTATGATTTTGTTATCTTTGGAGTTCTATTTGTTGGGGACTGACTTATCTTTTCTTATTGCTACAATCTATCATCTATATTTTAGAAATGACATACTAGATTAGTAATAGTTATAAGGAAGATATAGACAAAAGCACTAGACATATGATCTTTCTATACATTTATAAATTTTGTAATGATTAGATGTACTTGACATATATACAAAATATGTGAAACATGTAATTTTTAAATATATCAAGACATTTATTAAATAGTTCATAACATCTTCAAAAAATAAATAGAATTATAATAATTTTTTAAAATAAAATAAAATAAATATAATTTCTTAAATAATTTTAAATAAATCAAGATATGCCTTAAACAAATAAAACATCTTCAACAAAAATACATATATTTTTAAAATGAAACAATTCATTCATGAGCTAATTAGGACAATTCTTTTTGTTTTTTTATTTAATTTTAACTCTAAACTTATTGATAATCTCATTAATATATTAATTTTATTAATATATTATTTAACATATTATTAATATTATTTTGTATTAAATATGTATTAGAACTTATTGATTGCAAATAGTTTACTTTTAGTAGTTTGTTTTTAATTAACTTTATTAATTATATTATTAGTCATTCATAAAAAATAAAAAATAACATGACATGTATTTGAATAGCACATTTAAATGTTATTAGACAACTTTGTCTTATAAATACATCTATTTAGTTTGTAACAAAAACTTCAAACTTATATAAGGAAAATGAAAATGAAGGATCGAGATATAATAATATAAAAAAAAAGATTAAATTAAAAGAAGTGGAAAGTATATGGTTAAGAAATGATAAGTGAGATTAAATATTTAAAAAAGAAGCATTAAAATTAAAAGTTGTATATACATTAAAAATTTATTAAAAAAAATTAGTAAATAAATAAATACATACTAGTATATAATAGAGAAGAAAGTAAAATAAAAGTAATATAAAATAAGGAACAATGATGAAAGTGATACATAATGCACATCAAAAGGATGAAAAATAATAAGGAAGAAATAAGATTACAAAAAATCAAATTATATAAGAACCAATAAATGAGAAGGGCTATAGGAGTAGTAAGGTAAGAACAAGTAAATAAATACCCCCAAAAACACTTTTCTACTAAAGAAAATAAGCTACTCCAATCTAATACATATCTTGGGATCTAAACTATTATAAAATATCTATGGATGGGTGAGAATCCTTACAAGATTTATCTCTTTTACTACATAAAAAATGATTAATATTGTATAAGATTGAGTTGAGAAGATTTTCCCCTTGCACGTTATTCCTCCTTCACATTTTAAAGATTTAATTTATTAGTGTGGTATTGAAAGATAACTTTAAGAATCTTGCTAACTGAATGGGCATATAGGTTTATTGGAGAATATGCTACACCGAGACCAAATATGTACTACCCCATCCAAAGAACCTAAGAGGAAAACATAAAAAAATGCTAAAGAACCTGACCTAATTATTTTTACTTGCAAATTTAATATTACAACAATATATTAATGCAACATGATATCAAATAACACACATAACCGTTAAAATTAAACCATGTCCTCTTAGGTTCCTTAATGTCGATACTAATAAACACATCAACATATAAACAATTGAACCATAAAATAAAATATAAAATTAATAATGTTTATTCCATTCATTTACTTAATCCATAAATGCATATGTAACTAAAGCATTACATGATACGATCCAAGTAAACATTTAAACTACACACTCTGAATATTACATCTCAAAGAATCATCAACACATGTATACAATACTAGGGAAGAAAAGGGAAATCTTGGACCTATTGGATGTTAGAGAGTGTCTCATGATCACAGTGGTACACTTGTCTCAGTGGTGGACCTTCCACTGGGTACTCAGAAGAACCACTCTGCCAAGGCTTATGCAATCTATACTAGATTTAAAATGACTAAGGATCAAGGGATGGAAAAAAATCTCATTGAAAGTGGTCCCCTCAATATTATTAATTGTTTAATTGGTAAAACCCCTCAAAGTTGGTCAATTATAACTATTATAGAAGATTGTTGAACTATGTTAAGCATGTTTGAGGATTATAACATTTCTCATATTTTTAGGAAGACAACTTTGTGGCAGACTGGTTGGCAAACTTGGGAGTTTCATCTCAATACATGGTGAATTGTCCTGTATTAATCATAATAACCCAATTGATATTTGAATGCTTATATGAAATTATGTTGGGACATGTTAATCTATGCTCTTTCTTGGTAATGATGGTCATATACATGTGAATGGGTGTTTAGACTAGGGCCTCATTAATGATGAATTAGCTGAAGTTTCTAGTGGTGCTAATTTTGGGGTTTTTCTACCCCAGTTTTTAGAGTGTAGATGCGCAATTTTCTCCAAAAATAATGGGGAAGATCACAACATGATTGAACTCATTGTATATGATAAGTGACAGAAGATAGAAGTGGTATGGTTGGAGCTCTCAACTAGGGGCATGCATGCCTATATGGAAAATCTCCATGAGGTGGATATCATGGTTATAAATTCTTTTTTCAAAGGCTGGGATGAAGGCATTCTGAGAGTTTATGGTTTGGAACTAGAAATTAATGAAGAATTGATTGCTAACGTTTCCAACACCCTAGTTGAAGGAAGAAAGTTCTATCATGATATAAAGAGTGATAATTTGATATTATGTATATCTTCTTCTTTCTAGGTGAAAGAGAGAAGGTTTTCAAAAATTATGATGGGGGTTTTGCCAGGGCATCCCTCAAGTACCCTTGGATAGATGTTGCAAAGGTAATTATGTGACGTCTGACCCTAGATGGTAAATTTAATAAAATCTTCAACTACCATTTTTTTTTTCTTAATCACTTTCATCATAAAAAGTGCATATTATTTCCCTTTCATTTATTACCTTGTTTGAATCATAGTCTTTGTATTTATGCAAAAATCCCTTCTTCTCCCATCCTACATGAAGGCTTAATGTTTCTAATTATGGAATATGCTAGATCCATGCATATTGAGAGGAATCCACCCCCTAAAATAATAATTATGTTTCAAAATAATGTAAGGGTCCATTATGGAGAGGGATCCTTAGACCAAGATGATTTTGATTTGCGTGGATTCAAGATTATTCTTTTGAATACTAAAAAAAGACTCTCAACTACCTCATCTTCTCATATGAGAGTGGTTGTTTTTAATGATGAGGGGTTAGACTATGTTTCATCAGATGAAATAATTCTATATTCCTTGGACCCCAACTCTCATAAAAAATGATGGAAAGTTAAGGTTTTAATTTTGGGTAAATAAACTGATAAAAGGGTTCCCTCTCGATACCTCTCTATGGAGGATAAGAGAAAACCCTCTCGGATGAAAAATACCAAGAAACCTTTTGATTCTTTCCCATGTCTCATGTCTATCCTTTTCAAGGTATGAAGAATGATGTGGATAGGAGAATCCATGTGGACATTCCTGTAGTGATGGGGAAAGATACCCCTATTGAGAAGGGTTCCTTTGTTTTGGAGAAACTAAATATTGGTAGGTATGTTAAAAATATGATTGAAAACAAAACCAATGGTTTAAAATACAAAACCTCCCCTTCTAGTCAGAATCTAGATATTATCATCATTAGTACCCAAACTCATACCAAAGGTATTAGTGATCTCAAGGAAGACCATGAGAAGTGCATTAAATAACTTGAGGATTCCCTTGACAATATGCAAGAGAAAATTAAGGTGGTGGTTATTGTGAGTAATACTACTATGAAAAAATGTACTAAAGGCATGATGAAATTAAATAATTAGGTGGAGGCACTACAGGCCCTTGCTAAAGGTTCTACTTCTTCACCTTTAGTTAGTATTAAGGACAAGGGGGTAACCCTTGTTGATAGTATTGTCAATAAGGTTAGGAGTATAAATGAGGAAATTATCTGCAAGAATGAGAATCTAGTTAAAAGTTTGTAGGCTGTGTTGGAGAGATGTTCCCCTATTTTTTTTTCTTTTTGGTTAGCATCTTTATAGAGTTTAGTTAGTTGTTGGTTGATTTATATCTCTAAATATAATTTTTTATGTATTTGTGACTTGGGTTTTTGGTCCTTATAAAACTAAATTTCCTTTAATAAAAAATACATGTTTATAGTACAATTATAATTTACATGAGAAAAAATTGATAATGCCAGAATCCATATTACATCATATAATACAAGATACAATAATGATAATCCATCATGAAATTGAAATGAAAGTAAAATACAAGATGTAGGATCTATCCAAAAAATTCATGATAAAAACCACAAGCCTCGATGGATAAAATATTTACCACCCAACCATGTGTAGATCTAAGAACCACTCCCTCCAAGCTAGAAGATAGATACAAGGCCTCATACTAAATAGGAAAACACAAAACAAGACCATCACATAAAATCTAAAGTATAACCTAAAACATACTCATGGGATACAAAAAGGATAACATGCATAAACACAAGGGAGACCAAAGAAAAACCACAAGGTTAACTTAGGGAATCCTAATACACATGTTGAATACTGTCACCACATAGCTCCCACTCCTTACTTACCCTAGAATTCTCTCTAAACCCCAAACCTTAGGTGGAACTCATGTGGAACCGACAACCTTTCATGAGGACAAGGAAGCTAGTTTTCCAGATCAACACCCCATAGATGATTGGATCTTCTCCAACCCAAGCCAATTAATTTTAATTATGTTATCACTTGATTACAACTCCATAATGGGTTACCCTAGACCAGCAACTTTAGGACCCCGAACCCCATTGTAAGCCACTCTCCTATACAAGATCCTATAAAATCATCATGTATGCTCCAAACCAAATAAAAAAGGGCACAATATCAAATAAAGAATTCCCAAAAGTTCATCATAAAGATGCACAAAATAGGATTTGGAGCAGAAAGAGTTTTTTTCTTAAAATCAACAATAGGATCCACATTTGTCCAACATCCATATGGACATCAAAACCAAAATCATATACGCATCAAGATGAGAATCTCATAGGAACCTCTCTAGGGAACCTCTCTAGGTTCCAAAAAACAATCCCAAAATCTAGATACCACGTAACTCATGCATATGTCCTCTTTTGGATCCATTCCATCAAATTAGATACATAAGATCTTTTAGAACCATCAAATGCACGATTTGGCTTCAAGACCTCCAACAAATAAAAATGTAATAAAATTTCCACCAAATACCATAGTAAATTAAATGGATCACACTCATCACCAAATCATCATTTAAACTAATTCCAATAGAGATCAGACCCTCATGAGATCTCAATTACATATCAAGGCTCAAAAAAGTAATACAATGAAACTCATTAAGTCCTCAAGAGAAATCAATGACCAAGAAACTATTAACTTGAATAAAACATATAAAACCCCAAGGCTATGGTTTTCAAAGAATTACTAATAATTCCAAAATAAGGACAAGAACCTCTTTTAACCAGTAATAACATAGTTAAGAATTACGCATTCCAAATAATCAACAAGCAATGAAATTTGACAAAATTCCATTTGGGAATTAATGGCCATCAAATGTTAACATATAGGTATACACTGACAATAACACCATGAAAGTAATAAATCATCATATCAAACACTGACCATAAAACATCAACTTATCGGCTTATAAAACTTGACAATCCTCGAGCCTCTAGTGTTCACATTAAAACCACTAACACCAACTGTAAGATCAAGTTACACATTTCAATGTTGAATTACATACTTCATAATCCTCCACTTATTGAAAAAACATATAAACATTTAATATATCTATTTACATAATACAAATCTTACCTTATTATTTTCTTATAAACACCTTCTAAACAAAAATCATGAAAAAATAATAATTGAACTACAATTTCTAACTATATAAAACATAATTCCCACCTAAATAATTTAATAAATGATTTATAATTCCAAGCAAAAACAACCATAACTATATACCTTAGGAAATGACTTATACACAACACACCATACCTTAAAATCAAATGACATTGGAAAACGTTGGGAGCACTTGTCTTTTGAAAATTGGGTAGGCAATAATTTGAGAATCTTGTGATAAATTATCAAATCATGAAACAGCATGATTATAATTTCTATTAACTGATTCAAAATATCCTAACTATCATAAGACTACTCAGCTTGACTAATCATTCTGATTTTATATTAACTTTTAACCCAAAATGTATTAGTTGCTTCTCTTTATCTAACTTATAACGGCATTGACTTTCTTAATTCCAACACCTACCAAATTAGGGAATGCTCGCGAATGGATAGGATCTAATATGAGTTTCAAGATTATGCATAGGAGGAGAATATAATGTGAAAAACCACCTTGCATTATGAGTGTAATCTTATTATACTTGAAAACATTGACAAAGTCCAAATACAAAATCTTTGAACGTTGTCATAGATCTAACATGTCGAGCAATATAAAAGTCTGGCTTCTCTGAACGGCACAGAGAAAGTTGATCTTAGGAAAGCCATAGCTAAGAGAATTGAACTGTCATTGAGTCTTTGATATATAATCATAGTAGCAATATTACAGAGGTTATGATTGAAGAAATGCATCAAAGATTATTAGATGTGCTATTGTTGTTGAGCCGACCCTAATTAACTCACATGGAGTCTCGTCTTAGTTATTAGAAGAGAATTGGAATAGATAATTAAAACAACTACAGAAGTAGTGAAGAATTGTTTATAATAATCATAAGCAAAAGCAGGATCAAGGTAAGTAATTAAAGGCCAACTTAATAGGGATTAAAGTTTAAATCAAATATTTTGATTTGATATTTAATTGGACTGACTTATCCTCTAGTGTTGATGATGGATGATTGAATATAAGTATTAATAATAAATCAAAGATAACTAATATTACATGATTTGAATCTTAAGTAGTTTATATTAGAATATCATTAAATTACATTAGAATAAATTTAATTAATTAATTAAAACTATTAATTGACTATCATATCATGAACATAAGACAAAATGCAATAGAAACGGAGACATAAGGAAGAGTATTACAAAATATGAGCTAGTTACAAAGTGGGTTGATAGCTTATCGGTAAACCATTATAACAAATGAGTGACCTCCTAAGTTTAACTCCTAGCAAACACATGAAAATGTCTAACAAGGATGTTCTAAACAAAGCCTCAATGTTGGGTTAGATTAATAGGATTGAGTGATATTCAAGACAACCCTCAAAAACATTTGTAGGTGGTTTATATGAGGATGACAAGTTCTTTACTTATTTTTCTTTAGAATTGTAGTGTGTTCTAACAATCCATATTATATCAAAATAACTACACATTGAATGTATTTGAATACCAAATCACAACAAAAAATAGAAACAGATATGAAAGTTGAAATATGAATTTAAAGTTTTTAATTTTTTTGGTTTTATTTCCACAATCTTTGAGATTGAATTTGATCTAGTTAATCCCAAGCCATGCAAGAATAATCTACAAAATAAGCTAATGATGTTTAGACAAGAAACACATGTCTAGATATATATGTTATTAGTGATGAAATAAGACCAAATAGTTAATTTACATATGAAAATAAGTGTAATTTTAAGATGAAATGAAGATAAATAAAAATAAAATAATGATGTAAAATTAAATAGAAAATAAAATAAAATATAAATAACATAAATATACTATTTTTCAATTACGTTATGTTTATATATGGAAAAATTATTTTAATGCAATTCTTTATTAAAAATAAATCATTTTGAAGAACAACTTCCAAAAATGATAACTAGTATTGATTGGTGTGATGTTTAAGTCGTGGTGGTGTTGTTCTTGTTGGAAGTGAAAAGAGTCTGAGAGGGGCGGGGGGGGGGGGTGAATCAGACTAGAAGAATTTATACTTTTTATCAATTAGAACAGACTTTTAAAGCAGATTAACAGCTGAACCAAATAAATATTCAAGAGAGCAGGAAACATCAAGACATACTAATAACACAATCATGAAAATGAGACAACACACTAGATTTTGTGCTGAGTGGGAAAATCCTCCAAAATCAAACTGATCTTGTCATAGGATAAAAAAACCACTCCAATATGAAAATCTTCACTAATCACCAAGAACTTTGCAATGTCTATTGTAGCTACAACTTCTAGGGCTGCAACCCTGCTTTGTCAAAGTGCTTTAAGACAATATTCAAATTGCAACTATATAAATGTATGAAATTAACATACACTTTACATAGACTGCAACTATAAAATATCTCTTTCAATTTTTACAAACACTTCTATAAAATCAGATGTATATGCTTGTGTCTACAATTAATTCCATGTTTAAGAACAAACATATTCATGTCATTTATAGAGAAGTGTGAAAGATAAATTACATGTATTCCATTCTGTTTTAGCATTTCTGATTTTTTCAACTGAAAAATAACTGTTGTCAATAAATTTGATTGTTCAAACCAAAAACATAAGCACTGTTTGAGCTAGCAATAGAGCTTTAATCAAAGATCCCAAATATCTCTTCAAACCAGTGATGGATTAAGTAACTTTCATTTAGAGTAACTGTGAATCACAACTTCTAATCAACATTCAACAAGAAAAAAAACCCTGATAAAATGTAACCATTTCGACCTGCTCGTATAGGGTTAAAAATAATTGCCATGATATAACTAAAACATTTATGCCATGCCTGTTTAGGGTTTAACACAACAGTTACAAAATCATTATTGTCCTGACTAATAACCATATTTCCAAAAAATTAGGAACCAAAACATTTCTGCTTTAAACTTTCAAATTAATTTCCTTTCAAAGAATCAAAATGAAAAAAAACTACTCAACCAACTAAACTGCTCAGTAACCATTTCTTTTCAACTATATCACTACATCAGTGGAGAAAACATACCTTTGTTTTGGAGAAAGAAACAAATGATGATGTGAAAGAAAAATGTTACCCACAAACCCAAACCTTCTCCATTCTTCATTTCTTGGAGTGAAACTGCAGCAACAGATGTCATATTTACCATGGTCGAAGCAAGGGTTTCAGAAGGAGCCGAATGTTCAATGATAAGAATAAAATAAATACAAACTTTTACATTAGATGCATCAACTAAAATGTAATATCTTTTGGCGTCCACGCGGGGTTACTCAAGTAACCAAACCTTTTACTATCATTAGACCTGTGTTAACATAAAGTCAAACAACATAATAAGTGGTGGTCCCTTTGAATTCCACGTAACATGCCAACACCATCATCTCAGCCTCCATGTCACATAACACCAAACATCATGTCATCAAGGACAAGGGCCAACAATTCTTACTACCAAGGTTCAAAATTTATTAAAATGCTACTACCTAATGAACATGTTTAAATGGGAATGATGTCCTCCTTTGTGCCCTTCATTAAAAATAGAGCTACTATACTAATAGAACAGAAGAAATAAATATAGAGAAAAGAAGAACTTGCAGCTTATTATTCATCATTGGGTACAATCTTAAATTTTACATCTGCAACTACCTTCATCTACAGATTTAATTTTTTCAATCATATGTAATGTAGGACTATGGAATCGATTTTGAACACTCATGCATCCTATTGAAATTTGAATGTCGTTGTGGAAATGCAAATTATAGAGATGTCAAGCCATTAAATTGCCATAGAATCTTGCATCATTAAGGAAAAAAGGATGCACAAAATTTTTGTCTCTATATGATTTGGTTGTCAGTAATAGTCGTATGTACGTAAATACACTCCGGAAACATTTAATACTCTTTAACATTTACAGGCCAGATTTTGGTTTTGGGACCTAACTTTTAATTAAAATCTTATGAGTGCATCTTGAGATTTAGAATGAGAGAAGATGTGTGCTATGTGCATATATATTTATGTTGGGATGTGAAGCCCAATGGTCACATGACCGTTCGGTTTCTCCCACCTCTTCCTCTTTGAAGAGTTGTCTATAAATGACTGTGTACAGTCATGTATTGGAACAATGGATTGTATCTTACTGTATACTAATTAATATAACTGATTCCTTGCTTTCAGTGTGGATGTAGGCATATTGCCAAACCACGATAAATATTGTGTCACTTGTATTTGTCTTCTTTGTTATGTTGAATTCCCCTTGTCTGCATTTTTAATATTTACAATTGGTATCAGAGCCAGCTTGGCTTGAGCAGAGATGGACGAAGAAGATGATGATGCAGATTTTGTCATTGAAGAATTTCTTGAAAATTTGGAGATGGTTGAAGAAGAGGATGTTGAAGAAAGTGAGGATGAATTTGAGGGAGATGGGACCATAACTCAAGAGGATTTTGAAAAAGAACAATTTATGAAGTTGAAAGAAGAGAATCTCGTACTCACAGACAAATTGATTTGTATGGGCTGGAAGTTGATGGTTTTGTGTCACATAAAGAATATTGAAAAAGATTTCTTTGATAAAGAATGGGATTTTTCTAAAGAGATCATATTTCAGGAAGAGGAAAGTGGTGGGAAGCTCGTGACGGAGGACACTTTTCTCACAAAAATGCATGCCCTGTTGATTGGAAAGCCTTTCTTTAGTGGAAGGAACCCACAAGAGGAGTCAAGATGCCTGGCGATGGAAGATCACAGGAGCGCAGTGATTTTAGAGCTCAAGGAGGCCAGAGAGAGCCCTTGGTTCAAAGCTGTGCGGGATCCAGAAGACTTCGGAATGGCTGAAGATCAGATTTTGAAGGAAATTGGATTACAAAATGAAGAGAGCAATGATTTATTGACGAGGATTGCAGAAGTAGAAGCAGAGTGGAATGCATTGATTGCAAGTGCTGCACAAACTTCTGTTGGGTATGGTTTTCGATGCGGATCCTCTCCCACACCTTCAAACGGTCCAAGTCAGACATTTGTGGAACGGGATGTGAGGTGTCTTGAATTTTAACAGATTGATGAAATTTCTCCTGAGAATTTCAAAAATTGTGATAGAAGAAGAGGAATCGATGGGGTTCTGGATGATGTGTGTTGGTTTGACAATGATGTGTCTGAGAGTTGTTTATTTGGCTGTGAGAAATGTTCTTTGTTTATGTCAGGAGATAGCGAGCTTTGTTCTACCCCACGCGAGCTCTGTTCTGACAATAGCAGTCAGATTGCTCAAAGCCGGCCCGATGATGTTTATGGGGCCTGCGTTTCTGGTCTTACTCCTCTACGTGGAACACCAAATTGGGAGGACGCGGGCAAAATCCAGCATCTTCAACACAGTTCAGAACCTCAAATCAGGAGGTCTACCATAGCACGTCAACCCATGGCTCCCTTGCAACACTTGCTAAAGACAATTGTGAAAGGTTCAAAGGCATTTGAGGCTGAATGTGAGCCCTTCTTCCTTCTTGGTGATCCGTTGGAATTGTTGAATGAGAGGAGTGTGTATGGTGGGTTCATTCACAAGATAAACTCTAGGGGATTTGATTCTACAAAAGAGATTCATGAGAAGGAACATTGCCATAAGCTAGGACTTGAAGCCCTACGACAGGGAAATGCTGCTATAAGAGAGTATGCATATGACAAAGGGGATAATTCGCTAAAGGGGGAGACAAGTAGTATGCAACGCATTGGAAAGTATGTGGCTCACGTTGGGTCACAGGTTTCCCTACTAAACATGGGATCTCTCAATAATATCTCTGCCACACATATACAAACTGTTGTGGATGAATCGGTCCAGTTTGGGGATGACTTGGAATCCATGAATGTGGAGAGTAACAAAGATCACTGTCTGCCTGTAGTGGCCATGAAAGGTGATGTAGAGCAGAAAAATAAAGAAAATTCGCTCTATAATTTGACACTGGAGGAACTCCAGGATTTGGGGAAGCTGCTCAGCAGTATGAATATGGACGAATTGGTACGCAACATGTGGACAACAAATGACAGCCAAACCTTCTCACCAGCGACTGAAAATGAAAATGTTATCCTGAATGAGAACACCGATAACAATGATGCAAACTATGTGAGCAATGGGTTGCAATATCAAGGAGAAGATGTTTTTGATTCGGATATCATGTGGAGGAGACTGATTTGGAGTGTTCTGGAACAGAGTCTGGCAAAGTTGAGATCTTCTCAAGGTCTTGTTGATCTCTGATATTCGGAATAGCAAGCAGGGAGGCCATTGTGCATGGCTGTGCCGGTTGGACTTCACGGGGGAGATTGTTGGGATGTGAAGCCCAACGGTCACATGACCGTTCGGTTTCTCCCACCTCTTCCTCTTTGAAGAGCTGTCTATAAATGACTGTGTACAGTCATGTATTGGAACAATGGATTGTATCTTACTGTATACTGATTAATATAACTGATTCCCTGCTTTCAGTGTGGATGTAGGCATATTGCCAAACCACGATAAATATTGTGTCACTTGTATTTGTCTTCTTTACAATTTAGACGTAAGATTTCATCTTCATCTCACTTGTATGATATATTCTTGGGGCTAACTCCAGAATCAAGGAACTAAATAATGCTCACTGACCAGCCTAGCTAAAGGATAGCTTTGGAACAGCCATCATAACATGGACAGAAATTGTGCAAACTGTTTGTAAGGAAGAGTTCTCAAGGCATACAGTCCCATGCGCTTAAATTATAGCAGAACATGCAAATAGCCGATTTGTATAAAAGCCGTCGAAAGTGGAGCATGCGCGTTGAAGTACCTAAATTATTGGAGAAAGATTGTCCGGCATCTCTCATTTTGTTTGTCCCATCAATCGGGCATAGGTATAGCTATGTAAAGCAAACCAATTTACTCTGACATTAATCTTCCTCCTTCCAAAGATTTGATCACTATTCTCAAGATTTTTACAGGCTAAAGTCCAATATTCATTTCAGAAGGCTTGTAGTGCATTGCACCATCTTGTATAATGTGTTTGACATGACATTTGAGCCAGTGGACACTTTATAAAGGTTTCTTTCCCGCGCAGGCCCTTAATAAGAGGGAAAGCAGTTGAATAATGTTACCTAATTTAATCCAAGAAGAAAATTTATTCATTAAATTGAATAATAATCTGATATTTGATCTAATATTTTCCAAAAAAGGGTTCTAATTGCTTTTTGGTACTCTTTTTGTCATCACATATTTAACCCGGATATATTAAAAGAGAAGTATTTTAAATTTGTAGCTCCTATACATGATTGTTATAATGATAATATACATAATCCTAGAAGTAGTATGATGATATTCTATATTTATTATCTACATTAGAAGTTTAATTAATCATTTAAAAGATAGTGTACAATTATTTTCAAATTGTTAAATATATATAATTTGTTTGTTTCTAAATATTTTCTAATTATCAAAGTCTGGTTCATTTATTGATCCTTTCTTCCAATACATATTTCGTATTTCTGCCTAACATTGATATAGAGTTGGATGAGTAATTTTAGCTCAAAGAAGAAGATAGTTATGAATGCTTGTGAAAACATATCATTAAAGATTATATAATCTAGATTGTTGTCTACATATATGAATTTGTTTATCACACAATTTGTAATTATGTTTGCATCAAATGAATGTATGTTTGAATTTATAAATTGTTTGCCACTTTTTAAAAAAATACTAAAAATTGATGATATTTGGTGTTAGCATACATCACAAATAGAACCATTAAATTTATTTCATTATTTTCTCATTTGTTACGTAATGTGTAATTTTGAAGGAGTTATTATAATCAAACTACTAGATTTACATATCATTAAATAGTTCTACATACCATCTTTGGCTATAATAGTAAATTTTCTAAAATTATATACGATTCAACTATTGTGATTGGGATTTTGAAATCTATATAAAATCTTACTATACAATTGTTGGGATGATATTGCTTGTTGGGATGATAAAGAAATAGAAAAGGATAAAATATGAAGAATGGTTGTGGAATAGATGTGTACATGAATATCTATTAGTAAAGGAAAAAATATTATTTTTTTATTTTTTTATAAATTGAAAGGTCCACCATTATGTATATATTTTAAATATTTATAACAACTTCTCATTCTAGCTTATGTCAAGTCCATGAAGACTTATGGAAAGATGTGTTTGCAACTTAAAAATACCTTTGTCATGCCTATGCTCTACCTCCTCTAACTATTTTGCAACTTATTGACTCAATATAAATGTGAACATTTATAAAAATAAACATAAAGTTGCAGTACAGGTATTTATGTTAAATTTTGATAGAGAGAAGTCATGGTGACTATGTTCTTTTGTTATGATATTTGCTAATGTGCTGATAATGGTTATCTGCTAACAATGTCCCATGGGCTTTGTATCATGGGACAACGCCCTTGTTTTTGTTGCTTATAATATAAAAAACAAGATCTTTCTAAGAAGTGGAAACATTTTTTGAAACTTGAAAGGTATAAGTGTGTGTTTATTAATGGTGATAATATTTCTTTCTAAAGTAAATTTATTTTTATTTGCATAAATTCTCTGTCTCTTTTCATTTTTAGTCTTCTTCATTTTTATATCGCCAATGAAGTCACCAACATATTAGGTGAATGAATATTTAAAACCAAGTTCTCAAAACTCTCAACTAGTGACTTGACTTCACTAATAAGTTACTAGAACTTGCATCCAAAAGGAGATGCAAGGGTTATGTTGATAGAAATATGAAAACTAATATGTTAGAGAGTATAATTCTATTTATCTTACAATAGTTTTATTCACTAATTTTTACATGTAAAATTAAATTATTGACATAAGCTCATCATATCATTCAATTTTTTATTTATTTTTTTCACTTAAAAATAAATATCAAATAACATTCACAACTGAAATAAATTAAAAAATAACTAAATTGAATTAAGAAATCTATTTAGAAGACTAAGAATAAACTTGGTTACTTGTGGCATGTGACCTAAACTTTTGTAGTTTAAGAGCGTTTCATAGCAATGAGAAAAATAACAATGCTACTTTTTCTTAATTCTAAAAATATAATTCAAATTTTACGATTGTATCAAGAAATAATGTAATTATTTCCCAAAATAAAATAAAATATATAAATTAAAATGATCAATTCAAAATTCTCCAATACTATTTCACTAAATAATTCCCCTCTTATATTTCAAAGACTCCAACAATAGACTTCTAGCCATAAAAGTTTGAGTTATGCATGTCTATCATGAAATAAGTTTAATAATCTTTAGTATGGCCATTTGCCAGTAAATATTTGCAGTAACTAAATTTCTAAAAATCTGTCTCACACTGTAAAATATTACTATGAAAAGTCTTTAGAAAGTTCTAGATTATTTACAATCATTAGAATTTATGGATGGGTATCATTTTTTAATATTTTTTTAATATTAAATCTCATCAAATATTATAGTTGTAAAGATCATATGAAATATATAAATTTAATTTGAATTTATTCTTAAAATGAAAATAGGGATTAACATAATTTGTTGTAAGTCTCACATATATATTTTTTATTGCCCATACATCTCCACAAATCTTACAACTGTAAAAAAAAACCATATAAAAATTGCATATCACATTTGATTTTGTTTGATTTTGCAAAAATTCGACATTCTTGTGAAATATAGATTAAGTGAACAGCAATATTGTAAAGTTATCAATGGTAATGTCCTTGAAACTCAAGAGCGCCAAAGTTTTGAATAAACAAAATCATGACTAGAGGTGAAATATATTTAGCTTGAGGATGTAAATGAATTTACAACAATTGAAATAAGAAAATTGAAATAGCAGTGACAATAGAGAAGATACGTATATGATTGGAACAACAAAAAACAAAGCAAAGATAGAGATGTGATTCTGACAACAAAGGCTAAGCAACACATAGTGAGTAATTTGGTCATTATTCAAGATGTCGATATATATGTACATGTAGAAGATGAAAAATTGACATCACATTTTTAATAAGTTAGAGTATTTAGATACAAATGTTGAGTGTATTGCTATTTTTTTGAAGAAAAAAATAGCTTAGAGTGTAAGAAATTAACACTTTTGAAAGCTTCAATTTAAGATTGAAATAGATTAATGATCTCATAAGAAGGCCACATTTAAAGCTATATTTTATGCAATTGATTAAATCTACATCTTGTCAAGCCATTATACCATGCCTTGAGGCTCAATTTGAACATACCTTCTTGATTGTGGTTCCTCAAAGATACCAATACATAATGAGGAAAAAAAATGATGTAGGAGCATCTTGGGTCTTTGAGCAATCTTGCATCAACCAAAAACATTTCTTGATTTTTGTACCTATTTTCTGTTGTTTGCATTATAATCTTTGCATTTGATGGTTTCATGTTGTACACAGCTTACATGATGTTAAGGAACTATTTGGGAACCTTCTCCTATGAGACCATAAAGTTTGGATGGACTGTTTCAAAGTTACAGTTGTTTTCCTTGCCGTTAGAGCCATATTTCCCTGTAGTTTTGGTGCTGATTGTGCATGGTGGCGATGTTGATCCTTAAAGAATCAGCCTTTGTGCTCATAAGGACTTTAATAGGACCTAATGTATTATCATTTCCCAACAGAAAAAGTCCTAATTCATTATGAGTAAAAATTTATTCCCACTTTTCTTGGGGACCTATTTTCTGCCAATTTTCATGCGAAATGTGGAGTGTTTCTTCTTGTGCGGTTCCGTGTGATCAAATGGGGCCTTGAGAATTTAGGGGCATGTGATTGGGGAATTTTTGGACCTAAATTCAAAGGCTCATCATGTGGTTATCATTCTAGCATTAGTTTTGCTTTAAATCTTCCAGACTGGACCTATATTGTAATTAAATGCTTGACTGGCCGACTTGTGGCTTAGCTAGCTATATAAGGAGTCTAGATTGATGTAGTAAGGAATCATGAGGTAGATCTAGGAAGGATTATCAAGATACAACAATGGAGAAAAGATAGGATGCAAGCTGTAATTATGATTTCATAATTCTCATTGTATAAGGCCGAAACCCCGAAGGCCTCACAGCCGGGCATGTTGAAGGAAATAATATAAATTCTCTGTTTTTGCTACTAGTTGATTGCCTCATATCCATTGTGTATTCATTTCTTTCATGTGATTTCATATTTCTTCCGTTGTGTAACTCTAAGCAAGGCTTGTTGTTGATTCAAGTGGACTCAATTCTGCTTGATTCTGCTTGTATCTGCCCTACCCCTGCATCAAAAAGATAATGCATGGGACCGCTAGATAGATTTCCCCAAAGAAATGTAGTTTTGAGGTCTACAATGATTATAGAATATCCATAAAATGGATAATAAAAATTATTGATGCTAAAGTGGTAATCATCATTGTAATTTATATTTATGGAAAATATATAAAAGAAAGGTATGGAACTATAGACATTAACCTTCAAATGAATTATATATTTAGGTAAAATCTACACATGATGCAAGAGCATCCTTGGATTGTTGGAAATCTTGCATCACCCAAAAAAGAGTTCCTTTTAGTTTATTTTTTGTTTGGTTCCAATTGAGCAATTTTCTATGTTTTAGGTAACTTAATCGTTCCAGTTGGCTCGTTATCTTATGCAAACCTTATGTTCTGATCTAGGCATCATCAAGATCATGTGTCTATCTTCACAACTCGATCCAATGTTTCCTGATGAAGTTATCTTATGATGGTTTTGGTCCTATATTCTTTTCTTATTCTAACAGTTATGTTGGTGATATTTATCTTGCGATGGAGATTCACATAATGTGAAGCTTCATGGTGCATCATTCTATGTTCGTATACATGTGGCCGACCTCCTTGCATGTTCGCATGTCATGATCTATCTATTTGGGGTTGTTCTTTTGGATTTAGGTCCTGACTTATATGTTGTAATGTTTTTCCTTTATCTTAGAGATTATTGATCAAATAGGCCAACTTATGGCTAGGGAACTTGTATATAAGTAGGGTAGTAGTTCTTGTTTAGAGTAGGAGATTGGTAATGAGGATAGCTAATATATCTGATAGTGAAGATCAGGAGTAAGGCTTATGTCCTTAGTAATGAGGCATGTTTATTGAAAAATATATAACTTGCATTTGTAGGCCAACTTGATGATAATTGAAGAGCATTGTTCCTTATTTGCTGGTGTTGATTATTTATTTGTTTTGTCATTTTCGTTGTGTAATCTCTAGTTGCAAGGTTGGACATATCCATTGGGGATTTCTCCTCCCTTGACTGCATCAAGTGGTATCAGAGAATAATTATGATTCTTGGATGGAAGATTCGAGTTCTCGAACTTACAAAGTTAAAAAATTATTGTTTGTGGGGTGGCAAAACTGAGGATCCGATCTACATCAAGCGGTGGCTTGCGCAAGGTGGTCATGAGTAGGATTTATTACTGATTGGTCATGATAGAAGGAGTTTCAGCAATAGGATTGATTAGATCAAATCCCAGAGGTTGTGAACCTTGAAGATCTTTGTTGTAGGGTGGTAGAAGTTATATCCGACCTACAATTGTAGAGGATTGTCTGAATGGAGCTGCAGGAAGAGTTCGAGGATCGGTTGAGAGTCAAGTTGGTGATTTTTTATATATACAGATTGTTTGATGAAGATTTTTGGTGTTGGTAGATTGCTTGATTGTGTTAGGAAAATCAACATTGGTGATTAGACCACCGAAGCTAAGGAATTTGAGAAAGTGATTCCTTAATTTTGCAAGAATGTTACCTAGAAGAATGAGCCCTAGAAGACTAGAGAAAATAATGGAGGAATTCATAAATGAGATGAGGACTAAAATTTGAAATGATCTAAATGAGACTAGGAGGAATCTTGAGACTGAAGATGAGTACAATGAAAGTGTTGAAGATCTTGAGACAACTAAAGTTGAGATCCTTACAGATGAAAAAAGATTATTGAGAGCTAGGACACAAATGGGTAAGAGTCATAGATTGAATTTTTCTTGTTTTGTTGGTTCTTTATATCTTGAGGATTTGATAGATTGGATTAATGAATTAGAAGATTACTTTGAGCTTGAAGAAATTAGAGATCCACAAAGTGTTAGGTTAGCATAGACTAAGTTGAAAGGTCATGTTGCCTTATAGTGGAAGGCATGAATTTTTTTAGTGGTGATTATTTGCCAATTGGCGAATATGTCCCAATCGGAAGATAGAATTTGGAGAATAAAATGCTCGTATAGTGGTTGACTGGTTCACTCAAATTTTATAAAATACTCATATAGTGGTCGGATTGTTCACCACTATTTTTACGTAATTTCAGTATGGTAGTCGGGTTCTTCGCCTATCTTTCTATTACTATTTCACTCTTATTCACCATGGATTAAATTGGATGTCTTCATCGAGGATCAACATTCGCCAAAGGCCCATTGTCCCAAGTAAAAAAATAATTTACACTAGGACCCAATTCACCATGCATCATACTTAATCGTGTCCCAAATTCCCACCCTATTCGCCCAGTCAATTATTTGAAAATACACGGGTTCACCAAATATTATTTGTTATCATAAGCAACGGTCGGCCCCTTCACCAAAATGGACGATGGATATTATAAGGCAAAATATGATGGCTGAGATGAAAACAGTTTACTTGTAGTTTTCTATTTAAGAGATATGAGTTTCTTTATTGAAACATGCTGGAGAGAAGGAGACTTCAAGAGATTTAGTTGATTTTGAGCTCACAATTGTGATCAGTAGCGAACAACTACCAATTCGTAGTATCTTATTCAAGTAAAATTTTATTGCAGCCATAATTTGTTGGAGATGTCACAGTCAAAGTTAAATAGGAAGAGGACTATTGAAGGTGGAGATGTCCAAGAGAGGCCAATGAAATGTAGAAATATATCTTCATACTTTGGCATGGGCAGATGAAATAGTGTTGGTCAAAGTGAGGAAGGTACATCATCAGAGGAACCTGTACAATTTGAAGGTTCTCAACCTACACAGGAGTCTAATGAACAAATTGGGGAGCCTAATAAATCTAGTGACGAAGTTGTGGAACCTGATATCTCTGATGAAGATGACCTTGAAGAAGAATTTCAAGTCAACAACCAATACTAGGATGAAGCAGTCAACTTCGATGATGATGATGGTTCAATTAACAGTAACACTAAAGCGAGAGGAAAATCAAAAGAAAAAATTGATCGTCAATGGGAGATGTCGAGGAGATTTAAATTTGATTGGGCAAAAAAGTATCCATTCATTGAACCTGTGGACAATCCAATTGTAGGTGAGCCGCCAGTAGAATGTAGATGTACAATTTGTAGTTGGAAGTATAAAAAGGAAAAGCTGTTGCAGCTTAAACTAGACACCATAGAGAAACATGTTGGTAAGGTTTACGAAACCTCAATTGTTGATGGAAAGGAAATAAAAGTGGTAAGATATAAAACAAAGGAGCAATGTCAACATAAAAGGAATGTTGAGGAATATTATTTGTTTTAGAAATTTAAGACGAAGCCTGGTGAAGTTCATGGTTCTATTAATGCTATTTTTGCAAAAGCAAGTGAAGTAGAAGAACGTGGAAAAGCTATTCAATTAAGTAATGTTTTCCATATTTTGAGAAGAGGGTGTCCAATGACAGACTATCCAGCAATGAGTGGTTTGATACACTTTCTGAAAGTTCCTAACTATCCTGTCACTCATTGGTTAATAAACAGTGGATGGGAATTGGCAAGTTGTATTGCCCAGGTTGAAATAGAGGATGTACAGAGAAAAATAAAAGAGTCAACCTTTATTGCATTGTCCTTAGATGAAGTTACGACAATAGATAATACATCATGGGTATGCATGCATGTTTATACTATATAGAATAATGACCACCAACCACATCTACTAACTGTTGCAAAATAGAGGGACAATGCGACATCGAAAACTTTATTTCAATTAGTGAAGAACCAATTAATGGAATATGGAGGTATGTATGAATTGACAATAGCAAAGAAGTTGATCTGTGTTGGAGTGGATGGAGCTTCAGTAATGCAAGGTCAAAGGAATGGTCTTTGCACAAAGATCTAGGCTTCTTGTTCACCATACGTTGTTGGCATTCACTGTATGGCCCACAGGATGAATCTTGCTTTTAGAGTTGTGAAGAAGTTCCCTTTAGTAAACAAGATTGAAGATTTAGTAAGAGAGTTGTACTCATATTTTTGTCAAAGTCCCAAATGTTTTAGGGAATTTCAGCACTTTGCTGATGGAATTACCAATGAAAACAAGCTTCTTAAAGATGTTGATACCAGACGGATCTCTTTGGATGGACCAACACATCGAGTTTTTTCCAAATATCAATCTTTGATTGGACTGATGTATGAAAATCGGGACAATGTAGAAAATTAGAGATGTGGCGACCTGCTTTGGAGGTTAAGCAATATAGAGACACTTTTGACTCTAGCATCTCTTCTTCCCATGCTAGAAGAAATGGCGTTCATTATGAAAAAAGCCTAGCAAAGAGCCATGTATATTGTAGAATATGCTCACTTGCGTAAAATGTCATGCCAAGCCCTGGATAGTCTCTATCGAAATGACCTAAATTTATCCGATGAAAGATTTAATCACTGGTGAAAACTAACAGATTTGGACAATCCTAATAATTATTTAAAGATCGTTGAAAATGGGGATTTATGTGTTTGTGTAAGGGGATTTTAGATACCAATGTACTACAGTGCCCCAAAGAAGTGAGCTACAAGAGTTACAAGGGAAGAGTTTACCAAGATCATCGAGTCTATAGCAGGTAATGCAAGGGACATAGCCTATAAAGTTTCCTCTGTAATAAGATCTCGATTCCCATATGAACAACTTCTTGAGGCCATGGAAATTGTGTTTCCTCAATATTGGACCTTAAACTCTAAGGAAGATTATCGTAATAGGCTAATGACTTTGATAAAGTAATTTTCCAAATCTGTAGAATTCAATGGAGTGACTATCAATGGAATTTTAGATGAGGGTCTTCTTAGACAGAAATCAAGCACTTTTGCAAAGACTATGAGGCATCAATATCAATTAATGCATAACCCACATGAAAAGGGCTCGACAACAAGGCTTTGGACACAACTAAAACAGAGCAGAATGTTGCATGAAGAAATTTTAGAGTTCTTCAAGCTTGCTGATCTATGTTAGACTATGATATTGGGTTCAGTGGAGGATGAGAGAGTTTTCAGTGCTTTGGGCTTCCTAAAAGCAAAGCTAAGAAACAAACTAGACAAGAATTTGGAAAGATGCCTGAGGGTCTACACATCTAGGTATGATGTCAATACTTTTCCTTATAAAAAAGAAATAGAAATCTGGAAGAAAAGATGCAAAAGAAGAGGGTTGGGCAACACCATTAACCAATCTCTGACATCAACTCTGAGTGGGACAAGTATAGGTGGTGATGGGAGTTAAAGAAGCGGAGGTCAGAGTGAAGAAGGTACAAACGAAAATGATGAGAACAATGAAGACACTGGAATACCAGAACTGGATGATGATGATGACACAGAGATGAATTGGCAAATTTAGGAAATTTTTTCTAAATTAGTAGTAGTAATCAGTAGGTATTTTTTGAACTTATTAACTACTATATCCTATCATTCAAATTTCAATGTTCATTTTAGAAAAGCAAGAATGTATTATGTTTCATCATTAAAATTTAAGAACAAAGAGTATTATTACTGTAGAGTGTAGTTGGTAACTTTGTATCATATCATCAATGATCATTCATATTTGAATTTAAAATTCCTGAATGAAATTTTGTATTCCAATAGCATATAACAGAGTAAATCAACTAAGAATAACTGAATAAAATAGAGTAATTCAACATACATTGAATTGGAAAACATGAAAATTAGATAGAGCACAATTTGTTTTGTATTCATTTGCAATATATTACAATTTACAGTAGTTCAAAATTTAGAGCAATCTTTGTAGGCCAGTCCAATCATCCTCTGATGGCAGAACAATTTGGTTCACAGTATAGTCACACTCCTACAACTTCGTTAGCAATTCATATTTGGAAGTGTGACTTGACATCACTGTTGCTTCTAAAACTCCATTTAAAGTTCTCATTGGTTTGATGAAATCCATGATTGTATCAGGAGATATGTCTATAGGAAGAAAACATAAATCAATATTTATTTTGTCCTGCAACCTCATTTTGTAATTTTCTCTTCCAATGAAGTTATTTGTGTCAAATCCCTTAGGCAAACCAAGACTTTCCATATTCACTTTCATGTGTTCCATCTTTGTGATCTTTTGCTTAGCTTTGTCATCCAATTCATGTGCTTCCCTTAGATTCTCACATTTTCGAATGATACTTGATACCTTTACTGAGGCATCAAAGCGGTTGCTAATTCCGTTGTTTGATAGATAACTATCACTCTTACTGTAGAGTTGTTGCATAATATCTTTTGCTTCCTTATCTTTCTTGAAAACATCCATGTTCTATTCAATGTTCTTATGGAGCTTCAAATAACATACTCTCATACTTTGAAGCTGTTAGTCTATTTTCCAGTCATTGCAAAAATCTTATGAAAATGGCCTTTTCTCTACAGTCTTTGTTATGCTGTCCTGCCATGCCTACAATCACAGTCTTGACTTGCGATGAGAATCCTTAGTGTTTCATGGTGTGCACTCCTGCCCTATGTTCTTCATTTTGTCACCAAGCTCTAGTCCAATTTGCGCGTGCTGATTCGCAAAACCGAGGGAATTATTCAAGTTTTGAGGTCTGCGGGAAACAAATTTTAAAATCTGCCACAGTGTCGAAAACCCATAGTGTTTTTGAAAACCCGTGGTGTTTTCGGCTTCCCTGCTACCTTTTGGTCTTTTGATAACCCTATGTTTTTTTGATCTTTTGCCGAAAACCCACATTGTTTTCAACCTTTGCCTTCCAGCTTTGTGCACTTGTCTTTTGGTGTCGGAAACTTTATGTGTTTTCGACCTCAGTCTTAACTGTGGAAGTTCGACTGGATGGTGGGCCCGGGTCTACAGGGGTTTCAAAGTGATTGGTTGTCACATGGCCGCATGTCACACTTTTCTGACATGCGATCATGCGACCGCTTGCCACCTATCCGCATGGGTCCCGCCGCTTTTCATTGCTTGGTGTGGTTAAAGTTCGGATAGGATCTATGGCTGTCGCTTGTTCGCATGGAAAAGTTGCGCGAGGTTTATTTCTCACGCTTTTGTGACAACCGTCTGATTCCCCAAATGGTATGGCTTCTTTGGCTGTGGTCCTGGAGGCAGTTATGTGGCAGCCTGGGGTTGGCTGTCGCATGATCGCATAGCCCAATTTTTGGCTATGCGATCATGCGACCGATTGACACATGTCCCTGGGGCCCGGTAGCAGGTGATGGGGCATCTTCTGGATACTGAGGTGGTAGTGTTCTATTGGATGTTGCGGTAGGGTAACGGTCTGCAGGTTGTCGCATGTTCGTATAGCCCGTTTCCTGGCTATGCGATCATGCGACAAGGGTGCCACGTGTGCTGGGGCCCGTTTGTAGCTGTTTGGTGGTCCTGTTGGCATGTGGTGTCATGGTGGTTCCCGATTGGTCGGCATGGTGGTAGCGGTGGTGATTACTGGTGGTTAGTCACATGTTTACATAGCCTTTTTCAAGGCTATGTAATCATGCGACTGACGATTTGTGTTAACTCTTGGCATCGGCGGTTAAGTGGTGGGGTAAAGGTTTGCAGCTTGTCGCATGTTCGCATGGCCCTTCTCTTGGCTATGTGATCATGTGACAACTATTGTGCATCACTATTGTGGAGTTAAAGTGGGTCTGTGGTACTAGTGGTGCTGACATGCTTGATTTTAATTGGCTGTCGACCAGCTAGCCGTTGGTGCCCGATTTCACATATGATTGCAGGGTTTTTTGCAGAGGATTTCCTATGACCTACCAAAATTGAATGCTTTAGTAGCCAGACTTGACTAGTTTGGTGGCACTTGCATGCTGCGGCTTGGTCCCTATCTTGTTTGTGTTTACTCCTCGGTGGGGTTAGGTGTTTTTGAATTGGAAATGATCATTGTGCTTGCATTGTAACCCTAGTATAAAGGGATTTTTATGATCATTTTTTGAGCATTGGGAGTTAGGTATTCGAACTATTGGGTTGTGAGTCCTCTTCTCAGTCTGAATTGTAATGACCTATTTTGGGTATTTTTTGATGATAGAGAAAAAGTTACAGGTCTAAGCTATAATTTGCAAGCTTGACTCCTCTGGATTGATTGTTTACACTTAAGGATTCTTCATACTTAATACAAGTACATGACTCTTATCTCTCCTTTGTGTCAACTTAGATAGATTTTGAACTTTCTAGTCCTCTGCATATTGTTTTATGTATATGTATCCACTCTTGAGTTCTAATCTAGGATTAGATGAAATGATTCTTTAGATGGGACATAGATCTATCTTATTGTCTATGTAAGGATATCTCATAAGTAGTAAAGGGGATTGTAGGTGTGTTTATGGCTTGGAATCTCAGCTATTGTCTGGTGTGTGTAGCATTCATGTTCTAGGAGATCTTGCCCAATGGATGAGGCACTGGCCTAAATGATTATCTCTTTATCAATAGATACTGATTGTTGTTGTTATGATTTAAACTCATAAACTAAGAACCATTCCTTAAGTTTTCAGTATTTGGTTGTATGTGGTTCTACCCATAGTAATGGAGAGTCAATGAGTGTGTGGTTAACACTTAGTACTTCCTTACTATCCTGTTATCTGTTATTCAAACCTAGTTCTTGGTGTATGAAGTATATTTTATACTAGGTTAGGTGCACCCACCTTGGTTTTGCAGAGCCAGAAGTAGAAGAGGGCATATTAAGTCCCTATAGTTGGTCCAGTTACCCTAAGACCTCATAACATTTTCGAGTTAACCATTCCTAAAATCCATCTGAGGGTATATTGGCAGCCTATAAAGAGCATAAGCGTCATTTTGGACACCAATAGAAGCATTTCAAACCACTCATACAAGCTATTACACATCACCAATATTTGGCTCCAAATGTGTTCTTTTGCACTCTTCACTAAATTATTACTAGTATTTGTTAAAGTTTGAATTGTATTATTGGATTTCTTTAGTTCTTCTGCCATTTTTTCAAAATTCTCCCTCTCTTCCACTGCTTTTTGTTCCCAATTATTTTCTTGATCGACCTGAGACTCCAATTGCTTTTGCAATTCCCGGTTGGAGGCGGCATTACTCTCCACGGTTTTAACTAACTTTTCTGAACTGACTCTTTCTTCCTCTAGTTTTTTACTAATTTTTGCCAATTTTCCCCTTAGTGCCTTCAGTTCTGCCTATGCCTGCTCCTATTCCTGCTCTGTATCTGTTGATGTAGAGGTTGATTTTTTAATCTTTTTCTGTAATTCTTTCAAACTGTTCTCTGAAGCTTTCCTCTTTTCTTTTTCATTGCCAATGTTTGCCTATAACTTTTCTATATTTTTCTCGAGCTTGGTTTTCTCTCTTTCCACCTTTAGCAGTGCACTGTAGACCACTTGGTTTGTAGACTTTGACACATTGATTTTGTCCACATTTTTAACTTTGGAAAAATCCATTTGGAGAGTGCTAACTTGAAATTTAGATTGATCTATCTGACTCTCTGGTGGGTTTCCATCTTTTTGTGGTGGAATAACAACCATGAACTCCATCATGTCTCTTTTTGGGTCATATGTTGGTATAACCCTATTGGATGTAGGTTGTTCCTATACAACTGCATTAAGGGCATGAGTCTGCAATGCCTTCTTTATTTCCTTATTCTTGGTTCTTGTTTCTGCAAATTTATTATAGAAATCTTTGAAATGAAAATCTGATGTTGCAGAAGAATTTGAATGTTTGAAAGGTGATCCAGAGGCAAAGCTTGCAATCCCTGTTGATCTAACTAATGGTCTTTGAGGATTTAAACTTCTAGAGGGTTTTGTTGAACCTGAAACTGCAAATAGTTCTTTAGGATTGAATGTCATTGTTGTCGGTGTTTTGGAACCAAAAAGCTTTTGCTTCTTGACACTATCTTCTTCTATGGGATTCTGTGTACTAGAAAGTTCCCTCTTTAGAGAGGGAACTTGTTGTATAAGTTGGCCAGTCCCACTGGCACCAATGACACTAGCAGACCCAAGGCCTGCACCATGATCATAAGCACTTTTTTCTGTCTCAATTGTATTCCAGACGCCTTCTCTTGTGGGACCCAAACCACCACCTTTATAACCCATTTTTTTCATAATGATTTCCCCTTTGCTATATGCTTTATGTCATTCCTTGGTGGTTCCAATCTAACTCCCAGTCCCTGGAGTAAATGCAATTGTTGGATTATCATCCTCACTGTCTAGATATTCATCCTCAGTGTCGTATGCCATGTTAGGATGCTCCAAATTCCACAATTTGCTAAACTCTATATCCTTGTCTATTTCATCCAGATCTTCACTGGTCTTTGGTTCACCAAGATCCTTTCTCATACTCCAAAAATTATCCATTTTCATTCTAGTCCATTTTCTATCCTTACAAGCTTCTACTAAGATCTTTGGTATTTTTTTGTTTGATGGCTGAGCAGCTTTTTCATAGAAAATGTAGGACATCCTAGGCTGTACAATGCCCTGGTTTATTGTTGTCATAATTTGTGATGAAAACTGTTCAATTGAAATTTTTCCCTCATCGGAAACTTTCTCCAACTCTTTTCTAACGTCATCCCAGCTATCCTTGTTTTTTGACTTCTCTAGCAATGGTTTACTTTCATGTTGAAATAAGTTTCCAGAGTTCTTATTAGCAACAAGCATTGTTTGAATGACATTGAGTGGATCATACTTCTAGTACCACTCTAAATCAAATTGAAAAATATCTAAATTTTTGTTTTCCACTTTGAATGCCTTTCTCTCAAATGTTAACCCTCCAATTGAGAAAGGTAAGGAAGGGAATATGTTCTTCTTTGATTGGCCAGTGAAGAGTCTATTTGTGCTCTCTATTTGTACTAAATATTCTACTACAAACACCCTGTCTATCACATGCATTGGAAGTTTGTGGGGTTGCAGTTCTAACCCATAAAACCTTATTACAGTGTATTCTTCCATTAAGTACCAGTTAGCCAATTGAATTGTGCTTCCAAGTTGTATGTAATCCCTACATGAAGCAGACAATCTAGGCATTGGAGTGCTTGTTATTTTTTTGTACAATGGTGCCAAAAAGAAGTCTACAAAATTACTGTAATTACTTATGTTATCATACATTCTTATCTGAGGTGTCCAGTTATATATTGGACTTGGAGTACATGTCGGTGTCCCCCTCTAAATTTCAAGCTTGTTGTTGTTGCTCATTAATATTGCAGCATGCTTGGCTAGCAGAAGATAACACAAGTAGGTTGTGAACCTAAATGTCTTAGAATTGCCTCTTTTAATCAATGCTAATTGTTCTTGCATCGATTGAACCATGTGTCCAACAAAATTATATCTTACTGGTTCATTGACACAATGGATATCCCAAATGAATTGAAGAATGCTAGCACCCACTTCCCTATTATTTTCCAGTCCTAGGCAAAATGCTAGCGAGGATATAGTATCCTGAACCCATGGCACAAAATTGTTAAAAGCATAAGGAGGCTTGTGGTTCTCACCCAATGAACCCTTTTTGTCTGCAATTATTAGACCCTTTATAAATGAATCTTTTGCATGTGGTAGGAATGCCTCATATTGCTCTGCCAGCAATCCCAGGTCAATATGAACATTACAATTTTGTCGGTCAAACCCTAGGTCTAGCAAATTGAGAAATTCTTTCTCAGTTATTGATAAAATTTCTTCTTGATTATTTTTATTCACAATTGATTTTCTTTATTCATCATAATTTTCTGCACAAATCAAGACACTTTCTGGGCAAGGGAAAACTTCAAGTAACAACATGTAACCTAAACCAACATCCCACGAAGAAACTTTATTGGTTTTTCCACCTACTGCTGGGTTAAATTTTATAAAATCGGGCCTCTTTGGCCCAGTTGCCTTACTGCACAATGCATATTTAATTGTTATAAGTCTGCTTTCACCATCGATAACAGGATCATAAACATCGTGATACTCATCAGTGAAACCAGGGATTTCTACTAGTTTTTTGCAGTCTATTAAAGTTCTCCCATCTGCTTGCCCTTGGCCTTGAGTTTTTGCTTTCCCCATTGTTCTTTTGAAGAATGAAACAACATAGATATTTACTAACAAAATCACAGAAAACCCCAATTTAAGAAAATCCCAATTGTAAATTGTAATTTCAAAATCAAGTTAAACTAAATTTTTGACATTACAAAATCAGGATGCATCAGGCTAGATATCTTACCCGAAATTAAACTTTGAAATCTGGATAGATAGAAGTTACAATAGCTAACTCTAAGGCTCTCACACTTTACAGTCTCGAAATCTTCGGCGACGATTCAACAGTTCTTTTTAGCTCTGCTACTAAGAGTAATGTTAAAAAGCTTTCGTTAAATGTAAATTGTAACGGTATATAATTATACTTATTACTATAATGGTAACATTACACGTAAACTTTCTAAAACATACAATGTTTAATGTAATCTTTATAAAACATACCACGTAATCTTTTCATCAAATTACATGTCAATGTGTCATGTTTCCGGAGTGAGTTTTCAAAAAAGCTTTTTGAAACCAATAGTACTTCCAAAATACAACTCCAACCGTTCATCTCTCGAAATCCAAGGATTGTCACGATTTTAAATATTAATAATTTAATACACAGTAATAGCTTATCCATGAAAATTGAACCAGTTACCATTAAATGATAAAGTTTGGAAACATTAAAATATTACATGAAACAAAAGCGCAACACAAATTTTTTATATTATATAAGACCATATCTATTAATGATTCTTATAATCAAAACAAAAAAGAAAAGCAGTAGCACTTCAAATTTCTTAAAACATTTTCATATTATATTTTTCAACAATTTACAATTTATATCATTTCAAAAACTCTAGTAAGCTACTACCACTAGAGGGAGACACAGTAGAGGCTGAGGGACTAGAGAGTAGAGACTAGAGGGACTGGAGAGTCATAGACTCAGGGACTAGCCGGCTAAGGCTCCCTTCCTTCTGTGTAGAAGTCTGAAGAGAGGAGAATCTCAAAGAATTCATCTAGCCATTGATAGTCCCTGGGTTCGTCCAGTAGGTACCACTTCTGGAGGAAATTCCTCCTAATCTTTGCCCACTTTCGATGACGGTTGAGCTACTCAGCATCAAGGTTTAGTAGGAATGGTTTCCTAGGAACAACTCTTGGTTCTAGAATCTTAAACAAATCATTTGCCCAAGGAATTCCTACCCCAATTCAAAAAATATGACAACGTGCACATCGTCGCCGAGGTACTCTTCTTTGAAAACTTTCCTCAAAAGCATCATCATATCCCCCTTTTCCCCCAAGTCCAACAGAGAAGCCAAGAACCGAGATGAAATGTTAGTGGTGACTCTATACCTATTCTCGTTCTCCAAAAATTCACGTCCAAGCACCATTCTTATAGCCTCCTTGGTGAAGGCTCCAAACTCTGTAGTAACAGACGCTAGGATTGGGTTTGTGACCAGGCCCAGAAAGGCCTTCTGGTCCTCTAAGGCAGTGCATCTCAAATGAATTGGAGTGTCCATTCGCAGACTATTCTCACAAATATGCTTTCACAATCATAAATTAATGAGCATAGATCGATCTATTTATAAATCCTGATTGTAAATCATTCTCCTAAAGATCTAATTAAATCGCAAGATAATTGCTAACTATCCAAATATCTCCAAATCTTTCATATTTAATGCAACACTGGGTGAAATTGGAAACAACACTTATGATAAGACATTTTCTATCTTGGGAATAATGAAGGCCGAAAGGCTCGCGCCATACAGGTGGACATAACAATTCTTTATTATAAAAGAACCATAAAACTTGTACCCACTCGACAGAAACAAGAAGCAAAGTACGTTACCTGTGAAATGGCGGTAGGAAATGAAACTTTACCATTGATTTAAGATCATTGAATGGTCACAAAATAATGTCCTTATATGATATGATGTTTTCATTCAGGCATTAAATTTAAGGCATTAATCAATCGAGGTACTGAATAGTTATTATTTATATGATGTCAAACATATCTGTCAGTGAAAATTGAAATGCGCCATCAAAGAAACCATTCATTCACATTACTTTAACTGATGTCATGACTCATCTACTCATCGCCATTAATTAATCATGACACGTGATATGACATGTAAGGTGAATTTCGGGCCGATTGTTGGTCTTCATAATATTTATGAAAAAACCTCAGTGGAATCATACCACGTGTCATGATTCTACCGAGGTTTTTCTCTCAATATTATGAAGACCAACAATCGGCCCAAAATTCACCTTTGGCTGTTGATATGTTGTAAATCCAATGGACATGTGTCGTGTGTCATAGTGATGAGAGTGGGACCCGATGCAACTTCAACATCAAATCACAACCATTAGAATCTTTCGGAGAGATGAACAGTGGAAGGTTTCTTTTGGAGGGAATTGGGTGCATTAACTCCTTTAGTGAAAAATCTCTCCAAAATTATTCAATCGCCATACCAACTATAAATATTTGGAAACCATTCGCCATGACAAATATATTAATTAAAATATTTGGAAAATAGTTTTGCCATATTTTTATAAAAATGATATCCATTATTTAAATATTCACCAACCAATATCCTTATTTTCGCACATAATTTGACATCAATATTAATAATTGTATTAAAAAAAAATTATAGTCACCATTTTGTTTATAAAAATTGTGTACACTATTAAAAAATTCACCACCAAATATCTATATTTTGATAGATAATTCGCCATCACTATTAAAATTTTTCCCCCCAAAACACATGTGATTCGCCACAATTTTATACTTTTGGGGAGGGGGGGAGGGGGTTCCTTAAAGTTATCTCTGGTGGAAGGAATTGTAGAAAGATACAGAAGATAATGGTGAACCTAATATCACTAGGTGGAGAGTTATGGTTTCTAGACTTAAGGCCAAGTTCATATCGGAGGATTATGAATTGGAATTGTTTAAGAAAATACAAAATCTGAAGCAAAAGGATTTGACTATTAAGGAGTATACCGAGGAGTTCTATAAGATGCAAATCAGATCTAGGCATTGAGAGTCATCTAAAGAGAAGGTGGCTAGATATATCAATGGTCTAAGACTTAACATTAAGGATGAGTTGAGTATTCTAAGGATTAGTGCAATTGAAGATGCTTAAGTTAGTATGCCCTGAAGGAAGAAGACAAGGAAATCCTAAGGGAAGAGACAAATCAGTTGGTGATAAAGGAAAAGAAAATATTGTTGTTGAAGGGGAACCTAATCAGAAGATTCATGCAAGGAGTAGTAACAACAGTGGTTTCAAAGGTACTTGTTTCAAGTGTGGGAAAGTTTATCATAGGGATTTCCAATGTTCTAAAAATTCTAGAAAAGGTAAGGAAAAATAGAACTTGGTGGCACATGAGGAGCAAGTTGAGGATGAACCTGTTGAAAGAGATGTTGCAACCAAGATAGGAGCATCTTTTATGTTCTAGAAAGTTATGCTGAGTAAGAAGGAATCTGAACCTGGTCAAAGAATGTAGTTGTTTTGAACACTTTTTAAATTAGAAAATAAATGTTGCAAAGTGATAATGGACAGTGGTAGTAATACAAAACTTGTATTAGAGGAGATGGTACACAAGCTTGGATTGAGGAGACTTAAACACCCTTGTCCATATGGGATAAGTTGGTTTTAGGATGACCATATGGTGGAGGTTAAAGAGCAGTCCTGGGTTAAGTTCAACATTGGACCATACCGGGATGAGGTATTATATGGTGTGGTTAACATGAGTACTTGTCATATTTTGCTTGGAAGACCTTGGCAGTATGATGTTGGAGCTATTTATGATTTTTAAAGGAATGTTGTGTCTATAGTGAAGGATGGTAGGAAGTTCACATTAATTCCTTTGAAGGAGGGAAGGAAGGCTAAGAATCTAAGTGTAATGAGGAATTACATTTTAGGAGATCAAACTGCTTCAGATCATAAGGCGATGAATTTGCAATAGGTGACTGAAAGGATTTCTAAGGTTGTTCAGTTGCTGAATGATTTGATGGATGAACCTAAACTAGTGGAGTTGAAAGATGATGAAGACAAGATAGTGTTGCAATAATAAGTTACCATTTAGTGGTATTAGAGGAGCATCATGATCTTGTGAATGGATCAAAGAGAATAGAGTTATTGAATAATATCAGAGGTGAAGTCAAGCAACAGAGGAGGAAGCATACATTAATTTGTGAATGTAGAAGTGAAAAAAAAAGAAGCAATTGGTGTAAGTTGGATAATCAGAGAAGTGGTTATGGAATAAGTAGCAGAGTAGTACCTGATGAGGGATTTTATTGTAATAGGTTTGAGGATTTCGATAATAGGTGTAGCCATTTGAAGAATATGATGGTTACAGACAAAGAGGATATATGGGTAAAAAATGAGCATGGGATTTATATATTGAATCTTGTCAGATGTTCATAAGTTACTCTTATGAAGCATCTTCTATTCACCTAGGGTGTCTAATGTAGGAGCATCCTTGGGTAGTTGGAAATATTGCATCACCCAAAAATGATTTCCTTTCATTTTGTTTGTTGTTTGGTTCCATTTGAGAATTTTTCTGTGTTTTAGGTGGAGATCGTCCTAGTTGGCTTGTTATCTTATGGGAACCTTATATTGTGATCTAGGAATCATGGAGATCCTATGTCTAGCTTCACAACTTGATCCAATGTTTCCAGATGAATTTATCAGATGAAGCTATAAAAAATTTCAAGAAGATCACTCTGGTTCCCACCTAGACCATCAAAGTAGTGGACCCCAAAGGAGGAAGAGACAACTTTTCATGCACCTTGGTGGTGGCAGGACACTTGTCATATTTTCCCTGGTTTAAGTTGTTGACAAAGAGGACCTCCATCCTGATTCCATCTACTCAAAAAGTAGGGTCAACCAAGACACTTCTAATAGACATTCCATTGATTGAGGTTGGGATATAGAGGGGAGAAGGATTTTTTCTATATGGTTAATCTAGAGGGATAAATGCAATAGTCATCTTGGGAACCCTATGGGTAGGTGGGGAAATCAAAGTAATAATCACCATGTTTGTCATGATGGGACTATGACTAGAATAAAAAGGTTGTTATTTCACATCGGGTTCACCAAAATAGAGAGAAGGAAAAAGTGCACCATTTTAATACCAATTAAAGTCTAAAGGGATGAACCTTCACTTGCACCACCTCACTTCAACTAGCACACAAATATAGGGGGATCAAATGTTATTTTTATCATAGAGAGGTTTAATGTGTTTAAATGTAGATGACTTTAATTAAATAAGTACTAAATGTAGATGAACCCTAATAATTGAACTAAACTAATATCTATAATTATATTTGAATTACAGAAACCAAAATTTCTAACTACAACAATTAAACACTGAGCTCCACAGATGATAGCATGGGTATAGGATGGTAACACAATGTACTAGCGTCTTGTATGGGTAGGGTACAAAGATAGTGAGAAAATGTAAATAAAACCCTAGGGCCAAGTATGTTTAATGGTCATAAAATACTTCACTCTTGAAGGTAGATTCAAGGTCTATTACTATTATCAAATGCCTATTCTGAATCATTTAGGTAATAGAATTTCAATCTCTTTTCCTTTCTTCCTATTGAAGTCTCTCAAGAACTCTGTGAAAGAGGTTGTGGATAATGCCAAAAACCAGGGCCAAAAGCCTATTATGCTCCACCGGGGGCTTATTTTCTACCTTTACTATTTCCACCTTTCTCTTTGTCCTTCAAGGAAAACTGTGGTCCATGAAGCCTCGTAATCTCAAACCTCTCCCTCTATGAGTATCCTTTACTTGCCTAGTTATACTAAAAAGAAATGTCTATGGAACCCTAGCCTCAAAGTTGGTTCCCATAAACCTAGTCGTAAAACCCCTACCCACTCCACTATTAAATTGGAACCCATTGATAAAAAAAGAAAGGGCCTTTCCTAGACAAAAGGTAAATATAGAAATAAAAAATCTATATTCATCATTTGGGAAGTGGGGTTTGATGAAGAAGCTACTGAAGAGGTGAGCACTCCAAACGCTTGCATAGGATTTCTACCTGCTCATTTGGTAAAGGAAAATATAAAGAGGTGGAGGATTCTGATGCTAAGGAGAATGAAGGCCAAGAGAGTGAGGATAGTGGAGACAAAAACCAAAGTGAGGATAATGGGAATAATAACCAAAATGAGGAGATAGATAAAGATGGTGCTATGGAGATTGAGGGTTCAAACACTTAAAACACGTCTACCCATGTCTCTGATAGTATAAAGTTAGGACTCATTGACTTGACCAATGATGTGATGCTGGATGAAGTGGACAAGGGCATTGGGACTTGTATAGACATTCACAGTGGGACCTATAACAATTGTACAATGTTGACTAAGGAGATTGGTAAGATGAAGACCAAATTTGTTGACCTGGACAGAAAGATCAACAATATTTCCAGGTTTAGCTTGTGTGCACAATGCATAATTAGGCCACAACTATTTTCCTACTTCAGAAGAAAATTTTGGGACTAGATGCAGACAATGAAGGAAACTATAAGGAACATTTTAAGTTCCTTATAGATGATTGGCCTCGTGCATTGACCCAGTTTGGATGAGAAATTAAATGATTTGGTTTATGGTGTCCTATTTATTTTTTGGGTTGATGTTATTTTAGGTCATTGGTGCCTTTGGATTAAGTTCAATAGTTTCTATATTGATGTTAAAGATTGGTTTAATCTTAACGCTTCTAGGTAGGATAGCTCTATTTTGGAACAATAGTATATATCTTTTATGTTAGTTTATATAGTTAGAGTGGTGGTGGTTATTAGCTGGGTTACTTTGTTGAAAACTGATCATTATACTGTCAATGGTTTTTGATATTTTTGGTGTGATGATAATGTGTTTTTAACATGCTCTTAATGCTCTTCTTTGTAAGCCTTCTAGACTTGATGTATATGGGCTAAGTCCCTTGATTTTGCTACTTTAAATATCAAAAAAAATTATCATATTTTATAATAATAAAATTCCTAAGCACCTTAAAAGTATTGTATTTAAATCCTACTCACAACTATGAAAATGTGATTATTCTAACAACATAGACTTTACTATTATACTATTAAACCAAGTGTCATGTGCCTACATGATATTTGACTCGCTTTTATTTACTTATATACCTATATCACCAGTCCTGATGTAGCATAATAGAAAATCTCTGTAATCCCCAACGCCTGCTCCAACCAAAGAAGGCTGCCTCTTATTTTGGTGTAAATGGCTGATCAAAGCATTTTGGCTTGCGATTTGCTACTTTTTTGTGCCTGATATTAAGCATCAAATTTTGACATGGAGATTGGAGTTTAAATGCATTTTTTCCCTTTAACAGCGATGATTTTCTTGTTGAAATTGTAAGTGGGAGGAAAATCTATGAAATGAATTCAAATTTGGGCAGATAATCTAATTTAAATTTCATGGAATATATTTGCATTTCATTCAAACATCGTATTTTGGGAGATGACATCTCTTTGAGACTTTTTGTCAAAATGGTTATATGCATAGTTTGCATGCTCTCACAATTTGCATGCATATTTGCACTTGATTATTAACAGGGATCTTCACCTTCTCGATTTTATTTTGGCTTTTGTTTCCTTCATCGCCTTCTAGACTGCAATTATGACTACCAAACTCTGATGGTTTTGTTGATCAATCTATTCTACATCTGTCATATTCTATTTCAAACTATTGAAGATGGGTCAAACTCAACATAGTTTTTTCCATTGCACATATGTTTGTCAGTGCTGCAGAATTAACAATGTTGAAAATTTGGACAAAGTTTATGTAAGTATAAATATGAGAAAGATGAGTCTTCCTTCATATTAAATGGTCATGCTCTAAAGAACGCCCTTCACTACCATCACCCTACAAACCTTTGGGCTGGTATTGCTTAGTTTTATGTTCATTGTTTGGACTCTTTTTTTGGTTCGAAATTTAGTTATTTCATGTTAGCGACTATTATTGTAACCATTTTAACATAAGTTAAGCTTATTATTAGCTATTAATAAATAAGGAAATCAGATTGACTTTGTGATTTTGCTCCTAGAAATTTTTTGAAGGTATTTATCATTTATGTTGGAATAAATATTAGGGTTCTTGAAATTTTATCTATTATTATCACAAATGTCACTTTCTTGTGGTCTCTCCATATAAAAAATCTATGATGACTTATTGATGAAATAGGGTATATCAAGTAAAGTGGCAATATATCTTAGTAATTAAATAAGAATAAAGATTTTTTGCATGGTTGAATAGGTTCACAAAAAAATGCAAAATACACATTAAGAAGAGAGCAATTTCCAAGGTCAAAGGTAAGATGTATGCCCTTATCCTCTCATCTATAGGAAATAAAGAAATATTTTATCTTTAATTTTGATTTGAAGAAGGGAAGTTATTTAATTTAATTTTTTTATTTTAACATCAATAACATGTTATGATAGGTAATTGTGTGTTAGAAAAACTTTATGTTTGTAAAGTATAAAGATATTAATAATTTAATGTGTAAATATATAAATAAAAAAATTGACAGATAACATTTCCTAAAGACTATCAACTTATTTTAGTTATATTTTAAAAATATCTTTAAATACTAAAACATTTTTATTAGAAATATGATTATATAAAACTAAATGTATATCAAAATAATCTTATATAAACTTTTAACGACTATTCAAATTTTTTTTAATATATAATACAATCCTATTAAAAACAAGAGCTGTGCACAGCAAGAGTCCCTGCCTTATGTTATGAAACAAGGTCTTATGTTTAGGAAATAAATTTTCAAGTGCTATTTGAAATCAATGTATTTATAAATTGACTAAGACTTTGCACTAGACGTGTAGAGCATGGATGAATGAATTTGAAATCTAGATTTTATTAATTTTAATAATTTGCAAAAGTGTCACTTTTTGTTGATACTTTAGACCTGTATAGACTGGAAACGAATGATATTTTCAGAATAAATGGTAGGTATGTTTTTAAAGCTTAATAATCAATGTTTGTGGTGGGAATAGTCTTATGGAGGTGTGTATTTCTTTTTCTTGTTCGGGGTTGGAGAAATGATTGAGTTTGCATATTCGATCCTAAATGCAGAAGCAAAGGCAGGGAAAACTCCATATGTGGTGGCTGCTGTGAAAACTTGTCTAGTTGTGTAGTTTAGAACTACTTTAGGGCAAGAAAAGGGCAAGATTCAAGTTGAGCATTAGCAGTTGCAAATAGATACGGCAATAAAGTTTAGATGCCTATGACATCATCTAGAGAGAAGTGGGAAAATGCTTGCGAATCTATGTTGAGATAGGGGAATGTTGTTTTAAAAAAATCACATGTATTGCATATACCTGGATGTCTTGGCTCTTAAAATACAAGAACCAATATAATGTAACATTGTAATATAATATTGTAAAGATAGCTACATTTATGGTATATTGTACAGAAATGTTATATAGTATGACAAATACACAAGTCAATCACGCATGCAAAATATTATTTTTATGACAATAATACTATTGATTATTGTACTTGTAACATTATAACATGTGCTACCTGTGATTAGCATTCTTCTGCATTTATGGACTTTTGGTTATTGTTGTAATTAGCACAACTTTCTTGTTAAGTTGTTCATAAAAATTTAGGCTAGTCATTTGAAGTACATTATTCTTCTTCGTCTATTGACTTTTTGTTATTGTTTCACATCTTAGTAACAATTATTCATTCACTTAGGGATTTAGGTAAAGGTGTGACAGATGATTTTATCACAATATCTGCCCTTTGATTTTTTTTTACACAATAAATAGTTTGAGGGATACATAAGTCAATTATGTAGTGCATTATACTATTTTGAGATATGATTGTTTACCCTAAGTTTTTCAATATATTATATTATACATTTGCATCTCTATGTTACATGTGATTCTCAGTCTTATTCGTCTACCATGTTTTTATTATTGATTCACTTTGATTTTTTTGTATATTTTGATCTAAGGCATCATTATAGTCACTATTTTTTTGTGAATCCATGTAATATTTAAGTGTATTTCTATATCAAAATACAATTCTTACAAAAACCTTAATCATAACCTACACTTAAGAGTAATACTAATTTAAATTTTATTTGTATTTTGAATTATAATTCTAACCTTAACATTAATTATAACTGTATGAAAACCCTAAATGTAATTCTAAACCTAAATACCAACAAATTAATGTTATGATAATGATATTAAATATTATAATATTACTAAATATTAATAACATTATATAACAGTATAAAAATATGTATAATTTGATAATATTATAATATATTTTATTAAAATCAATGATATTATATTATTATATATATGGTATCTTTTATATTGTACTGCTAGTATTTTATATATACATTAATCATATCTTATTTTTCTCTTAAATGTCTACTCTTAGAGAGTCTCAAACAGATGCAGGCTCTTATCTTACGCGTGATGCAAATTGGATAAATCTTGAAAGCTGCTCTCTGCTCTGTTAATAAAAATAAAAAATCCTTCTTTTGCAACTGAAGTCTGCTGATTGTGCTTTCAGTCCCACCTATGCACGTGTCTTATCAATGCTTCCACATCTTGCGCTCTCTGTAAACGTGGCGAGAAATCTTTCATACAAGTGCATTCGCTAATTCCTAGATGATGATAACCATTTCGAGGGGATGCATTTGAAATCACATTACGACTACCGTGCTTCTAGTGGCGACAATGATGGTAAAATGAAGAGGATCGGCCAAACTGATCAGAATGGATGGCAGACTTTGCATATATGCATACCAGGGAAGTTGAATCTCTCCAATGCATTCTTAGCGAGACCTTTGACTGGAAATATGTGTATGATAGTTATCAAACCCTGTTCACAAACATTGTCTTTTTTGTTAGAATACTGTGTTATAAGACTGCGTTTTATTAAATGTAGAAAACTAAAAGTAGATAAGAGGTTTCAACATACTCATAAGGCCTAAAACTAGTTCTGGAACTCTTTTGAATCAACTTTTATATGATTTAGTATCTGGTCAATTTGCCAACGATAGTTGTAAATTTTAATATTCAGGGACTTAGAAAAGCTCAGACTGTATTTCTGATTTATTAAAATGTCAATGTTCAACTCATGCAGGGAAATTTGACTTCCACTTCTGGAGTCCAATAGTGTGTCATAGATATTGTTCCCTGTTTATTGTTTGTCAAGCATGAAACCACCTACAATAATTTGTGGCATTTAAGCAACTCATTGCTAAGCACAATTTTTTGTTTTCTTAAGCAAGTCATTAAGAGGATAACATACATGATCAATCAGGTTGTTTATGCATAAAATAAAGTCTGTGTTGGCAAATTAGACAGGATACAAACGTTAATTAGCAATCCGATTCATACTGAAGCAATTGTGATCCTTAGTTTGTGTGCAGTTCTTGTGCTGTCGTTGTTTGGTAAAATGAAGCGTGTGACTAAATTAGGTAGGCAAGAAGACTAAACTCTGCTCATCATCAGCATGATATTGATTATAAATGTGAGGGTAGCCTGAAACATTAATAATGTAAACAATCAGATGCATCTTATCAGAAGCTTTAATTCAACCATAAATCTAGGTAGTGGTATTTAGTGGGGGCACAAGAATAACTCTTAAAAAATGTTAAATATAACCTCATTGTAAGAATAAGAAAGGTGAGATCATTACAACTTGACTTATAGTGTTTCATGAAAAATAGTGTTTAAATAATTCAAGACTTACACATCACTTGATTAAAACACTTGCATGTCTCATTAATCAGTGTTGACTTTGCCTTTGCTAATATGAATTATACTATTTTGATGATGATAGGTTATAGTGTTTTGCAGTTATAATTTTCATTTTGTAATATTATTGTTATCCTTCATTTCAAGTGCAAAGTAATTTTTTAATTTAGATATGGGTGTTACTTGTAAATAACACTATGCAGATTCACTATAAGAATGGAAGTCTTCAATTAGTTCTCCCAACAAAGATATAATGAGATTACAACTGAATTCACTTTTCCTAAACTCTGGTGGTGGTTTTTCAACTGACAATAGCCCTGAAGCGCGCCCATGACAGCTAGAACGGGGAAATTTTAAATGGTGCAGGTGAACCAAGTTTTCAAAACCAAAAAAGGCCTTCAAAATACGGCTACAGAGTCACCAAATACTTGGCAGACTCGCAAAGTCCCTATACAATACTACACTGGTAAGACCTCAGGACTTATTGCTAAGTACAAGAAAATTTGTCCAAACTGGCCAGGTCTAGCAAATTCAGCTGGCAAAAGTCACATACAAATATCATTTTTTAAAAGTAAAAACATATTTTTAAAAAGCAAGAAAATTGAGTGGTAATTATTGTGGAGGTTTGTAGCAACCCATAGTGCATCTAAAGGAAACTGTGTTGAATTTAGAGGAGCCTAGCATCCATGTAATAAAAATAAAAAGAATTAATAAATTAAATAAAATTCGAGGGCATTTATAAATACGGAAATGAAAACTTGTCTTTGAAAATTTATGAAACACAGTGGATAGAGCTGCTGGTATCTAAATTTTTCCAACAGAAAGGGAGAAGCAACATGTGTTTGAAAAAGTTGGCATTACCTTGAGTAGTACGTAGTGAGGCTAAATCTTCTTGCAAATGGCAACCTGATTTTATACACTCTGCAATTTACATAAACCAATTAGGTCAATGTGAATATTGACCGTGGAAAACTTCTGAAGTAAATGACAATATAATTTTGACAATACAATAATACAGTTAGTTGTAATTCATAAATACAACCAATGCAAGCTTGGGAATTTTTATTTTATACTCAACAGTCATAAAAACAATTCTACTCAAACCAATGTGTAGCTTATCCTAATCTTTCTGGAGCTATGGATACATAATAACTAATAAGAACTACATGGAGATGGGACCTATCGTTAAGATTAATGATATTTTGTAACCCACTTTAATTCTTGCTAGTATTTGAAAGGTTTTCACTTATAAGATAGTGAAATGTGGATGCCCATATTTGAGGTTGACACTTTTGAAGAGGAGGAAAACAACACATTTTGATTACCGCTTTCAATCTTGATTAGCTTTAGGGGAAGAAGGCTCAATTGTTTGGAGACCACTTGCAATCCTAATTGAATTATATAGAGCAGAGAAATAAATTGATTGATCCAGGGAAGATTGTTTTTTGTTTTAGATCTTTAAGATGGTGAATGATTGTAATAAGAGTGCCCAATTGGCAATTTATTGAATGTCAAAGGACAACAAATGAAAACCACAAACCCATTTGAAAAATATAAATGCACAACTATACTGTAGATAATGTTGAAATTTGTTTTATATTTAGTATTTCAGTGATTGCATTCAGCTTCAACATATCATGGTTTGAATACTCTTCAGAGAGAATCTACTTAAAACTATTGGGATTTCATTATGAGTGGGACTAATTCAAATTTGCTGAGTGATTTTGAAGATTAATTATGTTGTTTTGTTAGTACACCTACTTTAAGGTTTTTGAATAGATCATTGACATTAAGACTCGTACTAGTGTATTTTGCTCCAATACTATCTTTGTCTCTTGGCTACCAAAGAGTTCAATCAAAGAGTTATGGGATGTGAGCTACTTGTCAAATAGAGCAGGATGTCCACCAGATCAAGTAGCAGCCAACTACTGGAGGAATCTCTAAATAAGCCTCATTCAAATAGCATACAGGAAGGCCTTGACCTGTGTGAGTACGATTTTGTCATAACAGATCCAATCCGTTTTCCTTCAGCAATGAAATATGCAAGATTCAACTTTAATCTTACATAACAAAGATAAAGTAAATCTCAATGGCAACTTACATCATATTGATGCAGATCCTTCTCAGGCAGGTGTGCAAAAAATTGATTAGCCTTGACAATGCACCTTGTGCACACAATGGGAATCACATTCCCTTGCTTGACAATGGTGTTGTTCCAGCTATTACAATCTGAGAAGGCCTCAACACATCAAGACCTAGAGGAGCTTGCAGAGTGACTTGCTCCAGCTTTTCAAAAATTGACCAACTTGGGCCTCAGGATTAGATCGGGCATCACTGCCAAACTCAACCGACAAAAGGAACTGCAGAGAAAAGGATTGTACTGGTGCTACGACACCCTGCTCCTGGATATGTTTGAGTCAAGTTATTGTAAACTTTAACCTGCCAAACAATAGAAAGTAGTGACATTATAAAGTTTCTGTCTTCCAATATTCATAAATGATCATAGAATAGGCTTCCGTAGGAAAATTGTATATAGACTTTGATAAAATTACAACATAATCTTTAAAATATCACTTACCAAAATACTCAAATGCATCGTACAGGATTCCCCTGCCCCTGCTTACAGACATAAGAGAGAATCACATTCCCTATATCAAATAATCTAAAGACAAAGCAGTAAAGTTCATTACCTCAACAAACTTCTTGCACGAATAAACTCTTGCAAATTTTTACAAAGTGGAAGTAGCCATTCTCTTCGCTCAAGTTTTTGCCAAAAAACACACCTCCACTTGTTCACTCAAACCCTATAACGACAACAACTCGATGAAATCAATGACACTGCTGACAGCTCAAACCAATTCACCATTGAAATGCTCTATTTTTAATTTTACATTGCAAAACATAAAATTAGTTAAACATAACTGTCATTACTCACGATTTCTGTAAAAAATGTTGACGACAGATGCACAAATGCCTAATTTCTGATCCTTGGATCTTCCGTGGAAAGCATAACCTCTCAAAAAAAATCCGATGAGACCGCATCCTAAATTTTTCATTCCCCTGCAGCCGCTGTCTACATACATACTGACCTAGAGTATAAACCCCTAAGTTCAAACAATCTATACCCAATAAATTTCTCAATTTGTCAGTTTTATACCAATTGACTGCTGCCGAGATACTCCAATTAACCGCCCACAGTTAATCCATGACCTCTGTCAACATCCTAACTTCACTCCATTATCCAGATACTTCTTAAAAAGAGACGAGTGAGTTACCGTTAACTCCCAAAATGTAAGGAAGATTCATGCTGTTTGTCGACTTGATTAAATCCAAGTTTTGCACGAAAACATTGTATCGCTGCACAAGCTCGTTGATTGAACTATACGTCTTGCTGTAACTGCACAAAAGCATCCGATCCAAAATATTCTTAAATACAAATCAAATACAATTATTTTAACAGTGCACACGGTGATTGAGATAATTCGGCAAAAGAAAATGAAATCAAATCCAACACACACGAAAATGCATCCAAACTAAATACCCAAGTTAAATAATTAGTTAGGGCACAGGAAAATATGACCAAATAAAATACCCACAAATCTCAAAGTTTGAAAGATCTAATCGAGCATAGGAAAAACTAACCAAGTCAAATACCCACAAGTAAATAGTTTCGATTGATAGATAAAATTGGACATAGGAAAGGTTTGATAGTTTCGATGGATAGATAAAATTGGACATAGGAACCCTGCAAACCTGAGAGCGAACCCTGCAAACTGTAAAGCTTTGGGAGATGTTCCCAGCAGCTTAAACTCATCGTTTCCAAGTTCAGTGAATTAATCAGTGACGATGTCAATATAATTGCTGCCATCGAAGGCTGTTGCAGCAACAGTCACGACATAGCATCTTAAATGTGTATTAAGAAACTGTCCTCCGTCGTACTCAAGCCATGTGAATAGCATAAAGAAAAAAACAGCTGTCCAGAATTTTTAAATTTTTATTGGTATTTACCAATCTAAAAAATGATTTTTACCCCAGTAAAATTACTCTTCTCCAATCAAAAATTTAGAATTCTATATTTTTTGAAAATATAAATTCTGTTGTTCAAAACATCAAGACACAACATTAGAAATATATTGAAAAGGCTGAGAAATAATTGCAAACTAATAGGACTTAATTCACATGAAAACATAAGTCTCTGCCTATAAATAGGCAGGACTAATAATTATGATATTCTATAATAATAAAAATTCCGAAACATTTTAGAAATACGACTATTAACATGTGATTATTCCACCAACGTAGACTTCACTCTTAAACGAAATATCCTTTGCCTTCGTCAATTTACTTTGAAACAAAATTACTGACATTAATAAAAGGAAAAGTTGATCTTTTCGGAACTGGAAAGAAACAATTTTTTGACCACTATGATTCTAACTCTTTCCTATCTTTTCTCAGAAATCTCCAGGCGAAGAAATCTCTTACGTTTATCACTTCTCTTTTCCCAGGACGTTTCTCTTTGAAAATTCAAGCAAATAATCCTGTGTTTCCGCGTTCGCCTAATTTGTCCCCATACATTTAAGAAAATCATTGACTCTTGCGTTCCGCGTTTGCCAATCATTGTACAATTCATTGACTCACATCCATTGCACAATTATCCTTTCTATCTATTTCATATTTATAATAGATCATAATTATGTTTTGAATATGGATGATGAGAAAATCTTATTTTTATTTAACATTTGTTTTCAAATATAATCAAATTTTACTTATAATACAATTTTATAGATTAATTAAAACATAAATATAATTAAATAGCTTATATAAATTTTTGAAATGTCTATATAAAATACATTTATAGATATTCTAGAGTTGCAATTAAAAAATTATTCAATTGATTATTCAAAATAGTTAAATAAAATAAATTAATGTAAAATTTATAAAAATATAAAATAAGATTTTTTAAAATTTTGTTATTTAAGAATTTAAATATAGGCATTAGAGACTGATTTTTTCATCAAATATTAAAAAAATGGTTTTGTTAAACTTACTATAATTTTTTGTATTATATATAAGGAGATCAAAATACAATAGTTCACCGAGGAGTACAAAAGAACAAGAGGCGAAGCCTCACCACGAGAGTATCAAAGAGTATAGTATCAAAACATAAATACTAGAAAACAAGAAAGAAGGACTAGTGAAGCAGGTCGTCATGAGCATCAACCCACGCTATCCATCCCAAGCTGCCCTCCATCCAAACAATATTCTTTTGGTTCTGAATTTGATCGAGCAAGCGGATCATGTTGTCAGTGGTGTGTTTATTATTCCTCCTAACTTCCTTATTCAATTGCTTAATAGTTTGCTCAAAAAGCTGGAAATTGTCCATATGCCTCCTCCATAAGTGTCCATCCTTAAGCTCAGTGGAGAAAAAAGTAGCGTAACCAGTCTTGAGAAGTCTTTTAAATTTGTCTTTATCAACCTTCATAGTAATATGAACCTGTAAGAAAATTTTAAAATGTGTGAGACTTCGAAAAGACTCAGTAAGAACCCTAGGAGTGTTCTGAAACCTTTCCTCATTCCTGCATTTCCAGATCTGCCATAGAATGTTAGAAGAAATAATGTTCCAAAAAAGATTAGTATCCTTCTTAATCCCATCAATATGACCAGTAATTATTTCAAAAATATTAAACTTGGTAGGAAAAGAGATACCAAACATGAGCCAGATCTCTTTAGCAAAGCTGCAGTCAAAGAAAATATGCCTCCTAGTTTCTGGAGTTCTACAGATAGTACAATAATGCATCTCAGAAAAGTCCTTTCTAATGGGGATTCTATCAAGAATTAACAACCATTTAAAACATTTAATCTTAGGATCAATCGGGCTTTTCCACAATTTATCAAAGTATTTATTCCAAGAGGAAACATCAAGATTAGTGTACCAAACTTTATTGACATGGCTGATGATGGAATCATTATAATCAATAACATTGTAAATATTTTTGGCTTTAAGCCTGGTTGTAATGATTCCATCCGACCATTTAATGTTCAAAAATCTATTGGAGTCAACATGCCAGATAGTAGGAATGTCCTTGCAGGCTTTAACGATCATATTGTAGGTCTTTTTTTGAGACGGGGGAATATTAAACTTAAGTTTCATCTCATCCCACACAATGAGCCCATCATTCTCAAAAATATCAACAAACTGAGTGATCCTAATGGTAGACCAGTGCTTGGCAGAGCATCCTTGGGAGAGGGCAAGAGGCTTACCAGCTAAATGCAAATTCCACCAATGGATCTTTCACCATAGAGTTATTTGTTATCATGAAAGTTCTTGTTCGTGATATAAGGTCTAACATCGTTCCAGGCTTTCAAAATGGATTTAAAGATAGCAAATCCCTTAACCACAATAGGAAAGTTGCCACAAATCAAATCGCAAAAAGGTAAGTTTTTCCAAAATTTAGCATTCTTAGGGAAACCCCTTTCAATGTTACTCCTAACAAGAGCTTTCCAAGGATCATCTCCATCCAAAGAGTGAAAGATCCATTTGGAGGCAAGTCCTAAGCCCCCAATTTTAAGGTCCTTCAAACCTAAACCCCCAAGGAGCTTGTCAATATGACACCACTCCCATTTAATAGCATGGAGCTTCTTGTTACTGATGGGCTTCTAGATAGCTATCTTTCTCAGTACTTTTTATCCTTTTTTCAAAACAATTGATTACACATAGACATGAATTTATGGTTTTCAAGCATATGAACTTATGGTTTTTATGTATATGTTATATATATGTGTGTGAACATAAGATAGAAATATGGATACTTTAAAGACATAATATTTGTTTGAATTCATGGATAGGAATGGTAAATGCAATAGCTATACATGTCAATGAATGTTTCCTTGCCTAAGCTATGTTTTGGGTAGTTACCTCCTGTAGCCGTAGGACTTGCAAGAGTGTTAATTAGGACTTACACCTTTTCCTAATATTAATGATGCAGATATATATGTATATGGTTGGATGTGTGCGCATTGATTATTTTGCAAGTGTTGACTGTGGACATTCAAAGACCAACATAGTGGTGCTGGAGTAATCAAAGCAAACCATGGATTACAGAATCTTCACAAGCAAAGCAAGTCAATTGATATTTTCTGTTACATGCAGTGTGCAGATTTAGTTTCCTTAATGTGCTATATTTTTGGAAATTATTCATGGTCAATGATGTTTCTGTTTTGAAACTTTATGAGTTGTAACTGATCCTCATTTATGAAGTGATCGTAGATTTAGGAGATATTTGTAGCTTTCCTTTAAATAATCAACTGTTGTGACTCTTTTGGAGTTAGTCGAATGAACTGGTTTTTATAACAGGACTGTTGCATACTGTTTTCAATCAAGTGTAATCATTTTTTTATGGATGAATAGAATGTTCAGTTCAAGTTTATATCTTTCATCTTGATTGTATTTCCTATTCACTCATTCAAGGGGGCTCACTTGATGAGTGAATTGTTATGTTAACATAGAGTTCATTTTCCTATTTATTTCTAAGTAGTTAGAACTCTGCTATTCCTGCAGCTACTGATAAAAAAATTAGTAGCATGTTCCTGTAGCACAGTCAGTTGGAGTAATTCCTAGCTGCAATTCCCTGCTTTGTTAGGATAAATTTATTTACCAGTTTTAGCATAGTTTTCTTGAAGCATAAGCATTTGAATTCCATAGATAGTCTTAGAATGAGAAGGTTTGAAGCATATACTTTGCAAATTCCATTCCAAGTTTACGTCCCTGGTCGATAATTAAATGAGACTGAATAATCCATTTAGAAATCATTTGGGGTGTCCAATCCTAAAATAGGTAGTCCATTGCTCTGGGTTTCTGATACTATTATTTGGCCAAGCATTTTTGGTGCCATTGGCGGGGATGGTGTTAATTCAAACTTATCCTTGTAGTTGCATTCTCAGTTCTAATCTAGCACTTAGTCTTAAGTAAGAATTTTATGCATAGAAGGAGAGATCATCTTGGGAGATTTCTTCCCCGTAACTACCAAGAGGACCCATTTGATATATTTAATCCTCAAGTTGAGAACCCCAAAGTGAGAACGAAGAAGAAGAACCCTTTGAAATTTTTTTTTCTGATGCTCAGGAACACATATCCTCTTTATCATCTGAGGAATCACTGCATTTGAATGACCTATTTGCTGAACTTGAATACCAAGACAACCCGCTTGCTCTTATTATCTATTAGCCACCACCACTAGGTCCTCCTCCCGGAATGGCTGCTCAGGCTCCCTTTCCTTTTCCTATCCTTCCTCAGCAAGGTAACCAAAATTTGAAAAACATACCTACTGCTATGCTCCCCAAATTCTATGACCTCCTTACAGAAGACCCTGAGACCTTCCTCTTTGATTTTGACATCCTTTGCTAGAGTTATGACTATACCACTTATGCCCACAAGCTGAAGTTGTTTCCATCAACTCTAAAAGAGGCTGCCTTGAGATGGTTCATGGGGTTGGGCACTAATGCTATAGTAGACTGGAATGCCATGCGCAATCTATTTCTTTTAAATTATAAAGAATACTGTAGGGGTCAAGATTTGAAAGGTGATGACATTTTTAAAATGTCTCAGAAGGAGGATGAAACCTTTGAGGATTATGTATCGAGATTCATGTTCAACCTGCAACATAATACACAACACCAGCTAAATGAGGCATCTCAAAAACACCTTTTCTTAAAGGGTGTGAATGATGGAAGTATTGAGGCTCTAGACCTGATGATAGGAGGAGATATCACACAAAAAGGTTGGGTTGACATAAATAATATATGTCTAAATTATTCAAGGATCACTTTGAAGAAGGGTAGGGGACTTAGAGACCTACCACATAAGTCCAATGGTGGTTCAGGAGTATCCAAAATGGAGCTATCTAATTTGTTGTCTGACTTCAACGGGACATCATTAATGATGTCACCACTTAGTTAAATAGTATGTAGGTGAGGAGGAAGAAGGAAGAGTCAGATGTTGTGTTGGCCGAGTTCTGTTCTCATTGCAGAGAAAATAAAAGAAATTGTAAATGAAAAAAGGTTGCATTTGTGGACATCAATCCAATACCACTGAGTTTAAAGTCATAGATGAGGAGAATGGAGAAGTTTTCTATGTTTCTCAAAGATGTCCATGGGCTCAAAGACAAGGTATGCCTCTAGACCCACTGAATAATTTTGGTTATAATAATAGTAGTCAATGGCCAAACCATAACCCCCAAAATTCTACTCCTTAAGGTCAGAATTGGAATTATAACTGGTCCAACCAACAGAAGCACTATAACCAAGCCTATCAACAACAACCTCCATTTAACCCATACCAATAGTAGTATAACTCCTATCAACAGCCACAACAAAATAGCCAATGGCCACCTCATGGTAATTGGCAACCACAACCTCAGTGGGGACCCAATCAGTCTAGTCAACAACAAGCAATAATGCCTCCACCTCGGCCGCAAGCTATTATGCCGCCACCTCCTGTAGCCAATAGCAGCCCTCAAAAGCTAGCTCAACTTCATGTCTAGCCAACTCCAAATCCTATTAACAAGTAGCAAGCTTATTCCTTACAAGTAAATGATATCCATCTCAGATCAAGAACTACACTACCTGCACCCAAGGAGCCAATAATAACCAAAGTTGCTGATGTCGAGGACAGACCCGTGAACCAGCCTGCTGATGTTTCACTTGTTGTTCAAAATGCACCAGTGCCTAAAAATCCTCCTTATCCAAAAAGATTGTCTCAAGCCATTCCTCCAAAAGAAAATCTTGTAGCAACTAATTTGATTGATCAACTCAAGAAAATGACAGTGCAAATTCCCTTGTTGGATGCCCTTAAAGAAATTCTAGTCTATACCAAAGCAATTAAAGAGGCTTGTATCAAATAGCCTAGAAGGAAGAAAAAAGACCCTGATATTGTCCATGTCTTAGGTCAGCTCTTTGATCTCATGCTAAGAAAATTTGTAATGCCTAAGTATTCCGACCTAGGAAGCCCAGTGGTCACCATCCATATTAATGGTACCCAAATTCAAAATGTCCTAATTGACTTGGGAGCATCAATCACTATTATGACTAGAGAAGTTCTGCTAAAGCTTAGTATCATTGGTTTGCAGGATACACCTATAATATTGCAATTAGTTGATAATTCCATAGTCAAGCCAGATGGTATGGTTGAAGATATTGTTGTTACCTTGGATTCTTTAAGATTACCCTTCATATTTCATAGTCATATCACCCAAAGCCACCTTAGGAGGATACCCATTAATCTTAGGATGACCTTGGCTAACCACGACTGATGCTTGCATTGCATGCCACTCAGGAAAAATGACCATATCAGATGGGATAAATACCAAGAGGTTAACTCTGTATTCTCTAGCAAAACCCCAAAGTGAACTTGATCAGGTTGTCTGGCCAGATTTAGGTGATGCTTCCCTTGAAGCAAACTTTGTGCAAAAACTGATGGTCATTGAGAGAAATCCATTCATGGTATCACAAGAAGAAGATGATAGACTACCAACAATCCTTACCAATCAATATGGTTCTAAGGAATCATCTTGTGATGATCCTAATTGTTCCCTTCAAACAATAATGCCCAAGAAAACCACATCTCAGTATCCTGCAGCACCTGATTATCTCCACACCTTGCTACCCCATGAGATAAAGTCTTTATCCATAACGGAAGTCTAGATGCTAGAAAAAGTCAAAAGAGTTGAAATTTCTTTAGGAAAGGAGTTGAATGTTAATAAGAACCTCACTGAATCTCAGATGTCTAGTCTTCTCAAGCTTTTACAAGAAAGTTAGCAAGCCTTTGCAAGGGACTATAGTGATATGAAAGGATTAGACCCTAAACTTTGTACTCACAGAATCTATATAAGCCCTGAATACAAGCTAGCAAGGCAAGCTCAAAGGAGAATTAATCTCGCTTTGAGAGATAGTGAAGACTGAGTTGCAAAAGCTCCTTAGTGTTGGTTTCATTTATCTTATCTCTAACAGTCAATGGGTTTCTCCTCTTGTAATTGTTCCAAAGAAGGGGGAAAGTGGAGAGTCTGTGTTGACTATAGAGAGCTTCACAAAGCCACTAAGAAGGATAACTTTCCACTACCTTTCATTGACCAAGTGCTTGATAATCTTACTGGAAAAAAGTATTTTTCATTTCTAGATGGATTTAGTGGGTATAACCAAATATAAATATCACCAAAAGACCAGGATAAGACAACGTTTACCTATCCTTGGAGAACATTTTCTTATTCAGTCTTGTCATCTGGGTTGTGCAATGCACCTGCTACTTTCTAGAGAGTAGTGCTGGGTATTTTCTTTGACATTGCTGCTGACTGTGTTGAAATCTATATGGATGACTTCACCACTCACGGAACCACATTTGAAGAAGCACAAGCTAACTTGGAGAAGGTTCTTAAAAGATGTCAATATTACAACCTCTCTCTTAATAGTGATAAGTGTTATATGATGATGGAGGAGGGAGTTGTCCTGGGGCACTACCTCTCATCTTTTGGAATTCAGGTTGACCCCGCAAAAATTGCAGTTATCAACACACTTCCCAGTACACCGGTTAAGTAGAAGGATGTCAGGAGTTTCCTTGGCCATGCTGGTTACTACAGGAGATTCATATAGGATTTTAGCCAACTTGCAACACCTTTATACAACTTGTTGAAGAAAGAAGCTAAATTTGAATGGACAAAGGAATGTGAAGCATCATTCCAGAAATTGAAAGATGTTTTAACAACAACACCTATTCTTAGAGGACCTGATTGGAAGTTTCACATCCACACATATGCATCTGACTATGCCACTGGAGCAGTTGTTGGACAGAAGGAAGGTATTGTTGAACATGCAATTTACTATATTAGTAAAAATTTGCAAGGAGCTGAATTAAATTATATTGTTACGGAAAAAGAGTTGTTAGCAATTGTCTATGCACTAAACAAATTTAGGCACTACATCACAAGTTATGAAGTATTTGTTTATACTGATCATTAAACTATCAAGTGCTTAATGAATAAACCTGCTATCAATGGTAGATTAGCACATTGGTTACTCCTCATGCAAGAATTTGATGTGAAGATAATAGACAAACTAGGTAAGGCTAATGTAGTAGCCAATTTCTTGTCAAGATTGCAAGTACTAGATGATCCTGCAGCAATTGACGATAGCTTCCCTAATGAGAACTTATTTTCTATTGATTCTTTTAATCCATGGTATGCAAACTTAGCCAACTACCTTGCTACAGGAAGAAAATTGCCTCACTTCTCTCCTAAACAACACCACCTGTTGGTTGAGAAGAGTTTTAACTTCTCTTGGATCTCAGGCTTCATGTTTTATACAGGACTAGACTAGGTCACCAGGAGATGTGTTCGTGAATATGAAACCTATGACATTCTCTGAGCATGTCATGATGAACCATGTGGTGGACATTTTGTAGCAAAGCAGACAACCTATAAAATTTTCACAACTAGATACTACTGGCCTAATTTTCATAAAGATACAGGAAAGCATACCTGACATTGTGATAGGTGCCAGCATATGGGGTGTCCCACAAAGTCTGATGAAATGCCCTTGCAGCCTCAGGTAATTGTCATGCCATTTGACAAGTGGGGTATAGAATTTGTTGGACCCATTGAACCCTCTTCTCATGGGAAGTCCTACATCTTTTTGTGTACTGACTATGCCACAAAATGGGTTGAAGCCAAAGCTATGAGGCATGCCAGAGATCACAAAGTTGTTGAGTTCCTCTATGAATGCATATTGACCAGATTTGGAGTACCAAGGGAAATTGTCACAGATCAGGGAGCACAATTCACCTCTAATCTTATCATAGAGTTGATGCAGGAGTATATGGTGTGTCATGGGAAATCTTCACCCTATCATCCTTAGGCCAATGGTCAGGCTGAAATCACAAACCGGGAGATAGAATCTATTCTAACCAAAACAGTGGTTGTGCACAAAAAGGACTGGGCTACACACCTTCCTAAAGCCATATGGGCCTACCACACAACATGGAAAACCACCACAGGGTTTACTCCTTTTGAGTTGGTGTATGGAAAATCAGCCTTCATGTTGATTGAGTTCTAGCATAAAACACTCTGCATAGCCTTGGATTTGGATATTGATCTCACCAAAGCACACGAAGACTAGTTATTGCAATTAAATGGATTGGATGAATACAGGAAGTCTTCCCTCCACAATATAGAGTTGATACAGTAGCAAAGTAAAAAATGGCATGACAAGTTCATTCGTGATAAGAAATTTTTTGTGGGCGATTGGGCACTATTGTATGATTCAAGATACTAACACACACCCGAGAAATTTCATACCAGATGGCTTGGGCCTTATGAGATAATATCAGTATTTGACAATGGAGTTGTCCAGCTTTCAACCATTGATCCTGTCAGATTTAGCACAACTAATGCAAACAATCCTGTAGCCGAAGAATCTAGGTCTTCTACCCAGAATTCTACCGATTCTTGATTCCATTCAAGAACACCATAATAAACATTTCACATTTCATGGAATGATTTCTCCATAATTTTCATCTCACCTTCTATCTCTTCGACCTATCCACCCCATCCCATCACTTCATTCATGCAGATGCAATTTTTCAGACAACTCTTCCTACAACGCTTCCAGGTTCGTGCCACATACACTCGTACATATATTATTTTTATTCATTAATTTTTAGGATTTTATGTAGTTTTAATTTTCTACTCTTGCATAACCTGGCTTGGTGGGACCCATGCCATTACTTAGTTGGGGGGGAACTATTCTATTTTCAAAATTTCAAATTAGCATGTAAAAATTGAAGTTTCTTGTCTTTGTGAGATGTCTACGTCATGACTTATTGATATGTGCTTTTGTGATTGTATCATCACATTTGAAGGAAATTAAAGATATTAAAAGCTAAACTTAATTTCTAATGATATGCCATGATGTGTTCGGGGTGGCAGCCTTGGCACGCACGAGCTATTATGAGATGTTATGCAAGAAATATATCATTAGATTTTGTGCAAAAATCTTTAATTTCATGAAGCAAGTTCTAGTTGGTACACCGCCTTTTCTTCTACAACATCTTGTTCTATAATGCATTGAGGTCTGTGATTTACCATTGTTGAGCTCTATGGAAATAGTAAGTTCTATGAAATTCAAAATTCTTTGAGCATAGCAATGGGAGGTGACCTTCAACGACATGAGCCAGTGGATCATAGGGTTTTGTTAAATGATGCATCTAGTTGTGAAATGTTTAGAAGAAGAGGTTGGCTGGATTATTACTTAAGCCTTAAAGGGTTTGATGAAGAAGTCACTCTACAATTTTTATCCACCTTGAAGGATGGATTTGTGGAGGTCAAGGGCTTAAAGATTAAATTTACAAAGGATGTAGTAGCTGAAGTGACTGGTTTACCACAAGAAGGTGAGCAATGGGTGAAAGACTTTGACTGACATTCGGTGAGGGCCCAACTCACTTTGCACGGTGATCCCCAGTTAAACATCGATAGGAAACAAGGTACTTGGCGATAATCTTTGCCTCTAGAATTCATTCAACCAGCTGCATTTGTTATCCAATACTTCACTTGCGAGGGACGCTACAAGTATTTGCATGCTCTACATTTCAAAATTCTCAGTCATCTTTAGCACGACAATAGATCGGTAAATCTTCCCAGCTTCCTATTTAACATTGTGAAAAAGCAAGCTTTATTAGTCCAGTTAGGGAGCAACCAATCTATTTCGCATCATTTCTTGATAAAACTAATTGTAGAAAGAGAATTAAATAGACAAATGGTTGGGACATGGAAAGAATTCTTGCAAATGATTGACGTTGAACCTAGAGTGGTCAGCCCTAGAGGTCATGGTGTTGGGCAGAGAGAGAAAACATCCTCTGGGGTTTGCAAAATTATTCAAAGAATTGAAATTGATCCTGAAGCCTCCCCTTCCATTTCTAGGTTACCTCGGAAAAGAAATTTCAATGCTGGTGCCTCTACTTCTTAGAGGAAGAAAAATAAAAGTAAAGAAGCTCCCAGTATCCCTGAAACATCACCATCTGTAAGGACTAGGTATACATCTAGGAAGGATAAGGGTAAAACAAAGGAGTCAGAAGAAGAAATATTAGAGCAATAGCCTAGTGGTAATACTGATAATGTTGAAGAAACCTTACATTCCTCGAGGGAATACAATTCTGAAAATCCTCCTGAAGTAGTTGTAGAGGAAGTAGCCACTAGCAGAAGGAAATAGAAGAGTCCTCTGAGCTCATCTGTACCCCCTAGGAGGAGAAGTAAAAGGCTTTTCAAAAAGGATGTTGAAGCTCCTGTTCTTGTTGTTAACCTTGAGTCTTTTGAATCTGTAGAGAATGAATCTTTAGAGAAGTCCTCTTCTAAGGAAATGTTTCATCAAACTGCAGCCAGTGACACTACATTAAAAGATTATAGTCCACAAATAGAAGTTAACCCTGGAGTTAAATGAATACTTATTGATAGTGATGAGGACTCTAAGGACACAGAGGAATTTGTAAATAATTCTATCAGGCTAGATGTTAGAATAGATTTTGAAGAAACCCTTGAGTTTGGGACAGAAATTATTGAAGAAGTGCCCAAGAAAAGTAATCAAGATGGGTTAGAAGCGCTGGCTAAGGTAGCAAGCTGATGTTAGTGAGGAAAGGAATGTAGTAAAAAAAATTTTTTTATGGAAAGGAGAGTCCTCGACACCAAAGAAAACAATAAAAACTCCTCATTTGCCATCTGGATGGGTGGATATACTCAATCAGGAACCTTTACCCCCACCAGATTTGTCTACACCCTTGACTACAGGGATAAACTTGTATCAACAATTGTTATGGTAGAAGACACAATGGGAATTAGAAAAGGAAAAATTGAAATGAGTCATTAGTGAGTAGGGCACTCAGATAGAACAAAAATTAGATCAGATTGAGGTATTGAAAAGGATGATTGATCAAATCACAAGATTAATTCCAGAGCTAATGGAATGCAGATCACAATCTCTGGTGTATGCATTATTCCTTAAAGAACAACTTGTTAATTTCAAATTAACAAGAATTATGGAAGGACTCAATCCTTCTATATCAACTCCCCATGAATTTTAATATGCCTTTCAGTCTACTCCAATGACTCTAAAAAACCTATTATGTGAATTGTACCTGCATAACCTAGCAGTCCCTAATGATACAGAGTCAAATTCACTCCTCTATGTAGGGGATGTGCAGTTAAGAGCGGTTATGTCTTGGATGCAGAATGAGATAAGTAGGGAACATCAAGTTGCACCATACAAAAATAATGAGATGACAACTCCTTTGATGATGAGGCCTAAAGTTTAGCATTCTAGGTGAACATATTTAGACTAGATTTCTATCACAACAAACTCAAGTGGAGCTAATAAAATATATCCAGTGTGAGAACAAGCTTTTGCAGACTTGGACCAGCATTCCTCACATGATATTGCCACAACAATTAGTGCCTACAGGAAGAGATGGATAAGGATGTCACATGATCTAAAGTCAAAGGAACCTCACTCACCACATAATTTAACCCTTGCTACAAGAAGAGTTCCATGGTACATTATGTTGGGAAGGACACTCCTTAATTACTGGTTTCCATTGAGGTTTCACCCTCCACTCTTCCTACATCCATTGCTATCAATGAATGACAGTGCATTAGATTATGATATGGCCACTAAAGTCTAGCGATGGGAAAGACTCAAAGAAATTCACGGATACTTTGTCTATGTTCATGATGAGCCTAGGCAGAGAACAACTAGTGACTTGAGGGTCCGTGCAAGGATTCAAAATTTCATGGTTGCTGGGGACCAGTAATAGTTCAGTTGGGGGGAATGATGGGCTTCTAGATAGCCATCTTTCTTAGTACTTTTTATCCTCTTTTTAGAATAGTTGATTGCACATAGACATGAATTTATGGTTTTCAAGAATATGAACTTATGGTTTTTATGTATATGCTATATATATATGTGTGAACATAAGATGGAAATATGGATACATTAAAGACAATATTTGTTTGAATTCATGGACAGGAATGGTAAATGTAGTAGCTATACATGTTAATGAATGTTTCCTTTCCTAAGCTATGTTTTGGGTAGTTATCTCCTATAGCCGTAGGACTTGCAAGAGTGTTAATTAGGACTTACACCTTTTCCTAATGTTAATGATGTGGATATATATGTGTATCATCTTAAAATGGAAGCACTTCCATGATAAGAGAATTTATCCATTCGATTAGGTGGTTTGGGGTCATGTTAAGCACCTTGATTGGGTCTTTACATGTATTTGGCTTTCTCCCCACTTTTCACTTCTTCTCCGCACTTGATTTCTTCATTCTAGGTGAAATTAGGGTTAAGTTCTTAAGGACTTTCTAGATTTTCCTCTTTCCATGGCTCTATTTTCTAGGTAGGATTAAAAAATGAGACCTCCTAGTCCTTCATCACATCATTCAAAGGATTTTCTATCTATTCTTGACACTGGGTCCTGCTTAGATATCAAATTCTGCATTTCTGGCATCCCCTGGAACTCCTGTTGCAAATCCTAAGAAAGTTAGGGTTTGAGGTCAAAGTCAACCTTGACCCTAACTAGGTCAAGGTTGACCTCGACCCTAACTAGGTTAGGGTTGACCTTAACCTTGACCTCTTCCTACGAGAATTTCAAAGTTTCATTTCTTGCTAATTTGGCTTTCGGGAAAGTTATTTCCCACTTCCGGGTCGGCTGTTTTGGGCTCCGAAATGGTAAATCCTTTAATGGTATTTAATCAAGGTATATTTTATAAAGGTGAGGACCTAATTGGGATTTAATTCTTCAAGGTGGCCCATCTAGAGGAGTGTGCCCTAGATCACTATAAAAGGAGGCCTTCCTCTCTCATTTTCACATCACATTCACATCAAGTTTTCTCAATCAAGCAATCAAGCTCTCTAGTGCAAGCAAGTCTTCAAGCATTCAAGTGTTCAAGCATTCATCCATCAAGGAGTTCCATTGTTAGCTATTGAAGGATTCAATCTCCTTGGAGCCCCCTTGAAGATCCATCCTTCTCCATTCATTCAAGCCTTCTCATATGCAAAGATCAAATCAAGATTGGTGTTGAAGATCAAAATACCATTGATTGGAGACATCCTAAATTCATTGAAGCATTCTTACTTGTGGATTTGAGGATTCGAATCCTCTACAAGGACTTCAACATAAGCGAGGTGATTTGTTTCAATTACTTTGTTTATGCACCATATATTTCAATTCAATTTCAAGGTTAATTCCTAAATTGGGGTTTGACTAAGGCAAACCCCCCATACAACCAAAAACCCCCATTTTCTTGCAGGTATAGGTGCAAAATCTCAGATCTAAGAGCGAATTTGGATACCCTTTTCAGAAATCTTTCAAGATCTGCGAACATAATCAGAATTGGACTTCAAATAAATAATGTGGTCTTTGACCTTTTAAAAGGTCAAAGTCAACTTGTGTGAATTTGGAGAAAAGATTTCTGGGTTTTGTCCACCTTGGCATTTCCAGTCCAGAACTAGTGACGGAATCTTCAGAAAGTTCATATAGAAGCCAGAATTCAGCATTTTCCAGATCTTCCCTAATTCAAGGTTAGTAGTTGCACTTCAATTATTTCAGATTTCAAACTTAATCCAACTATAGGGAAGTATAGGATTTATTCTTTCTTTCATATTCTTCATAGATTGATTCAATTGTGTATTAACCTCTTGGTTGATCAAATTGGATCTCTCCTTTGGGAATTTGGATTTAGGAGTGAATCTTACATTTTCCCCACACACATACACAAATAGAGGTGATTCCAAATCACATCTATTCATTTTGGTGAACCCGACTAGCTTACTCTCTTTCTTTTTGGTGTTAGATTCTATTTTATCTTGTTAGTATTAGATTTGTCCTTTGTGATTGATCTTGTATGCTAATTAGATTTCCTATTCATGCATTATGTGTTCTTAGTTTTGTTCATTTGCATTATATTGGTTTATGAGCTTTACTACCACTAGTCCTACTTATAACATTCCGGTTAGAAGAAGTTGTAGACTCATGGGTGCCTTTGAGCCCGAATCTTCTCCTTTCCTTAGGATCCCCGATGATAACTTGATTCTTCATGATTCTAATCCTACTATGGAGTAGAAATCTTCTCACTCATCTCATGATGAGGATGATGCTTTAAGGGTTCCTCAAGTCCAAAAACTTTCCACTAAACTTGATAAAATGGGTAATTGGCTTCTTCAAGAAAACCATGGTCAAGATTCTATTCAAGGTATAGAGGCTCTTAAGAAAGTTCTCTGTGATAGTGATCAAGGTGTTAACCTCTTGCATGGTATTACTCACCTTGTGCATTCCAATGTTAAACCTTTAACTCAAGAGGCTCAAGATTTAGGTTTCACTGCTCCTATCACTAGTGTTGAACCTTCTTCTAATTCTTTATCTAGTATTCCTATCTATACTCCTCCTTTGGTGAATGTGACGGTTCCCTCTATTCCTATGAGTGTTCCTCCCATGTCCCTTCCTACATCACAACCTTCATGTCATAGTGTTGCTTTCACTTATTCCACTCTGCTCCCAACTGTAGTTCCTAGTGTTCCTCGAGTTGTGTCTTCTATTCCTGCAGCTTCTTACACTCTACCTAGTGTGTCTAATGTTGCTACTCCTATTTCTTCTACTGATTCCACCATCATCAGTTTGGCTCAAACCATATCATCCTTACAACAACAACTTGCTTCCTTAACTCAAAACAAGTTTAGTATTCCTACATGTGACATGGGGAGTCCTTTGTCTAGGGATATTATCCGAACTCCTGTTCCTTAGCAAGTCGATATGCTTCGTCTTGAGAATTATAATGAAAAAGGAGATGCTGTTCATCATGTTAAAACATTCCAAATCCTTTGTAGTGATTATGCTCATGATCATAGGATTTTAGCCAAACTGTTTGCTCAAACATTTCATGACAAGGCCTTACAATGGTATTGTTCCTTGCCTCCTTATTCCATTGATTCCTTTCCACAACTTTCTAATACCTTTATTCAACAATTTCAAAACAATATTGGCCCGCAAGTGTCTTTGACTGATTTAATGCATTGTAAACAAAGTGCTAAAGAAAAATTGACTGAATTTATTGGTAGATTTAAGCATTTGCAAGCTCAGATTTCCTATCATGTTCCTGATATTGATATTCAATGTATGTTTATTTCAAATTTGTAAAAGGATATTAGAGATAAGATTTTGCTTACTGAATTTACCTCTTTTCAACAACTTTGTGTAGTGCTTCATCATTATCAATTACAAGTGAGTCAGTTTGAGAGCAATACTCCAATGGCTCCTGTTCCAGTTGATAAGAGTGATGCTGCTCCTAATCCAAATAAGTTTCAAAAATTCAACAATTATGTCAAGATAAACAAACAAGTGAATGCAGTTGCTGATCAGGTTGCTATTGCATCTCATAATGCCACTTTTGCATCCACTTCTTTTCAATTAAATCATACATTTACTCCTCTTTTTGAAACTTTACATGCTATTATGAATAGGTTGTTAGCTGCTAATATGATTACTTTACCTCCTATTCAACCTCTTTTACCTACTACGATTGCATCTAAATCTTTTGATCAAAATGCTTTTTGTCAATATCATCATCAGAATGGTCATGATACTGAGAGATGTTATTTTTTAAAACATAAGGTCCAAGATCTCATTGATGCTAAGGCTTTATCTGTTGATAATCTGGATAGTAGTGGGAATCAATCTATCTCTCCTCCTAATCAGAACCTTCAAATCTATATGAATCCTTTACCTACACATGATACTTATACTATTGCTCAACCATCTACTATGGAAATTGTATATGATTCCAAGATGGATGATCTTAATCATGTCATTAATCAAGTGGAGCATGTTGCCAAGCCTATATCTCCACGTCAACCTTCACCTCAAGTTCAATCTCAACCTCAAGATAAACCCAAACCTAAAGTGAAACCTCAACCTAAACCTTGACAACAATTTAAGGATAAAAGACCTCGGGAAATTTTTATTACCTTTGATGATTCTGAGATTGTTAGGGCTCCTGATGGTCCCCTTTACATTGTTGCTAGGGTTGCTCAGATACCTACTCGTGGTTATCCTGTTGATCCTACCTCCTTAGTCAATGTTATCACTAAAGAAAATATTTTTATGAAAATCTTACAATGTGACTTCTATGATACATCGGATGTGTGGATTCAAACTTGTAATGGTTTTATTTATCCCTCATTTGGTTCTATTACTTTACCGGTTGAACTTTTTGGAAAACTTGTGAACACAACCTTTGTTGTGGTTCCTACTTTTGATCAATTTCAAGTTAAGCTAGGTTTGCCTTGGTTGACTGCCATGCATGTTGTTGCTTCCCCTATCCATAAATGTCTTAAGTTCATTCATGATGGTGAAGTGAAGATGATCAATCATAGTCTATATCGACCTTCTAGGCCTAGAGATTGTGATGCTTTGGATTTCTTTTGGCCTTCCTTACCTAATTCATGTCCTCCTCGCCCTGATAATCTTTTTCAATCATATCAAGCTTATAAGCATCATAAGATTCTTCAATTAAGCATACCTCCTATGGATCTTAATCATGGTCTTTTACCTACACCTTCGATACCTCCTTCAACTATGGCTTCTTCTTCTGTTAATCAAGTTCCTCCTACTAAATTTATCAAAGATCATGTGATTGCTCCTCCTATGGTTGATAATCCTATTGATCTTCCTAAAGAACCTATGAAGGATCCTACAATTGTTCCTCCTAGTTGTCAACCTATTTCAAATAAATCAAAATGTAACCGATCTGCTAATGAACGTCGTAAAAAGTGTTGTCCTCATGCTAAAGCTAAAAGATCTCTACTTTTTGTGGATACACCTATGCATAATGTTGTTACTAATAATGATGTTCACATGCATGATTATGATGATTCTATTCATATCTTAGATCCTATTTTGATTAATTTGGATGATGAAGATACTCTTGATGATACTAATAATGTTACTGATGAATATGAGACTATTGACATTGACATTGATGGGCCGAATATGCTTTCATCTCAATTAACTCTTACACCTAGTATCAAACATAGTGATTCTCAAGAGGATCCTTGTTTGGAACTAGCTATCATTCCTACTATATTGGATGTAGTCCCTCTTGCGAGTTACCCACCAACCCTAAATGATATACAATGAGATTGGGAAAGTAGGCAGCATGCTTGAGTGGCTTGTCCTTTGTGGTAGCTTTGTTGTGTGTTTGCCTACTATACTGTGATTCTCCTGTAATGTGTTTGCTAAATGTTGTTAGATTCTTTTATATGATCCTTGTTATTTGGTACAAGGTGATGAAGGAATAGAAATTGTTGTTCAAATTCCTCTATATGTATCTCTATTCTTCTTTGCATTGTTCAATGTTATGTTGTAACTATGCTATTGTTCATAAATGTTTCCTTGTGTAATCTGCTTGGATTCGAGATGTGGTAGCACTAAATATTTTTGGTCTCCATGTCATGGTTTGAAAAGATTCTCCTTTGTATATCTTATGTGATCTTTCCTCCTTTGTGATTGTAGTTCTACTTCCTTTGGGGAATGATGTCAATTCATTTGCAATAATATCATACATATATTATCTTATGATCATACTGACCCCATGGTAGGCAGATCCCTTTCATGTTCTCTGTATGTTTATGTGATATTTCCCTTGATTTGTCTTCATCTAGGGGCATCTCGATGTGGAAATGTAATTAGTGGAGTTGTTTATGTTTTCGTTAAGGCTATTGCTCCTATTAAAGTGTCAGTAATGACTTTAATGTGGGGGCATACGCTCTGCTCACTTGTTGCACACACACACTCATGAAAAATTCAAAACATGCTAAATCTTCTAAAGGTAATGCACATAAGTTGCTAAATCCTGAGGAAGACACGTACTTTAAATTTACTTTTTAATCTTTCTTTTTGGATTAAGAACTAATCCTTAAAGTATGGATTTATATTAGGATCTCTTGATCCCTCCAATTTCAAATACACATATATTATGATCCCTTAAGGTCGGAAGTGTCCTTAAGACTATATCTCTTTTGTTTTTTTTATTCTTATGGAATAGAATATTCCTAAGGATAAATCCTTGATGGGTTGACTAGTGAGTAGCCACATTCACTAGGTGGTTCAATTCCATCTTTCCAGTTGCACCTTTTTCCTGTGTGGTTCACAATGGGACATAAGATCTCATTGGGTGAGGTAATCACACTTTTTCTTTCTTTCTTTAGAGATGTCTCTCTTATCTATGATTTAAGAGTCAATGAAGACTTGAGTCCTTGGGGGCTTGGGATTTCTCTTTGTCCCTTAGATTACAATAATATTATCTTGTTATTTTTATCTCCTTTACCAAGAGTTTGCATCGAGTCCATACTCTTGCTAAAGTGGGGCTTAATGTATTGTCTTAAAATGGAAGCACTTCCATGATAAGAGCATTTAGCCCTCTAAGTAGGTGGTTTGGGGTCATGTTAAGCACCTTGATTGAGTCTTTGCATGTATTTGGCTTTCTCCCCACTTTCCACTTCTTCTCCGCACTTGATTTCTTCATTCTAGGTGAAATTAGGGTTAAGTTCTTAAGGACTTTCCTGATTTTCCTCTTTCCATGGCTCTATTTTCTAGGTAGGATATAGAAATGAGACTTCCTATCCCTTCATCACATCATTCAAAGGATTTTATATCTTTTCCTGACACTGGGTCCTGCTTAGACATCAAATTTTGCATTTCTGGCATCCCCTAGAACTCCTGCTGCAAATCCTGAGAAAGTTAGGGTTTGAGGTCAAAGTCAACCTTGACCCTGATGAGGTTAGGGTCAACCTCAACCCTAACCAGGTCAGGGTTGACCTCTTCCTACCAAAATTTCAAAGTTTCATTTCTCGCTAATTTTGCTTTCAGGAAAGTTATTTCCCGCTTCCGGGTCGGAGGTTTTGGGCTCTGAAACGGTAAATCCTTTAATGGAAATTAATCAAGGTATATTTTCTAAAGGTGAGGATCTAATTGGGATTTAATTCTTCAAGGTGGCCTATCTAGAGGAGTGTGCCCTAGATCACTATAAAAGGAGGCCTTCCTCTCTTATTTTCACATCACATTCACATCAAGTTTTCTTAATCAAGCAATCAAGTTCTCTAGTGCAAGCAAGTCTTCAAGCATTCAAGTGTTCATGCATTCATCCATTAAGGAGTTCCATTGTTAGCTATTAAAGGATTCATTCTCCCTAGAGCCCCCTTGAAGATCCATCCTTCTCCATTCATTCAAGCCTTCTCATATGCAAAGATCAAATCAAGATTGGTGTTGAAGATCAAAATACCATTGATTGGAGACATCCTATATTCATTGAAGCATTCTTACTTGTGGATTTGAGGATTCGAATCCTCTACAAGGACTTCAACATAAGCGAGGTGATTTGTTTCAATTACTTTGTTTATGCACCATATATTTCAATTCAATTTCAAGGTTAATTCCTAAATTGGGGTTTGACTAAGGCAAACCCCCCATACAACCAAAAAACCCCATTTTCTTGTAGGTATAGGTGTGAAATCTCAGATCTGAGATCAAATTCAGATACCCTTTTTAGTAATCTTTCAGGATCTACGAACAAAATTGAAATCAGACTTCAAATAAATAATGTGGTCTTTGACCTTTTAAAAGGTCAAAGTCAACCTATGTGAATTTGGAGAAAAGATTTTTGGGTTTTGTTTACCTCGGCATTTCTAGTCCAGAATAGGTGACAAAATCTTTAGAAAGTTCATACAGAAGCCAGAATTTTGCATTTTCTAGATCTACCCTAATTCAAGGTTAGTATTTGCACTTCAATTATTTCAAATTTCAAACTTAATCCAACTATAGGGAAGTATAGGATTTATTCTTTCTTTCATATTCTTCATAGATTGATTCAATTGTGTATTAACCTCTTGGTTGATCAAATTGGATCTCTCCTTTGGGAATTTGGATTTAGGAGTGAATCTTACATTTTCCCCACACACATACACAAATAGAGGTGATTCCAAATCACATCTATCAATATGTATATGGTTAGATGTGTGCGCATTGATTGTTTTACAGGGGTTGACTATGGACATTCAAAGACCAACATAGTGGCACTGGAGTAATCAAAGCCAACTGTGGATTGCAGAATCTTTGCAATCAAAGAAAGTCAATTGATGTTTTCTATTACATGCAGTGTGCAGATTTAGTTTCCTTAATGCACTATATTTCTAGAAATTATTCATGGTCAATGATGTTTTTTTTTGAAACTTTATGAGTTGTAACTTATCCTCATTTATGATGTGATCATAGATTTAGGAGATAGTTGTAGCTTTCCTTTAAATAATTGACTGTTGTGACTCTTTTGGAGTTAGTCTAATGAACTAGTTTTTATAACAGAACTCTTGCATACTGTTTTCAATGAAGTGTAATCATTTTGTTATGGATGAATAGAATGTTCAGTTCAAGTTTATATCTTTCATCTTGATTGTATTTTCTATTCACTCATTCAAGGGGGCCCACTTGATGAGTGAATTGTTCTATTAGCGTAGAGTTCATTTTCCTATTTATTTCTAAGTAGTTAGAACTTTATTGTTCCTGCAGCTACTGATAACAAAATTAGTATCATGTTCCTGCAGCACAATCAGTTGGAGTAATTCCTAGTTGCAATTCCTTGCTTTATTAGAATAAATTTATTTACTAGTTTTAGCATAGTTTTCCTGAAGCATAAGCATTTGAATTCCATAGATAGTCTTAGAATGAGAAGGTTTGAAGCATATACTTTTCAAATGCCATTCCAAATTTACGTCCCTAGTCAATAATTAAATGAGACCGAATAATCATTTAGAAATCATTTGGGGTGTTTAATCCTAAAATAGGCAATCCATTGCTTTGGGTTTTTGATACTATTATTTGGCCAAGTAGTTACCTTTGCCATCAAACTAGAGATAGTTCTTGATGGCCTTTTGGATTTCTAAGATTTGGTAGTTGTTGAACATCTAGGCAAAGGCATAGTATATGTTTTAGGAGGAGAGGATTTTTTGGCAGACCTACACTCTACCAGCTAGGGATAAAGATCTGTTGTGCCATTTATTTAAATTTTTGGTAATTTTTTCCTTAACCCATAGCCACATATCTTTAAAAGAGGGCTCAATAGAGAAAGGGATACTAAGATACCTAACAATATTGTGAGGGTCTCCCCATTGGAAATTATATTTTTTAAACCAATCAAGCGACTGATCCTCCCATTCGAGACATATAGATTTGGACTGAGAAGGATGAGCCCTAGAGATATCACAAAAAATATTGAGTTTCTTTTGCAGGGCATCAAAATTTTCTTCAGTAGCTTCATGAAAGATAGTTGTGTCATTAGCAAATTGAAAATTGATAAGATCGGTTTCATCAGGAAGGGCAATACCCTTAACATCAGAGGTGAGAGATTTATCTGTGAGGATGTAAAAGAGGCATCAAAAGCGATGACAAAGAGGGTAGGAGCCAAGGGACATCCTTGTCTAATGGAGCATCCGGGGGGGAAAGGATCAAAGAGGGAACCATTAATATCAACTTGGGCATGAGCATCTTTAAGTAACATTTTAACAGAGTTACAAAAGAAGGGAGGAAAACCAAAGGCTTCCAAGATCATGGAAATAAAATTCCATTCGACTCTGTCATAAGCCTTTTCAAAATCCAACAAAAATATAGATGAATTTTGTTGAGAGTACTTAGCCTAGTTTAAGGCCTCCTAACTTGTAATCAAGTTCTCAAGAATGTATCTACCTTTAATGAAGCTAGTTTGAGTAGAGCACACAAATTTGGGAAGAATGGACTCAAGCCTAAGGGCCAACATTTTAGCAAAAAAATTATAAGAGACATTTAAGAGAGTGATAGGTCTCTAATTGTTAAGAAAAGTCTTATCCCCATCCTTGGGAATCAGCTTGATGATTCCTCTATTGATGGAGCTACCCAAGGAACTAGAGCTAAGGGATTCCTTATAAATCTTATGAAGGTCTTTGCATATCCATTTAATGTTAGCCTTGTAAAATTCAACAGGTAGACCATCGGGGCAAGGGGTCTTGTCATCTTTAAGAGAACTAATAGCTTTTTCTATCTCTTCTAGGGAGATGTCTTTACTAAGCAGGGAGGCATCCATGCTAGATATTCTATTAGGAATAAGGGTTTTGCATTGGTCCCTGAGGGAGCTAGCCTCCAAAGTATCTTCCAAAGTAAACAGATTTTTATAGAAATCAGTAAAGGCTTTTTTAATGCACTCTATGTCAGTAATTTCTTGATTATCAACAACAATTATATCAATGGTTTCATTGGTATGCTTCTGCTTGATGAGGTTGAAGAAGAATTTAGATCCCCTATCACCAAATTGGAGCCAATGATCAATCAAATTTTAGCCCCTCAAATTTTGAGCTACTGATGTTTTCTAAGGGCTTCCTTCGCACTAGCAACTTGAGGGATAAACATCGAATTAACAGGGTTGGCTTGAATACTAGTCTTAGCTTCATTAAGATTAGAGATAAGTTTCTTCTTAGTGAATCTATAGTCTTTAGCCTTCTTTTGCCCAATAGTTCTCAATAAATTCTTCTAGGCAAGAATGCTCATATTCCACCTATCATCATGAGAGATGGAGGGATATTGGCTTTTCTTAATGAGTCTGATAATGATAATGGCTACAAGGATATCTTCATCATCAAGAAGGCTAGTGTTAAGGATGAATTTAGGATTGATGATTCTACTAAGGATAGGGGTTGCACTAAATCTAATAGAAATAGAGATAGGGTGGTGGTCAGAGAGGGAGGTGGGGATGACTAAAAGAAAGTTACCCTGATCATCAGGAGCAACCGAGAAGAGGTTCTTATTGATATAGAAAAGATCAAGTCTAGAGTAGATCCTTGAAGGACCTTGCTGAAAGTTACACCAGGTATGCTAGAGACCTAGATTAATGTCCTTGTTTCTAGTCAGAGGATCAAAGAGAAGTTTATCCTGCTTCAATTTATCCCATTGTATTTTTTCAGTATCTTTCGAGGAGAAAGGGAGGCCACCAATTTTATCCTCCTGAGATTCGACCATGTTGAAATCCCCCCCATAAGCCAAGGAATATTAGGGAGGGAGGCCAACTAGGCCCAGAGAGACAATATTTCCTTATAATCATTAGAGGAATATATAGACCAGATTCCAAAAGTCAAGTTATTAAAGTTTAGCATAACCCAAACAACTCTATTACAAGGGGGAAATACCACTTCCAGTAATATAGTTATCCCATTTCGGGTTGATCAGGATGGAAATGTTAGATTAGGTGAAATACTAATCTCCCAAGAACACCTGCATGCATAACCCTGTCACATGGAAGAAGCAAAGCACAGAAGCAAGAAAAATCATGGAGGCCAAAAAGCCAGAGACATCTTATGGACATGCAAAGAGCAAATTTCTATTATGATCCAATAAGTGAATTATCTGAAAAGAATGTACAAAGGGTTCAACCATATAGGTGAACAATAAAACCCTAAAGCTATAAAGCAAAAAATAAAGCTAGGTTGCACATTATAATTAATAAATATATTAATTATAATGCACCTAAAAGATAGCTTAAGTAAATAGAGTAATAAATGACTTAATTAATTAAACCAAAGTGATTTAATTAATAAGCATAAAGTATGATTACTCTAACACCCCCCCTTAAGCGTAGCTCAAGAGGGAAGCTAACCTAGCACAGCTATGAAAGCAGAAAATGGATCCCGGCAACAAGGCCTGATCAGGTACCCAGTACAAGAAAATAAACTAGATGAAGGAAACAAAGCCTCCAATCTAGGGAATGTCCCAAAGAAAGGAACAAGAAAGAGCATGAAGCATCTCCGAAGCATGAAGCTGCAAACACTGTCAGAAGAAACTGCTGGAACCCCCACTGAAGTGCATGACCAGGTAGAGAAGACAAAGTCTGAAGAGCTGATCAATCAAAGAGGTGACCTCCAAAATAGGAATGAACGAGTGTCTATATAGCAGATGAACCATCTCACCGAAATGCATAGGTGCCTAGCCACTGCATCCGCCTAGTACATAGGAACAAAAATTGAATACGTAGATCACTCAACCAAACCAAGGAAGCAATAGAGCCAACAGGTGAACCCCCCCATAATGCTGAACGGGGTGACATGAACACTGAAATGCAATGCCAGAAACATCTGCAAGAAGAAGAAACAGGAACACCTATGTGCAAAAGAAGGTACAAGCACAGGATAAAGGGCGGTGTCATAGACATAGTCTACATGGGCTAATGTCGTGGAAGGTATGCTCACTTGACAAGAGTGGATGCGCCTATAGTGGCAAATGCATCAGAATCCCCCCATGGCACTTTATAACTGAGTGCGTATACAAACAAACACATAGTGTTCAAGATCCCAAAATGCAAAAGCAGGCACTTTATCTCAGTGCGTTTATAGAAAAAAGAATGCAACAGAAGAGAAGCATACAATGCTTAAAAGACAAAAAGAAGAGTGAGCTATGAACTCAGAAGAAGAGATCCCCGGACCTGTAGAACCAAGCACTCCACCAGAGGGCATAAACTGCCAAACGCGGAGGAGTGAAAACTTGGAGTAGAATCTAGAAAAATAACCTCTGCCACTGAATAGCACACTGAACCAGCTTTCCGAAAAAACCAAGTTTGCTGAAAACTGAGCCCGGATGTGAGAGATATAGTGTCCAGAATGCAAAAAGTACCCGTGACTTTGACTGGCAGAAAACCCCTGCAAACGGAAAAATCAAACAACCAAACTGAAAAAAATAGAAAGGTCTCGGAACCAGCTTTCCGTCGATATCTTGTTTGGCAAAAAATGCCATCGTATGCTCAAGTTACGGCAAAAACAGTGACAGGTGCTTTGGCAGGCACCTGAAAAAGAAAACCTCTGAATTCAACAGCCTGGTGCGAAAAATGGAAGAAGAATCTGGAAAAAATCTCTTGTATAAAACGACCGTCTCAGAATCATCTTTCCGATGATGTCTCGTTCGCCCACTAACTCCTCCGTATGAGCAAGTTATGCCAAAAAAAGCATCAGGTGCTCTAGGAAGGCAAAAAAGCAGTCCTGCCTTCGAAGGCATGGTACGAAAAACGAGGCAAAAAACTCGAAAACAAACCTCCATAATTGCGTTTGTCTCGGAAAGAGCTTTCCGATGATATAAAAAACTCCCAAATACGCCTCCAGATGAAGAAGATATGGCAAAAAAGGCCCAATTACCCCTAAAAAAGCTTCAAAAAAATGTTTTAAAGCCCCTGGGGCTGGAAATGCAAAGCCCCTGGGCGCATGGCGCGCGCAGGGGGCTGGAGCTAGAGCTCCCGGTCACCCATGTGACCGCCGCTAGGGCCCGCAGGGCTTAAAACCCCGCCGGGCGGCCGGCGGAGCTGAGCGGGCGGAGGGGAGGCCGCGGGCGGAGCCGGGGTGGCGGTCGGAGGCCAGCGGGGCGGCGGAGGAGCTAGCGGTGGGCGGGCCGGCGGAGCGGAGGGCGCGGGCGCGGGCGGCGGGGCCGAGGACGGCGGAGCTGGGCCGGCGGGCAGCGGGCGGCGGCTCTGTGGTGGCCGCTTGGCGGTGCGCTGGTGGCCACCGGGCGGCCGCCCAAAACTTTTTTTTTTTTTTTTTAAATTTTTGACAACCGCCGTCTCGGAGTGCGTGCCAGGGCCGTACGACCCTGGTATACAAAAAAATTTTGCCTCAGATGCCACTGTGTCCAAAATGGACAAGTTTTATATGGATTTATGGGTTCTTGGGCCTTCCGGACACAATGGTGGTGTCCGTTTTTGCCCAAGGTGAGCCAAATTTTAGCTCCCCCTAGATCCACAAAAAAAAACTCCTAAAACCCTTGAAAACCGCCTGCTTCTGAAACACTTCAACAAAACACGAACAGCGAGCAGCAAGATGGCTCTGATACCATGTTAGATTAGGTGAAATACTAATCTCCCAAGAACACCTGCATGCATAACCCTGTCACATGGAAGAAGCAAAGCACAGAAGCAAGAAAAATCATGGAGGCCAAAAAGCCAGAGACATCTTATGGACATGCAAAGAGCAAATTTCTATTATGATCCAATAAGTGAATTATCTGAAAAGAATGTACAAAGGGTTCAACCATATAGGTGAACAATAAAACCCTAAAGCTATAAAGCAAAAAATAAAGCTAGGTTGCACATTATAATTAATAAATATATTAATTATAATGCACCTAAAAGATAGCTTAAGTAAATAGAGTAATAAATGACTTAATTAATTAAACCAAAGTGATTTAATTAATAAGCATAAAGTATGATTACTCTAACAGGAAAAACCCCTCTACCACAAGGGTGATTAGTGACAAATTTAGTAGCATTCATCCACAGAAAATTGAGGTTGGATTCAAGCGTGAATCCAGTAGTTTTAGTTTCTTGTAACATTAGGACATCCGTAGATCTAATAGTGCTGAGAAAATGCTTAATAACAAACTTCCTATCGGGACATTCAAGGCCCATAATGTTCCAAGATATGCAATTCATGAGGAAATGATAGTGGGAGGTGACACATTAAATCCAGAAGGATCCTCCAAAGGAGTCACTTCAACAGAGGTGGCAATGCCCTTTTTTTTGTCGAGGAGTTTTTATTTTTGGAACCCACTGGTCTCCCTCTTCTTTTATAGGTAAGGAGATCATCCTTAATTTCACTATTATCATTATGAGAGAAAGTTGGTGAGACAGGGTCAAGGTCCATGGAAGGGTTGTTAGTTAAACAAGGGGATGAAGGGGGGGGGGAACCGTAGGAATAATTTTTAGGATAAAGTCATCAGTAATTTCCTTGAAATCTTTAGTGGGAGGATTAGGGAGGCTAGAGGAGGCTGTAGAGGGATTCTCATTGGGTTGAAGCACCGGGGGAGAGCATGATAGAGAGTTTTACGGGTGAATGCTCTGCGAGCTGATAATGGAGGGAGAAGCAGCAGGGAAACAACCTGAGGGGTATTATCCTACTTATTAGCACACTTTTTACTCTTCTTTGAGACAATCTAGAAACCATCTGTAGATTCATCGCAACTAATCAAGGTAGAGCCTGTCATAATGGCATGATTCTGAGAGATAGATTTCGACAGGAGTGAGTTATCTTTTGAGGGAACAACTTTATTCAAAGGGGGAATATTATTCTCAGTTGGTTTTGGGTTGGTTTTGGTTATACCAAAAGAGGTGTTGGGCTGCAAGGGCTTAGTCAGGGGTGGATTGCACTTGATAATAAGATAATATTTTCTTAGGTGTCCCTCTTTCATATAGAGAAAGCATGCGTTCAGTGTAGTACCTCACCCCTAGTCCAATTTTATAAATGTTATAATTACTTTAGGATGATAGATTATATGTTAGGAAATCATTAATGCATATGATTTTACTGACCCCATACTTGCATGTGTATGGTTGATGTGTTTATTTTACATTTCTGTTTGACGTGTCTAATGAGGTTGAGGGATGCAGTCGTAGTTACTTGATTGGGAGATCCACACGATCCCTACTATTGTCTGTTATATATTTAGATATGTATGTACATGCGGGTGTTGTATGTAGGTTTACAGGTACCAGGCATCATCTTCCCTGAATTGTCAAGGTGAGCATGCCCTATCGTAATATCTCAAATGGTAAGAGAGGGGAGATAATATATAGATCCAAAAACATAACCTAAGCCCATTTGTCCTAGAATTGGACAAGTATCTGTTGACTACCCTATCTGAATTTGTCAAGTGACAAAGTTTGTGGATCCCTTCTTTGAGTTTACATGTTTATTTGATGATCTTGATTTATTGTGGATTGATTATGCAATTTTCTATAGTTATAAAATTTAATATTATAATTGGAAAATAATATTAAATTTATTTCCTATATTTTGTATGATTATTAATTAATTAAAAACTCAAATATTAGGATATTTGGTTTTAATTAATTGATTATGTGGAAATAGGATTAATATTGTCTATTAGATTTTAAATTATTAAATTGCATGATTTAATGATGTTTGGAATATCAAATTATTTAATAATAGATTTTAATATTAACATGTGCTTTATTGAGTTTGAATGTTATTTATTTAAAAAAGGTGACAACTTGTCTTTAGGAGTCTAAGTTGAGTTGTGCTTAATTAAAAATATTTTTAATTATTAATTAGCAATTTCTTTCAACTTAAGAGGGTGAGTTTGAATAGGAGTTGTATTGTGAGTCATCTAGGATTTACGTTAATAGTGGAGTTGAATCCCTAATAGGGGGAATTAGCATTTATTTGGAGGCAATTAGGTTGTTGGAGATTTGTGGAGAGAGCTTTTCGAGATTTTGAGACATTTTTGTGTTCTAGAGTTTTTGTGTGTGTGTGTGCTTGAGTTTTTGGGTGAAGATTTCTTACATCTGGAATTGGGGTTTGCATATACTGTGAATTTAGATCTGTAGGATTGAGATTCTTCTATTGACAGATCTAGGAGTTTCATCATTCTATAGGCATTCTATTATAGTTTCTAGCATTGGAATTGAGGTAGGGTTTGAAGAAACTTTCCTGTGATTTCATTTGTAAAATTTTCAGCATTTTACTATGCTTGATTTGATTTATAGATATAGATCTATTTTTATTTATGCTTTCAATTTGGGGGTTTAGAGAACCCATAGATTTTCTATTTCATGATTTTATATAGACTTGACATAGTAAGGTTATGCTGTCAAAATTTTGAGAGAAAATTCATCCTAGATCACTTAGAAAACTAAAAATTAATCTAACTATAGTTTATACTGTTGAGTTGTTGAAATTAATTAATGGGCTTTTGAGAAAATTCAACTTGGCTTGGAAAAATTACATTCTGAAAAAAAAAAAAATACATTCTGTGTAAATTATATAGTCAAAAAAATATTTTCAGAATGAGACAAAACTAGTCACATAAACCCAATTTGGATGTAAATTAATGCAATAATATTAGAAGGAAAAAGACAGACTAGAAAAAGACAAAATTTTGCCATGGATTTGTAAAAAATGCATATATTTCCATTTCTGGAAAAATTTTGTATAGTTTTGTATTTCCATTTTCAGAAATATCCCAGACCTATTTAAAAAAATATATAAAGTAAAGTAAATGAGTTAGTTTTCTTTATAAAAAAATATATTGAAAGAATAGCATTGCGTGTTTTTTTAAAAATGTATTTATATACAAGAAATTTTTTTTTTAAAGATATAAAATAATATTTTGGGGGCGGGGGCCACCACACCCCCTAATCCCCATATGGTTGCATAGGCTCAGCCGCAGTAGTAAGGTACTGCCATGACAACACCTCATTGCCAAGGCAGTGGGTACTGCCGTGACAGTACCCTGCCTAGGGGAGCACATCGTGCTGGTAACGAGGGCGTGAGGGGGGCATGTGGGGCTCGCTCCCTCACCCCTTTGGTTATTTTATTTTATTTTTATTATTTTTGTTATTTAATTAAAATTAATAACTTTCATTGTTAATCAATGTTTATTTTATTTTAATTATTATCTAATTTGATTTAGTTAAATTAAATTATGTTTAATGAAATTAATGTTATCATATTTACTTTATTTTATTACTATTAATAAATTAATTTAATTAGATTGATTTATTATTATTAATAAATTAATTTGTTTATGGAATTAGATTAATTAATTAAATTAGTTTGATTTATTAAACTAGTTTAATTTTATTATGGATAATGTTTTTCTTTTACTAATGTTAAATTAATTTATTTACTAAATTAGTTTAACTTAATTATAAATTATTTCCTTGAGAGTTAATTTCGAGATAGTTTGAGTATGGTTTAATTTGGGATGGAAATTTATAATATGTTATTTCATTATCATTTGAATATTAATTAGAGAGTTTATAGTGAAGATTGTTTCTTTATAAACTTTGGGGTATGATTGGTTTGATTAGACCATTGATGTAGATGTGAAACCTCTTAGAGAGTTGATTTATATTTTATAATTGAATATAAATATAAGATAAGTAGCGTAGTTTATTTGTAACATTTGGCAAATGAGTTATTTGCTCGACCTATGTTTTATTTGTAAAATTTAGGTAAAATAATGTATGTGTGTTTATAAGTTAATGTTGCTTCTTCATGGAGTAATCAGATGATAATATGTCCTTTTGCATGTATGTTAAATTTGAGAGTTGTTTAAGTGTTCAAGATTGGCAACATGTATTTTTACAAGAGTTATGTTTATACTGAAATTGGGCGTTTTTGTCCTGTTGAACCTATAGGATGAATATAGAGAAAGTTCTTGAGCTTTTGCAATTATTTTAATGTCTATGATAGGTATCTCTTAACAGATTGTTTTGTTTCTGCACATGGATTCAATTATGTTCAATATGAAATTCTATATGCTTATGATTAAATTCCATATTTCTATGATGCATTGTGTCTTCTTCGTGCCTGGAGTGTTTTCTTTTGCTTAATGTGTTTTGGGGCACTAGAAGACCTAAGGGAAAGATAGAGGCTGGGGTTTGTGTCAGTTTTTCTTGTTCTCAGTATTATGTTTGGATGTATGTGTGAGATCATATTTTACCCGACTTGACCATATAGGCTCATGATGTTTTGTATTCTGTTTATGGTGCCTTTGTAATCTTTTCTAGTTCTTGTATGTGAAACTGGATTTGGGATTACCTGGTTGTGTACCTATTTGATCTATGTGAGATCTATGAGCCTAGGGTAGTTTACCTAGATATGTAGTAGGAGGTGGCTTGCAATAAGCGTCGGGGCCCACAAGTCACTGCCAGAATCACTTACTGTTAAGTATCTTAATCAAGTGATAACTAAATATAACAATGAGAGATTTTAAAATGAACCTAACAAGATATGGTTTCCTCACCCTGGCTTAGTGCTAGTACAGACTAAGGTGGGAATGAAGAAGATGACTAGCCCCCTTTAAAAGGGATGAGTTGGCATAGTTGATGGCTTCGTCTGTATGAGAGGTCATTGACACCATGTAAGGTCTCTTGGGTGCCAAGATCCAGCAAGATTACTAGGAAAAAAATCAAGGGTTAGATGTACATGATGACACCTTCCTATACATATTCTAGTTATCATACATGTGTCAGTTGCCTCTGGATTAGTGAGTCTTTCATGGCATTATTACTTTTTCACCTTGAGTTAGAGAGCTTTTAGGATCCTTTCCTTAGCTTGGTTTGTTTGATGTTTTTTATTCGAGTGGGATCTATTGTTATCTTCTTAGCACAGTGGGAGTCGACCATTTAGGTTCATGATGTCAGGTGGTAGTGATTCTTTTACCATTTGAGATTCTGATGTTCATGTACCAGTGCTGGATGATCCCTGTTGCAGTTGTTCCTTCTTGTTCCTCATTGTTGGAGTTGTGTTCTTATCTCATCTTCTTCTTCTTGTGACCATATTGTATCTTTGTATCAATTTTTTAGAGATATCATGTGTACTTCTCTTCGGTTATTGTATTGTATACCCTGCAACATGTGCAATGGATGTAGGTTTATGGATACCTTATGGTACTAGTTGTATTTATGTTATCTTTGATGTGATGTTGCTTTTATCTTTCATTATTTATTAGAGTTTTTTAATTGTACCTAATCTATTTAATTAATTAATGTTAACGTAATCTTCATCGAGGAACCCTCGAGAGTTGTAACCTATGTTGGTTGTTTATATAAATGTGAGTAAATGGTAATTGCTTCTGCATTGATGTTTATCTTGTATGTTAACTTTAAAAAAAAAAATTATTCACCAAACTTAGTAGCATGTTTTAAGTTAATTTATTTTGGGTTCCCTAGCGGGGCATTACACTTGGTATCAGAGCACTGAGTTCTACACTGGGAACTCTGGGAAGTTGTGTGCCCATTAGATGCTTAAGCTGTTAAAACTTGAATCCAAACATAGACATATAACTCTTTTGTGTTTGAGAACCATTAAATTATATCTAAACATTTATGTTCTTGCTTCTCTTAAATGTCTTTGAGATATCCCTTGCCTAGTAATTGTCTTAGGTAATTGGACTTTTTATTGTGTATGGTTACCTTCTCTTATGAATCTAGGGTGAAGTACCTTTGGATATCATGAAGTGATTACTCCCTTGAGTGTGGCTACCACTAGTCACCTTGTTATATGAATATTCTATAATTGATAATTTATTTTGTTTGATTTATAAATTATTCATGTTGTGTATGGGCTAGCATTGAAATTTTGAACTTTCTTATGATTGGATTAGTCAGCTAATTCTCTTTTTGTTATCTATTTTGTGATGGTAGTCATAGTTAATTTATTGTTGAAATGGAGATCTCCTATGATATAATGTTGGACTTATGATTCCCCCGCTTTGATTTTACCTTTTTGAGTTTTGTGGTGACTACTCCAAATATTTGGTATTGTTGGCTTTGTTATGTGATAAGTGTTGTTTCTATTATGTTCGTCATGAACCCCTGATAGTATGTATAAGGGAGGACATCACAAAAATGGTACTATGTTATTTTGTGTGAGATTATAATCATTATGTATCATGTATGTTTGCATAAGTGTTGCATTAACTAGATAATTTTTCATGAACTTCTCAACTTATTAATTGTTATAAATATGAATGTGTGTTTTATGCAATTCATCCTAGATGTTTTCTATGATGATGAATGAATAAAAGTTTTGATCTATTTGAATTGTAAATGAATGATTGATCAATGTGATTTTTAATTTGTTCCTAAACTAGATATTATATTGTTTTTAATGACTGCATATCATGTTCCTACCTTATGACTTGATTTCAGATGTTATGTTTTGTTTTTAGTAAATGCTTTGTGTTTGGGGGATATGTATCCTTATCTTTTTGTAGGCTTCCAGGAGTAAGCATAATTCTAGGGGGGGTGGATTTAGTACCTCGCCCCTAGTCTGATTTTATAAATGTTATGATTACTTTACGATGATAGATTATATGTTAGGAAATCATTGATGCATATGATTTTACTGACCTCATACTTGCATGTGTATGGTTGATGTGTTTATTTTACATTTTTGTTTGACGTGCTTGATGTGGTTGAGGGATGGAGTCGTAATTACTTGCTTGCAAGATCCACACGATCGGCTGATCCCCGCCATTGTCTGTTATATATTTAGATATGTATGTACATGCGGGTGTTGTATGCAAGTTTGCAAGTACCAGGCATCGTCTTCCCTGAATTGTCAGGATGAGCGTGCCCTATTGCAATATCTCAAATGGTAAGAGAGGGGAGATAATATATAGATCCAAAACCCTAACCTAAGCCCATTTGTCCTAGGATTGGACAAGTATCTGCTGACTATCTTATCCAAATTTGTCAGGTGACAAAGTTCGTGGATCCCTTCTTTGAGTTTGCATGTTTATTTGATGATCTTGATTTATTGCTGATTGATTATGTGATTTTCTATAGTTATGGAATTTAATATTATAATTGAAAAATAATATTAAATTTATTTCCTATGTTTTGTATGATTATTAATTAATTAAAAAATCAAATATTAGGATATTTGGTTTTAATTAATTGATTATGTAAAAATAGGATTAATATTGTCCATTAAATTTTAAATTATTAAATTGCACGATTTAATGATGTTTGGAATATCAAATTATTTAATAATAAATTTTAATATTAACAGGTGCTTTATTGAGTTTGAATGTTATTTGTTTAAAAAATGTGACAACTTGTCTTTAGGAGTCTAAGTTGAGTTTTGTTCAATTAAATATATTTTTAATTATTAATTAACAATTTCTTTCAACTTAAGAGGGTGAGTTTGATTAGGAGTTGTATTGTGAGTCATCTAAGATTTGCATGAATGGTGGAATTGAATCCCTAATAGGGGGAATTAGCATTCATTTGGAGGCAATCAAGTTGTTGGAGATTTGTAGAGAGAGCTTTTGGATATTTTGAGACATTTTTGTGTTCTAGATTTTTTTTGTGTGTGTGTGCTTGAGTTTTTGGGTGAAGATTGCTTGCATCTAGAATTGGGCTTTGCATATACTATGAATTCAGATCTACAGGATTGAGATTCTTCTGTTGACAAATCTAGGAGTTTCATCATTCTACAGGCTTTCTATTATAATTTCTAGCACTAGAATTGAGGTAGGGTTTGAAGACACTTTCCTGTGATTTCATTTGTAGAATTTTTAGCATTTTACTGTCTTTGATTTGATTTATAAATATAGATCTATTTTTATTTATGCTTTCAATTTGGGGGTTTAGAGAACCCATAGATTTGCTTTTTCATGATTTTATATAGACTTGGCATAGTAAGGTTATGCTCTCGAAATTTTGAGAAAAAATTCATCCTAGATCACTTAGAAAATGAAAAATTAATCTAACTATAGTTTATATTGTTGAGTTGTTAAAATTAATTAATGGGCTTTTGAGAAAATTCAACTTGGCTTGGAAAAATTACATTCTAGAAAAAAAATATATACATTATGTGTAAATTATACAGTCAAAAAAATATTACCAAAATGAGACAAAACTAGTCACATAAACCCAATTTGGATGTAAATTAATGCAATAATATTGGAAGGACAACAACCTAGATTGGACAACAGATAAGATAGAATAGAAAAAGACAAAATTTTGGCATGGATTTGTAAAAAATCCATATATTTTCATTTCTGAAAAAATTATGTACAGGTTTGTATTTCCATTTTTAGAAATATGCCAGACCTGTTTTAAAAAAATATAAAGTAAAGTAAATGAGTTAGTTTTCTTTATAAAAAAATATATTGAAAGAAAAACATTGCACGTTTTAAAAAAGATATATTTATATAAAAGAAATCTTTTTAAAAAAAATATAAAATAATATTTTGGGGGCGGGGGCCACCACACCCCCCAACCCCCATGTGGTTGCATAGGCTCATGCGCAGCAGTAAGGTATTGCCACGACAATACCTCACTACCAAGGCAATGGGTACTGTCATGACAGTACCCTACCTAGGGGAGCGCATGGCACTGGTAACGAGGGTGTGAGGGGGGCGCGTGGGGCCCGCTCACCCACCCCATTGGTTTTTTTATTTTTTTTATTTAATTAAAATTAATAACTTTCATTGTTAATCAATGTTTATTTTATTTTAATTATTATCTAATTTAATTTAGTTAAATTAAATTATGTTTAATGAAATTAATGTTATCATATTTACTTTATTTTATTACTATTAATAAATTAATTTAATTAGATTGATTTATTATTATTAATAAATTAATTTGTTTATGGAATTAGATTAATTAATTAAATTAGTTTGATTTATTAAACTAATTTAATTTTATTATGGATAATGTTTTTCTTTTACTAATGCTAAATTAATTTATTTACTAAATTAGTTTAACTTAATTATAAATTATTTCCTTGAGAGTTACTTTCGAGATAGTTTGAGTATGGTTTAATTTGGGATGGAAATTTATAATATGTTATTTCATTATCATTTGAATATTAATTAGAGATTTTATAGTGAAGATCGTTTCTTTATAAACTTTGGGGTATGATTGGTTTGATTAGACCATTGATGTAGATGTGAAACCTCTTAGATAGTTGATTTATATTTTATAATTGAATATAAATATAAGATAAGTAGCGTAGTTTATTTGCAACATTTGGCAAATGATTTATTTGCAAGACCTATGTTTTATTTGTAAAATTTAGGTAAAATAATGTATGTGTGTTTATAAGTTAAGGTTGCTTCTTTATGGAGTAAGCAGATGATAATATGTCCCTTTGCATGTATGTTAAATTTGAGAGTTGTTTAAGTGTTCAAGATTGGCAACATGTATTTTTACAAGAGTTATGTTTATATTGAAATTGGGCGTTTTCCTCATGTTTGAACCTATAGGATGAATATAGAGAAAGTTTTTTAGTTTTTGCAATTATTTTAATGTCTATGATAGCTATCTCTTAACAGATTGATTTGTTTCTGCACATGGATTCAATTATGTTCAATATGAAATTTTGTATGCTTATGATTAAATGTCAGATTTCTATGATGCATTGTGTCTTCTTCGTGCCTGGAGTGTTTTATTTTTCTTAATGTGTTTTGGGGCACTAGAAGACCTAAGGGAAAGACAGAGGTGGGGGTTGTGTCAGTTGTTATAGTTCTTAGTATTATGTTTGGATGTATGTGTGAGATCCAATTTTACCCAACTTGACCATATAGGCTCATGATGTTTTGTATTTTGTTTATGGTGCCTTTGTAATCTTTTCTAGTTCTTGTATGTGAAACTAGATTTGGGATTACCTGGTTGTGTACCTATTTGATCTATGTGAGATTTGTGAGCCTAGGGTAGTTTACCTAGATATATAGTAGGAGGTGGCTTGTAATAAGTGTTGAGGCCCACAAGTGGCTGCCAGGATCACTTATTGTTAAGTATCTTAATCAAGTGATAACTAAATATAACAATGAGAGAATTTAAAATGAACCTAACAAGATATGGTTTCCTTGCCCTGGCTTAGTGCTAGTATAGACTAAGGTGGGAATGGAGAAGATGACTAGCCCCATTTAAAAAGGATGAGTTGGCATAGTTAATGGCTTCGTCTGTATGAGAGGTCATTGAGACCATGTAAAGTCACTTGGATGTCGGGATCTAGCAAGATTACTAGGAAAAAAATCAAGGGTTAGACGTACATGATGACACCTTCCTATCATAGTCTAGTTATCCTACATGTGTCGGTTGCCTCTGAATTAGTGAGTCTTTCATGACATTATTACTTTTTCACCTTGAGTTAGAGAGCTTTCAGGATCCTTTCCTCAGCTTGGTCTATTTGATGTTTTTTATCTGAGTGGGATCTGTGGTTATCTCCTTAGCACAGTGGGAGTGGACCATTTAGGTTCACGAGGTTGGGTGGTAGTGATTTTTTTACCATTTGAGATTTTGACATTCGTGTACTAGTGTTGGATGATCCCTGTTGCAGTTGTTCCTTCTTGTTCCTCATTGTTGGAGTTGCATTCTTATCTCATCTTCTTCTTCTTGTGACCCTATATCTTTGTATCAATTTTTCAGAGATATCATGTGTACTTCTCTTCGATTATTGTATTACATACCCTACGACATGTGCAGTGGATGTAGGTTTATGGATACCTTACGGTACTAGTTGTATTTATGTTATCTTTGATGTGATGTTTCTTTTATCTTTCATTGTTTATTAAAATTTTGTAATTGTACCTAATCTATTTAATTAATTAATGTTAATGTAATCTTCGTCGAGGAACCCTCGAGAGTTGTAACCTGTGTTGGTTGTTTATATAAATGTGAGTAAATGGTAATTGCTTCCGCATTGATTTTTATATTGTATGTTAACTTTAAAAAAGAAAAATTATTCACCAAACTTACTAGCATGTTTTAAGTTAATTTATTTTGGGTTCCCTGGCGGGGCATTACATTAAAGCCACCAAGGACCTCAATAGGGCATGAGTAAACATCATTAGCTATATTAATATTGATATCGCTAGGGATTTCTTTACCAAGATTCAAAGAAATTAAAACCCTAGCATCCATGTGTGGAACAAGCCTAACAGAGTCATCCATTCTGATAAATTTTTTGACAGGTTCCAAAAGCTGAGGCAAAAACCGCCAAAGGAAAGGGGGGATTTGGTTAACTAAAATCTACCGAGGGGAAAAAAGGTCCAAAACCTCATCATGAATGGCCTCAGGGGTCTAGGCAAGGGCACAAAAAGAGGTATTACCAATAATCTAATATTGTTTTTTAAGAATAGCAGTCTAAGAATCATGATTGTTAAAAAAGATAACAAATAAACCCTTCTAAATTTGTCTACAAAAAGAAATATGATAACCAAGCTTAAGATTCCAGTAATTATGAAACCAATCATCTAATAACTTTCTGGGTAGACATTTTTCAATTTCAACAGTAGCAAAGAAAATAGCGGAGCTTCTTAACCTATTTTTTTCCTTCATAATTTCTAAGAGAATTTTAGGGTTAGGAGAAATAGAAAAGGAAGAAGCAATCCAAGGGTTCTACCTATTTGTCTGTCTTCATTATCAGTAGCAAGAGTAAACCTAGTGCTGGTGTTAATAGCAGAGGTGAAGTTTGCGACGACCTCTGAGAAGGATTTTGGTTTCTCGGGAGCCGAAGCCTAGTTGGGGACTACATTAGGTTTCTTTGGAGTTGAGGCCTAGTTATTAATGGACTTACCTGGATTAAAGCCATCAAGCACCAAAGGAAAAAAAATCGGCGGTGAAGGGATATTAGGAGGTATGGCCTCTACCAAATGACAGAGAGGAGAGAGGGGAGCAAAATGGTTAAAAGAAGTATCATTAAAGGAATGATCACACCTAGCACTCAATGTTTCCTGAGAAGGGGTGTCAAAACTGATGTTGTTAGCACTGTGTAAGTCCTAATTGCCAGCAGAGCAGTCAAAACCATCAATTTGCATGTCATTCTTCCACAGATCATCGTAGGGGAAACCATCGATCATCATGAATCTGGTGAGTAGAGTCCGTTATTCTCTTAATATATTTTTTTTCAAACTTACTATAAATGTTTTGATTACGTAAAAATAGGTTTTGAAAGGACCTGAAACCTTTTACAATAGGATAATAGAATAGACATTTAATCTCCAACAGGACAAGTGCATCGGCACCAAAAAAAAACTCACAAATGAGTCCTTAAACAAAAAGAATAGCCAAAAGACAAAGGACATCAAAAGGAAAGCAAGATAGCAAGCTGTTGTCTAAACACATTTCATCAATTCTGTTGCCTAATCAACAAGAATCTGCATGTTTGTAGCAGAAAACTTCAGATCATCCATGTTGTTCTTGTTGCCATCCTCCATCTCCTTGAACCTGGATCTTGTAAGAATTTGAAAATAGAAAATATTGAACCAAGGATCTAGAGGTTGAAGAAAAGCACAGGAGAGAAAATATGAATGCAAGGATGGATTGAAAAGATCCAATGAATTAATGATCAATGCTCAATTGATATGAAATGATTACATAATAGGCCTCCTTATATAGGAAAGGTGATATGAGAGAATGATAAGGAGCTGATAAGCTATCACCTATGCTAGGTGTAATCACATATCCACCAAATGTGGATCATCCTCCAATATGCAATAAAGTATGTGCATTGGATTAGGATGATAATGTGATAAGAGCACAAAAGGTGGATATCACACACAACGAGGTATGTGATGAAAACTATCACATCTAAAGTGAAATTTCTCCTACACCATGTGCTTAATAGATGTGCACACTCCTGGGTGCCTCAATCACAAACTACTATGCAATGCATTAACCTAAGTAAGATTAAGTAAAGTGTAATTAAGAATAATTAATTACACCAACACCCCCCCTTAAGTGCAACTTAGGGGAATGCACTTAAACTCACAATGCAAGATGGGTCCCGGCAACTAGGCCATGTTAGGTACCCATGTACAAGATACATGAAATGCATAACTCTCATAAAGTGGAGAAAGAGGGAAAAGCTCATGGGAAAAAACCTCCCCCAAAAAGAGAGAAGAAAACAAGATGCATGAATGGATGGAGTGCTCAAGACCCCCCAAGAACTACATACATCATGTATATACAAAGAAGTATCCCCCCATAAGAAGGATAGTTGGAGACATCATATCCCCCACATAATGTAGAAGCTCCCATGTTGATGAAGAGTACTTGAAAACAATAGTTCAACCAATGCTTACAAGAAACATGTCTCCCTTTAGGAAGAAATAGATACATCAAATGATGAAGAAGCCAATACTTGTGCAAATAGAAGGAGGAAGAAGATGTCGGTCTCCATGAATAAATCTCTGAAGACTGAGTAGGAATCTCCAAGCTCAAAGAATCTATCACTTCATGTGACAAATCAAGTGAAGAAGGAGAAGAATCAAGTACACCAATCTCCAAAGAAGGTGAAGAAGTATCCCCATCTATGATGAAACTGTCATCAAGGGAAAGAGAAACCCCCTCATGTATGTCTTCCAAATTTGCATCATGAGAATCAACAAATGCTGAAGATGCATCCAAGTAGTCATCACATTCTGCAAGATCTGAAACACTATGATCATCCTGATGAATAGTAAAGCCCATGTCTGAAGAAGCAGGAGGTGGAAGAGTGGGAAGATCAACACTTGTCTCACCAAAAAAATGATTCAAGTGCCCAAAGTTCTCCTCATAATTATCCCTTGGCAAAGGGATGGGTACATCATGTATATCATCATCATTATCAACAAAAGTAGAAAAAGAATACAAGCGGGATGTATGATCAACAACTCCCATAGCTATGACATCTCGAGTCTCCATGTCCCTAATGTAGACATAATCAAGAGTGAGCTCAACAATTTTACCTTGTGCCCCATGTGTAATTTGGTAAATAGAAAGAAGATTAGTGGTCAAGGATGGTACACAAAGAACATCATTAAATGTCCCCTCTCCCATAGGAATAGAACCTTTCCCATAAACTCTCATGAATGTGTTGTTACCCATCAAAATATTAGGAGAATTACAAGGCTCAATAGAAGAAAACATATCCATAGAAGATGCCATATGATGTGATGCACCTAAATCAAGAAGCCATTTACCTTGCTCAGGATGTGTGGAAGCCATGAGTGCTTGTCCTTTACCTTTATCTTTGGATGATGATGTAGATGTAGAAGCTGCCAAATGTGTAGAAGAAGGAGAAAACACTGATGAGGGAAACTTAATGTTGTGTTTCTGAATAATGTGAGTTAGCTCATCAATCTTCTTTTGAAAACACTTATTCTTATCATGTCCTAACTTTTGACAATATGCACATTTATCTCTCTTTCTTCTAGATGATTCCTCTCTTGAAGAGGACTTGGATTCAGTACTTTTTGGTGAAGAAGATTCATTACCTTTGTCATGAGGCTTAGGATCCTTATTGTGTTTCTTTCCCTTTCCATTAGAAGCCTTTGATGTAGACTCACTTGCAATCAATGCTTGATGTGTGGAAGGCTTCAACTGACCCATGTGTGCCAACTTTGCTTGTTCCCTTGTGAGCTGCGCTGCAAATTCATAAAGAGAGGGCAATTTGTATGCACTACCAAGAGCATCCATAGTAGCATAGAATGTAGAAACAAAGATTGAATAATCAGGACCTAGCTTGGAAAGAATAGAAAAGATCAATTGTTCATCCCCTTTAACAATGCCACATGAGGAAAGCTCCGATCTAATAGTATTGAACTTAGAGAAAAAATCTTGAATATTGTCAAAATCCATAGGATTAAGACCTATGAGATCATTCTCTAATTTGAATTTTCTCATCCTATCAGGTTTACCAAAGAGTCCTTCCAATGTGATCCAAGCATCATGAGGATTTGTGCAAGATTCAATATGAAAGAGTATGTCGCGAGAGATGGATGATCTAAGAGAGCCAAGTGCTTTATCCCTTCGATCAAACCTTTTTCTCCTTTCTACAACACCTGTTTGAGGTTTTTGATCCTGCCCAAGAGTCATTCTAAGCAATCCAAGACTCAACAAATGATCACTTAAAGAAACTTTCCATTCATGGTAGTTATATGGAGTGAGGATTTTAACCTTTGAATTATCCATATTAACACCAAATAATGACTGATAACTACTAATAACTCCTTCAAATGACTGATGCAAATTAGAAAACTGAAATCCAAGGATTAACCAAGTGCAATTATAGCCCCAAAATAGTCTATTGCTAAAAGTGATATGTCTACCTAAAATCCCTCAAATCTGATTTTAGATCTGGAAATTAGATGAAAAATCTTGCACTTTCAAAAAAAATTTCACCTCAAAATGTTACCGTATGTGCCCAAACGAAGCCCTGGAAGTTGCAGAAATTAGGAATAGATAGGTATAGTCACCAAAAACTACAATTTCTAACAAATATGGCTATCAAAATGAAAAATCAACACCACCACTAGAAAATTCAGGAAATTCTACCCAATTTAAAAAAAAATTGCACCCGATTTGGAGCCCGGATGATGAAGTTATCGCCTCTCAAAGTTGGACTACAAAAACCAAAATGCAAATGGTGAAGGCAGAATAATCTCAAACCCTAATGACGTCAGCAGTTTACTAGGTTAAATTTGATGGTTAGATGATTGTCAAAAAAACCCAATTTTCCCTGTGATAACGGCTAGACAGCTGTCAAATTTAGCATAGCGAAAAAGGTGACGTAGGCAAAAAATGGACCCCCTTGGCTGACATGTCTGGTGACTGGATCATCCGTACTGCTCCATACGGTGATGGCATGTCGATGACATGGAAATGTGATTGAGATGTCATGCCACATGGTAGGTGATGTGTCCCCTGTGACTAGGTGCCGAGTGGGCGTTGATGTGTCAAGGTGACTGTCGGATGTGACTTGGCGCAGATGCTGCATCACTGCTGACGGGGTGTCTTGTTGGCATCGCGTGGTGCACTGCAGAGAGGTGGCCGCTTTAGGTGGTGGTGTGGTGGAGGAGCCACTGAGGAGCTATGGATCTGGCTGCTTCGAGCGGTGGTGGTCGAAAGAGGAGGCTAGTGGGAGATCAGAGGCCGGGCGGAGGGAAAGCCGCTGGGTAGCGGTGACCTGAGGGAGCTGGTCTATAGTCAACCACGGAGGTTTGGAGGAGTGGTTGTGCCTTGAGCAGAGGAGCAAGTGCCAGCGGTGTTGGGATGTCTGCGGAGGGGTGGGGATGTGGGATTTTAATCCCGAATTGCCTGCGGGGGTGAAAAAGTCCCTTTTTAAATATGCAAATGCCCTATTAATAAAATAAAAGCACAAGCCCCGCTTGGTGCGTGTTCTGGCTTCTACGGTATAGTTTATTGTCGACCTTTGATGGTACTATGCAAATTCCTAGACATGTGGAATATTCTCTGATACAAAGGTTGAGGGCACGTACCAGGCCTAGATTTTTTACAGAAAAAAAAATTCTGAAATAAACACAGAATTTTAAAAAAAATATAATTTTTTTAAAAAAATCATACCACAGAGGCAGATCGGGCCGTATGGTCCGATTTGCAATTTTTTTTTTGCTTCGGATTTGACTTTCACTAAATATGGGTGAGTTTATAGTCGATTTTAACTAAAATAGCCTCCCGGATGCAATGGTGAGGTCAGATCTGCTCTAAGATGCCTCTATCACATGCTGCTTGCCAGATCTAAGATTTTGACCTTCAAAGCTTGCATTGAGCTCTCTTCAAATTGGCTGATCTAAAACACTCCAATGGCTCTGATACCATGTAAGAATTTACAAATAGCAAATATTGAACCAAGGATCTAGAGGTTGAAGAAAAGCACAAGAGAGAAAATATGAATGCAAGGATGGATTGAAAAGATCTAGTGAATTAATGATCAATGCTCAATTGATATGAAATGATTACATAATAGGCCTCCTTATATAGGAAAGACGATATGAGAGAATGATAAGGAGCTGATAAGCTATCACCTATGCTAGGTGTAATCACATGTCCACCAAATGTGGATCATCCTCCAATATGCAATAAAGTATGTGTATTGGATTAGGATGATAATGTGATAAGAGCACAAAAGGTGGATCTCACACACAATGAGGTATGCGATGACAACTATCACACCTAAAGTGGAATTTCTCCTACACCATGTGCTTAATAGATGTGCACACTCCTAGGTGTCTCAATCACAAACTACTATGCAATGCATTAACCTAGGTAAGATTAAGTAAAGTGTAATTAGGAATAATTAATGACACCAATAGATCTCATATGCCTGCTAGGGCCCTGATCATCTTTAGTATTTGTGACCTCTTGGTTCTCTTTCCCATTGTCGAGCTTGTCCACCAGGATCTTCACATGCTCATTTGATGCCTTAAGGATAGCATAGCTCTACTATGCAATATTCCCCACGGTCTTCTCCAGCTTGTCAATTCTCTTTTCCATAATCTAAATTTTCCTGGTCAGACTATTACTGTTTTGAATTTTTACCTCCATGGTAGTAATTCTATCATTGAATACAGTAAGACCCTCAACCCTAGTGATAGTGTCAATGATCTCATCAGTTGTTTGGCCCATAGTTTTCTCCCCCAGGTGCATCCTTTTAAGAACCTCCATCTCTTTTTGCAACTAGTGAATATGGGTCTTCATCGCAGTAATGTCATTCTTCATAATGCTGAGGGTAGTCAGAAAAACCAAACATCCCAGATTCTCAAAATCCATATTCCCTCCCTCCATATTCTTAAAACCTTTATTCCCTTCCTCTATTTTCTCCTTAGAGCTCTCCACATTCTCCTTCTCCATGTTGACCATATCCTTCTCGTACCCATCTTTCCCAATATTAGTCATAGCCTGTGTGACCTCATGCAAGATATTATACTCAACCCACACATTTTTTCTAGTTCCCACACTCTCCTCCACAGTAGGGTTGGTGTCCACACGGTCTTCCTGATTAATCTTTTCCTGAGAGGAAGAGCCCTCATCAGAGGAAATAAAAACCCTTTTCGCAACTTTCTTCTTTCTTTTTTGGCTCTGGTGCGTTTGCCGATGGGTTCCATTCTATTTTTCCCCTGCTTCTTAGAACTTTCCTCCCTACTCACTTCATCCTCTAAATCCATATATGTGATCGACTCCTCCACCTTCCTTTTCTTTTTATTTCTCTTTGGGCTAGACTCCTGATACTCCTTAGAGTCCGCCTCTTCCTCTTCTGTGTCCTCCATAAAAAGCTCCTTAGAATCCTTCCCATCAATGTCATAATCCTTGAGGTCTTTTCTGTTAAGTTGGGGTCTTTCAACCTTCTTTGATTTCAACACCTCAAAAATGAGGACCATGAGCCCTTCATGGCAGGCATGATCACCCTCCAAATCCCTTTTCCAGTGAGGATAGAGGCATTCAAAGAGTTCAACAGGTGAAAAGGAAAATTAATTTTTACCCCATGCCTAAAGTGATTCAGAAGGATAAGATGATGGTTGTATGTTTTAGTATACCGACCATCAAGGGTAATGTAGCCAATAATAACAAATAAAACAAGGCACCAGGGCCTAGAAATACACTTAGGATCAAAGTACGATTTGTCCACCTTAACCATTCAATTTCTCTCCTACTCTATGGGTGCAAATGCCTCCAAAGCTTTGTCTGAAATCTTCCTATCCCTGTAGAAGTTGATCCCCTCAGTCATCAAGCTAGTTGCTTCTGCAATCACTTCCTTAGTCACCTCCATACTTTGTGTATCAACCAAAACACTCCCCTTATTCCATGTTTTGATGAAATTTCTAGTCACAACTACTTTCCCTCCATGCAATCTCTCCATATAAGCCGCCAGATCCCCATCTTCGACTATTTTTCATATCTCCTTGTTCTATTTCCAATCACTATAGTTCCCTAGCTTGCACCTCCTCTTCCTGCCTCCCATAGCTATGTAAGAGATTAGAAAGCCCTTCTCCAGATAATTCCCAACACTCTACAAATTAGCCTTCAGATTGTAATAAAACCTTTTGATGTTTTGCAGAACCCATAAATCGTGCCAAAGGACCCCAATAATTATCTTGGAATCAGCCCACTGTCCTTCATGATTGTCACACAGATTGCTACACTCAATATTCATTAATAAACTCTTCATTCAAAATGTGTTGATTACTCATCGTCCACTCCTTATTAATTAATGATGACCCTTCACAAGGGAGATCAGAACCATCATTCCACTCAATTTCCACCTGGCTTTTACAAGCCACATTCGCGGCCCAGTCAGCCACCGAGTTGGCCTCCCTAAAAATGTGGGTTATCATGCACTTTTCAAAGGACTCAAGAATGCTTTTAGCCTTGCTAATAACATTTTCTATGTTCCACAAAGGGGTCATTGTATTCTTCAAGAAATTAACAATATTTAAGGAATCCCCTTCAATCCAAATTTTAGTACAACCCTTCCTTTTGGCTAATAGCAACCCATAAAGAGCCGCATTAGCCTCCATCGGCTGATTGGTATTAAAACCTATAGGAATGGCCATAGCCCCTTTGCAATTCCCATACTCATCTCTGATAACCATACCACAACCAACAGTTCCAGGGTTGCCTTTAGAGGCACCATCAAAATTGACTTTAACCCAACCATTAGGGGGGCAGTCCCACCTAGCCTCTTCTCTCAGATTTCTTTTGGTGTCTTGAACCTTCTGTGTGTGTGAAAATTGTACCTGATCTGTAGACACAACACTTCAGTAAAACATTAGAGGTTAGCTATAATCAAAATCGTGCAAAATTGAAATCTAATCTAACCAAGCGATTTACTGCCTTCTAATAGGTGCGAGATTGATGTTCTCAGATTGTAATCAAGATCAGTGACCTAGACGACACCTAAATGAAGGATTTGAATGCAATTGATCTAGATATGAGATTGAATGCAATTAAGCTATTTTTTTTTTATATTTTCTATGCAATATGAATGATTAATCTGATATGAAATCTATGCTAGATGAAATTGATATGCTATGAATGCTATTGAAAATTGATATGCAATGCTAATCTAACAATGATATGCAATATGAATGCAAAAATAAGATTGATCTCACAAAGATGTCGATTCGCAAGAGCTTTGATTCTTCAATTCCAATTCTCCAGCGTGATTGTGCAAAATATGAGATGCTTGGATGCAAATTTGAGAGATGAATTATGAAGAGCTGAGCCTTGTTTTTATAGAAATCCAAGGCTTTGGAGGTTGTGAAAGAAAGCCATAAATCACTCAAATAACTCAGGTTGATTTTTGAGTTATTTTTAAATAAAAGATAATTAACTCACAAAAACATGCAAAAGCTAAGTTTTAACTCAAAATAGAGTTTAGCTTTAATTGATAATTGATAGTTGTCTGCTTTTATGATTGTGCATATTTTATTTATGAATTAATTTAATAATAAAGTGATTTATTTCCAACTTAAAAATAAAACAATTGATTTATGGGTTAATCAATTATTTAATCAAATTTTTATTAAAAACTATATTATTAAATAATGACAACTTGCTTTAATTAATTAAATAAGAATTTAATCAATTATTCATATGATATTAGATTTATTGTGAAAATTAAATAATACAATTAATAATAGATAGAATTAAATTTAATTACATAATTAAGTGGCAAATATTAAATCTAATTAATTAAATATAAAAATATTCAATTAATCAAACTTTAGGATAAATGTGATTTATTGCCAAATAATTATAAAATTAAAGATAATTATGATAATTAGGAATATTGCTAGGAATATTCCTTGATGCAGAATTTAAGATAATCAATTAAGATTCAATGATGTTTAGATGTGCCTTAGGTTAGGACTTTGATGTTGATTTCGTTTGATTTGTAGATATAGAAGATTAATGAACTTATAGCCCATTTTTGGGGTATTACATTTTGCCCCTCTTTGAATTACTATGTGAAGCGTAGTGGTTCAAAGATAGCCTGTATTTGATAAAGATATGAAACTGATGTTTGAAATTGAGACAGAAGCTGATTGATATTGAATTCATATGGAGATAATACGTCCTGAATGACCAAAGATAATGTTTACTATAACAGCAAATGAACCTATGATTGCGAAAAAGTGTCAAAATGCCTGATTCCAAACCTTAGGATTGCAAAGAAGTGAGTGACCCGTTCTAGACTCAATTGTCTTAGCAGAACTAGTAGGTATCACATGCAAACCCTTCAGTTGCCGAAGAACCAAGGAAAGAACACTATGATCTGATGGTTGCAAAAACTGATACAATTTACAAGATTAAGAGAATACCAGATTGATATGGATCGATGAATCTGATATGCCCCGAGTGATGATAGATTTGCCCCAAGCGATGAGGTCTTTTTTTTTTTTGATGAATCAGTAACTAGATGTGATTGTTTGTCTTGATTACTGATGAAAGATATTGATAGATTTGATTGACAGACTTTGATTTATAGACTTTGAATGATGTGCAATACCATGCCCCTTTCGGGATTAAAATTGAAATCTGACAAGAAAAGTCAGCGTTATAGTTTAGAAGCATGTTAATTGATTTGAGAAGTGGTTATACACGTCCGAGAATGCATTCTGCATCGTTTGGAGGTCCTGGAGACCAAATTTGACTAGGTTTGACCATGAGTTGACCATGGTTGACCAAGTTGAATTTTTTTGATAGTTTGATGTAAGATAATCAGTTAAGTTGAATTCTAGATTTCTGTGATGATTGAAGGTTTGATTATGCAAGTAGTTGACAATATGAATGATCTCAGATTTGAATTTTGATCCCGAAAAAGGATTCTACTTGCTGCTTCGTTGGAGGAACCTTCGTGTGAGATTCAGTTCTGGTTAGACTTGAAGATGCGATTTGAAGAATCATTTAAGCATTGAAGTTCATTTAATCATTGTGAGATCATGCAAACATGCAAAATACAATGAGACATGCAAAATGAAATGAGACATGCAAAATGAAATACAACCTAAAACCTAGGACCTAGTCACTGATCATATGTCGATTTGTTATCATCATTGAACTTTTAGGTAACCGGATGAATCAATACAATGCCCACTAGCCATGAAACCATAGACATATGAATATCAATTTGTATGCGCAATAATCAATACAACACCCACTAGTTATACAACCATGGACATATGAATATTGATTTGTTTTTGGAATGTTGGATCAGATATAAGCACCAAGGCACAAATGCCAGATGACCTGAATATCATGTCCATTTTGATATAGCAATTTGTACAAGCATCAAAATATAAACGTCATGATGACTTGAGTACGCCTTGCGTTGCAAACACATCAAACAGTCAAGAGATCATTCTAAATCCAATGTGAATTACCCGTAGTGACCCTTTATCATTCACATCCTTAGGCAAGATTGCATTCCACAGTAGGAGAAAGAACTTACTCAAAAAGAAAATAATTAAATCAAACTTCCTTGAATTGTCTGGGTATCAATGGTCGAGGTATGCATGGTCATCCAATTTGAGATAGAGGCTCTTATAGTCAGACACCATTTCAATCCAGAATTTCCAAAGTTGTTAGATTTTCACATACAAGCATAAGACAAAGAAAATATTATGCCCCTAGTCATCACTCTCTAAATCCTATAAAGGACATCATCGAAGAGCTCGAAGGGACACAATATGCAAAAATCTCAATGCGAATCAGTAAGCATACAAGGAGATAAAAGCATGTAAAAAGCATAGATTGTTTTCAGTTGAGTTTTGATGTTTGATTGCATTGTTGTAGATGCAAAATCCTTTCTGGAGACGAGACAGACTGACTGACTCAACTTGAAGCTTCAAAGGACTCTGACTGGATAGGATATGTCTAAGATACATTGGAGGCCATAGGATATGATATTGATTGCCCCCAAGTTTGAACATTGATAGGATACAGACGCGCAAGCTGATTGGTGTACAAATCAACTTATTGAAAAATGAAAATGTTGAAACAAACCAGGAGATATGTACAACTAAAGCAAGACTGAAAGTTGGGAAAGACCAAGATTGTGCTGATAGATGGAGCATTTGGAACAAGTGGTGCTCGTTTGCCAGGTTTTCACCATCTTGGTAGAGATTCTATTTTTGCTACCAAGGTGCCTGTTTCCAAGTTTTCACCAAGGCACTTTTTCTTTTTTTCATTTTTTTGTATTTTTCATTTTTTTCAATTTTTTTTTTTGTACTTTTGATATTTTTTGATTTTTTTGCGAATCATCAAGGCGCCTATTGCTAGGTTTTCACCAAGATGTTCATTTTTTCAGGACTTTTTCTGATTTTTAGGATTTTTTCAGGACATTTTACCAAGCACTGAATGCCTTAGGCGTAGAATTTCTTTAGATGGAGAACGTTGATTGGTTCTCGGAGTTGTTCTCCTTCAGTCATTGAGAGTTGATAGGCACCAAAGCCAAAAGTAGCAGTGATAACAAAGGGACCCAGCCAATTGGGTTTGAACTTCCCCTTGCGTTCTCGATGTGATTAATTTTTAGGATTTTTTCGCAACGCTAAATCACCAACCTGAAATTCTCTATGTCTGACTTTCTTGTTGTAGCCTCTAGACATTCTTTTCTAATACACTCTGAGATGATCATACGCTGCTTGCCTACGCTCATCTAGTAATTCAAGTTCTTGTAACCTAGACACTCTGTAGTCTTCATCAGTGACAAGTCCATGCATTTTGATTCTGAGTGATGGGATTTCAACCTCAATAGGCAGTACCGCTTCAGACCCATAAACTAAAGCGAAAGGTGTAGCCCCTGTAGGAATTTTGATACTAGTCCTGTAGGCCCAGAGAGCTGGATTGATCATCAGATGCCAGTCTCTTCCTATTTTATTAATTGTTCTGTGCAAGATCTTCAGGAGATTTTTGTTTGAAGCCTCAGCTTGTCCATTCCCTTGAGGATAGTAAATAGAAGACCAATGTTGTGTAATCTTAAATTTAGCACATAAGTCATCTAGATCCTTATTTTTGAATTGTCCCCCATTGTCTGTGACTATGGAATGAGGGATCCCATATCTGCAAATGATGTAGTTCAGGATGAACATAGAGATTTGTTTCCCCGTTGCTTGTGTTAGAGGAATCGCTTCTACCCATTTTGTAAAATAATCTGTAGCTGTGATGATATGGGTATGTCCATTAGAAGAGTGTGGATGGATAGCACCTATGAGATCAAATGCCCATTGTTGAAAAGGCCATTGTGTAGTAAAGGGAATTAGATCTCTCCCTGGAGCATGAATCAAGTTGCCATGTACTTGACACTGTTGACAGTTTTTAGCAAATTTAATAGCCTCTTTCTCCATTTCAGGCCAATAGTACCCAGCCCTAATAAGTTTTCAAGCTAACATTAAACCATTTGAGTGTGATCCACATATACCCTCGTGGAATTCCTCTAATGCACATTGAGACTCTTCCCGTTCTAAACATCTAAGCAGTGTACCATCTAGACCTCATTTGTACAAATTATTACCAATGATGACATATCAGGATGCGGATCGGATAAGGTTTCATTTCTCAAAATGGTTAAAGGACTCAGGGATGATTTGGTCGTGGAGATAGGAGAATAGATTTGTGTAGAGAGATGAGTCATAACCTACAACAGTGCAGATCATGCGGGTTTCAGGGGAGTCATATGCAGGATAGGATAGGGCTTCCACTAGGAACTCATAGCGTAGCTCATGTTCAGGCTGCTGTAAGAGAGTAGATAGTGTCGCCATTGCATCGGCAGCCTTATTCTCCATTCTAGGTATTTGCTCAAATGTGATAGAGATGAAGTATTTCTTTAAATCATCTACCATTCTCTTGTAAGGAATGAGCTTTTCATCTTTGGTTTGGTACACATCATTGACTTGGTGGATAACCAATTGTGAGTCTCCAGGAATGTGCATCTCTGTAACTCTCCACTGTATTGCCATTTTCATACCATTGAGAAGTGCCTCATATTCAACAATATTGTTTGTGCAAGGAAACTTTAGTCTGAATGCTTTGGGTATCGAGTATCCTTGAGGAGTGATGAACAATATGCTTGCTCTAGATCCATTCTATGTGTAGGAGCCATCAAAGAATAACCGCCATGCTCTAGAAGAGAGGTGCATGATAGAGGAATTAGGAAATTCCATTTTCATGGGTGTATCATCAAACAGTGGTGCTTCAGCTAATTGATCAGTAATGACCTATCCTTTGATAGCTTTTCTTTCAACATATTCAATGTCAAATTTGCTTAAGAGCATGACCCATTTAGCTAGTCTACCTGTGAGGGCAGCTTTGCTTAGGAGATATTTTAGTGGATCAATTTTAGCTACCAAATGAGTAGTATGAGCTAACATGTAGTGTCTCAGTTTCTGCGATGCAAAGATCACAGCTAGACATGCCTTCTCTATCATTGAGTAGTTCTTCTCATAGGCCACTAAAGTTTTGCTGATATAGTAGATGGCTCTTTCTTTCTTGTTCTCATCATGCTGTGCTAGCAATGCCCCCAGTGATGTATCTGTTGTGGAGACATATAATATTAATGGCTTCCCATGAATAGGAGGCATTAAGATAGGAGGATTCGAGAGATAATTCTTGATATGATCAAAATTCTTTGCACAGTCTTCATTCTAGGCAAAGGTCACACCTTTATGTAATGTTTTTGTAAAAGGTTGTGATATGGCCGCTAGCTGTGATATGAATCTTCTGATAGATTGAACTCTACCTTGCAACATCCTCATTTGACTGATATTTGTGGGAGGTTGCATCTCGATGATAGCCTTGACTTTAGCTAGATCAACTTCAATGCCTTTCTTTAAAACTATGTATCCTAAGAGCTTTCCAGAAGTGACACCAAAAGCACACTTCTTAGGATTTAGTCAGAGACTAAACTTTTCCATTCTGTCGAGGATCATGCTCAAGTCTTTTAGATGTTCAGTCTTGATCATAGATTTTGCTAATGTGTCATCAACATAATCTTCCATTGTTCTATGCATCATATCATGAAAAATAGATGTCATTGCTCTTTGATATGTAGCTCCAGCATTTTTGAGTCTGAATGGCATAACATTCCAACAGAAGGTTCCCCACGCACATGTGAAAGCTATTTTCTCTTGATCTTCTGGAGCAATTTTGATTTGGTTGTACTCAGAAAAGCCATCCATTAAGGAATACATTTCATATCCCACAGTCATGTCCACTATCATATCAATATTAGGTAGTGAAAAATCATCCTTAGGACATGCTTTGTTCACATCTCTAAAGTCCGTGCACACTCTGATTGAACCATCTGGTTTTGAAATAGGTACAATGTTAGAGATCCATTCAGCATAGTCTATGACACAGATGAATCCAACTTTGAGGAGTTTTTCTAACTCTGCTTTGACTAAGAGTGCCACATGAGGATGCATCTTTCTCAATTTCTATTTGACTGGTTTTACCCCAGGAGCAATGGATAGATGGTGCATGATGAGATTGGGATCCAATCCTGGCATATCTGAATATTTCCATGCAAAGTTGATCTTTTTTCTGATAAGAATGTAGTGAATTTATGTTTCTCTTCTTCTGATAAGGATTGTGCTACATGTACCAATTGTGGTTCCTCTATTGTACCCAAATTGATGGATTGAGTGGGCTCAATCAGAACTGGAGATCTATCCTGTAAATGACTCAGAAGGACATCAAATATCTCATCTACAAGAACCTCAAAGAGGTTTTCACATTTAGATACATCTTTTATTTTTACTTTTGTAGGATCTGAGACTGCCACAAAGTAGTTTTCACCCTCAGAACTCTTTTTCTTTTTTATTTTTATTTTTTGACTAAGATATTTGATGTCCGACTCGGTCATGCTGATGCTCGGTTTGCTGATGGAAGTCCTCATAGGCTTGACTACATTGAGGTAACAAGCAAGGCCATAGTCATTGGAAAATGTGTAAACACCATGGCTTGTGTTTGTGGAAGTTTGGTCGATAAGATCAGGGCGTTGGATAGTTAAAGCGGGAAAGGCTTGGGATATGGTGTTCACAGATGGGGATATGTCATCATTGGTCCTAACCCAACGCTCAAGTTCAAAGGTGATATTATAGCTCAAAATGTTTAACTCGTGAATAGGCTCAATGTTATCGTGGGAATCCTCTTCAGCCATAGGTGGATCAGACACATTAAGTTCATTGTTTCACTCTAGACCTACGTTGGGTTGAGATACATATTGGTGAATAACATCAATATATTTCTCTATTATAAGCTCATCTTCATCTAGAATGGCACCCCATTCATAGTCATTTGACTCAGCTTCTGATTCAGGATCTCTAGGAAATCTTAGAAAATGTGTGAAATCAGGATGAATACCCCAAGAAGGATTACCCTCAGTCTCTGACTTGAATTCATATTCATGGGAATCAGTGTCAGAATAACTACCCCCTACTTCTTGATCAGTTTTATTGCCTTCGAGATTAGTTGGTTCTTGTGGTGCAACCATCTCTTGCGCTACAGTAGGTTCTTGTGTTTCTACTACATTAATTCTTTTGATAGGATCATCTATATCATCAAGAAGATCTTTGATCTCTTTAGGCAATTTTTCATAGGGGATGAGTTCTGAACTATCTGAATCATCATCAAAGGGTTCTGTTTCTTCTTTCTTGAGAAGGGGTTCTCCTAGTGCAATTTGTTCTATGACATGAGAACAACCACCTTTGAGATGATAGGGTTGCTTCTTAAAGCCTAAGCCACCAGTATCTTTGTTGGCTCTACCAATATGTGAAATGGGTGTCACAAGACCCTTTCCTCTAATTCCTAGAGGTCCTTGACCGGAATATCCCATCTTGGCTATCGATTTGTTCCCTGGACCATATGAATTAGAAGGGATTGTAGGTGCTATAGATTCACTAGGTTGAACAATTTTAGATTCAAAATCCTCTTTGTATAGCCATGCCAGCACAGCTTCATCCTCTTCAAATTCTTGTTTGGATACTTGCTCTGCCACAAAATTTCTTTTGTATGCTTCCATAGGTTCCTTAGGTTCTAATTTAGACTGCTTCAAGGATTGTCCATACGACTTAGGTGAGATTGGGAGAGATGTTAGAGACAAGACTGGCTCTATAGTGTATTCTCCCATCCCATTTTCTTTGATATTGATCTCTTTAGCAATGTCTTCCATCTTAGATGTGGAAGCCACATTTTGTTGCTTGATGGAAGATTCTCTATTATTGGGAACAAGCTTATCGGCACTTTCCTTCAATGTATTGCAAGTTGTACTCAGATCTGCTGGGATAGTAACTTCTACCCCTTCATAGGGAAATTTCAAGCATTGATGGTACATAGAAGGAATATCTTGCATTTCATGTATCCAGGGTCTCCCTAGAAGAATATTGTAAGCCAATGGCAGATCAAGCACCTGACATGTGGTATCTTTGATGACCGGACCCACTCAGATGGGTAAGACAATGGTGCCTTTAGAAGATCTTTCCTGTTCATCATAGGCCTTTATGGTGATCTTCTTTTGAGGATCAATAGCCATCTCTAAGAATCCCAACTATGTGATTAAGTTGTAAGAACAAATGTTGAGGCCTGCGCCCCCATCTATCAACACATGTTTGACTCGACAGTTCTAGATCAAGACTTCTATGTGTAAGGGCTGATTATGTGGGTGACTCAAAGAGTTGTCATCTTCCTCTGAAAAGGAGATATATTGTGGAGATGTTAGATGACCAACCATAGTCTGGAACCTATCTAGATCTAGATCATCAGGAACATTAGAGCCGAGCAAAGCTTTGTCTAGGATATGTCTGTGAGCTGGAGATATTTGAAGTAACTCAAACATAGAGATTTTGGCATTGGTGTGCTGGAGTTGTTGGACGATGCTGTAAGATGTAGGTCTTGTATCCTTTGGATTAGAAGATTTCAAGGTAGCCTTCTGTTTAGAAGCAGATGTGAGATTGAAAGGTATCTTAGGGACATTAGATGAACTTGGTGTTTGTCCTTTCAGATGAGCCTGAGCTTGTGATCTGGTAACCGCATTAGCTGAGGAATCATTTCTATCTCTTTGTAAAATCATGATGACATTGCAGCTCTCAGAGAGACATGGTTCAACCATATTGATGACAGCATTGTTTCCAGGGTAGGCATAATTGACTTTTGCCCCCATGTTAGGCTGAGAAGTGGAAACTCCCTTGCCATGTTGTGGAAACAGTTCTGTAAATGCTATGTGATCATTATTGCTGGTAGGATTATCGATTGTGATGTCTCCTTGATCTATCAAGTCTTGAATGGTATGCTTCAAGTGGAAGCATCCATTAGTTTTGTGGCCTTTAGTCCGATGGAAAGCACAAAATTCATTATCTTTCCACCAATATGGTTTTGGATCTGGATCAAGGTTTTAGATTGGTGGTAAAGAGATCATGTTATTAGCTATCAGGGTTCTCAGGGCAGATTCCAAAGATTCTCCCAGGGGAGTAAACTTTCATTTATTATCCCATCATTTGAATGGCTTCTTTGGAGATGGTTCAGCAAATTTTTGCTCTGAAGCTTCAATGGCTTTGGTGGCAAGGGTGAGATTGTAGGCCAGTGCCTTTGATGGGGTGTGGATAGTGTCAACAACACCATCAGAGACGATACCTTTGTTTCTATTCCAGCTCTTGTTTTTATCTTTTGAGCTAGATCTAGATTCAGACTTGTCCTTTTGAAGTGTGATTTCTCCTTTCTTGACAAGTACTTTCTCAATCTTGATTGCATTATCCACCATTTTATCAAAAGATACATGATCTTGCATTTGTAATAAATAGTTGAGCTCTGGAACAAGGTTATTGATAAAGATTTCAAGTTTCTCCATTTCGAGAATTTGTCTAGCATATAGAGAGAACTTCTTTCTCCACCTCTTGAGGAAAGTTAGGAATGATTCCCCTGGATATTGCTTGAGGTTACAGATATCAATCATGGTGACTAGATGTTGAATGTTGTAGGAATATTGTTGATAAAACAATTTAATCAATTCCTCAAAATTTTTGATCGTAGAAGGTAATCTTGAAAACCACTGAATGGATGCTCCTCCCAAGGATCTAGAAAAAAGATGCATCAGATAAGTCAGTTCATACATGAATTCCATGGATTGCGTACAGAACTCTCTGACATGATCTTGAGGATCAAAGTGTCCATCATATTTGTCATACTTTGGCATCTCCACTCTTTTTGGGAATGGAGGCATATACAAGTCTTTGTCAAAAGGGAAAGGACAAAGGGCCTCCATGGAGAATTCCTTGGGTTCCTTCTCTTTCTCAATTTTATTCATTTTAACTTGCATAGCATGCAGCTGGTTCATTATGGCCGTCATCAGAGTTTCTTCCTCATGTGTGATGATATCTTCGACATTGAAGTGAGGAGGAAGTTTAGCTCCTTCCTAGGCTAATTGCAAAAAGTATGCCTCTCTATCCACTTTCAAGAAATGCCTCATCATTCTCTTGAATTCATCATCATTCTAACATCGATGGATTTCAGAGGGTGTAGGTTATTGGTCGGCATTATGTTGAGAATGGTGTCCCTGGGATCCTCCTCCTAGAGAACCATGGTTTGTCCTTGCTTGAGACATGGTAGGAGTTTTTGGGCTCCTTGGAATAGATTGAGGAGGAGTTTGCTGATTACCTCTGTGAGTTGATAAAGGAGGTATGTAACCAGTTTTCAATCAAAAGTTACCGAGACTGTCATCTTCATAGATACCTGACTTGATGAGTTGTTCAAGAGTTGGACCAAGGGTATTGGTCAAAAGTAAGTTCTGAGATATTTCTTCTGATTTCTTGTGTGAAGAAGCTTTGGTCTCCACCATTAACTTTGAATGAAATAGAAGAAAAAGATGAAGACAACTGAAGAACAATTTGATTCGAGAAAATTGGATGACGCAACCTTGTCAAGATTATGATAGTTTTGAAGATTCGATGAGACGTGGGTGAAGGATACTGTGCCCTGGATGTATGGGATAGATTGCCCAAAAGATAGCGGACACGAGTTCTCAATACTTAGTCTATTTTTGAAGATTGATTGATTGAAGATTGATAGTTATGACAAGGTTTTGACACGAGATAAAAAGGACTCAAATTGATCAAACAGAAGGCCAGATCAGATTCAAAAGATCAATCTTAGAAAATGGTAGAATGCTCAATAGCTACTACTCCGTTCCTGACACAATGATATTTTTGACAGATTCTAAAACTAGGCTGGAAACATTGGATATCTTGCAATTTGACAATTTCTGACAACTCTCTCAAATTTTTCCAAATGACACTCTGCAGACTCATATGACACTGGGTAGCCTATGAAATGACAGTTGCTAAACTAGTACAACAGTTGGGTAGCAATGAAACGACAGTTGAAAAAACTCGTACGACAGTTGCTAACAGGGTTTTGACTTTCTTGAATTTGCTGGTTTGAAAACTCATACGACACTGGGTTCTCAATCGTACGACAGATGGGCAATACTGAAATGACACTTGACAAAACTCATACAACTTTTGACTTCTTGAAATGACTTTTGACTCTAGAAAGATTTTACGTCAATTTTTGCAAAATTTAAGGTCTTCAATTTTGGATTGTTTGCAAATTGTACTATCTAGATTTTGAAGGTTATACCAGATTTGATCATTTTTAATAGCCAAGTAGATAAACAAGCACGCAGAATAGTAAGCAAGTGATTCCAAGCATGTCTGAAAATAATGAACAAAGTAAAAAGCAACCTTGTGCATGAACAATCAAGTGACCAAATTGTGCTAATCCTTGAGAGTACTAATTGTGTATGTTCTGAAAAGTTTTGCAATAACACACATATACCTGAGAATGAAAAATTGGCCTCTCTAGGGTTTTTAGTAATGGTTTGACTCTGTAACTTTTATGATTCAAAGGGGTGAACTCCAATCCCGATGCACCAGGGTTTTGACATAGTCCAAGAACTTAATCTTCAAGAGTTGCTAGGGAGATCTGACAATCCAATAATGAACCATACCTGTGGAGATTTATTCCACAAGGACATTTATATAGCGGCTGTCACTATCACGGCGAAAATGGCTATGACCGCTTGAGGTTCCGTCAACATAGTTTTCCCTGTGAAGGGATTGTTTTCTATGGTTAACCCTCTCTAAAGGTGACTCACATATTTATACCACAAGGGGACTTGGCTCCAGATCCAAGGTTTTTGACACCTTTTCACTTTTAACACAAACAAAGCAAGCAGATTAATCCAACATGCTAAGACAAAGTTTTGTTCCACCAAGGTCTGTGATATCAACTCCATGTGATCTATCAACCTCTCTGGGGAGAGAATGTATCAATCAATAAGAGAAGATGCACTAACCAATTTTTATTCACCAAAGCTCATGATATCAACCCCACGTGATCTATCAACCTCTCCGGAGAGAGAATGTGTCGATCAATAAGAGAAGATGCACTAACCAAGTTGAATGTGAAACGCACTAAGTATCCTCCCTACCTACAAGGATTCTATCATCAAGAAAGATTTCACTAGGAATCCAATCTCTCAAGAATCACAAATAGTGTTCATAGGGCCTAATTACTATGTGAGCACAGATATATTCCCAAAAGCAAATCTACCAAAAGCATCCAAAAAGTAGAAAGAGGAACACTTAACGCTTAAAGAAAATATGAGATGAGTCCACAAGGTGGAACACTTAACACCTCACACAAGTTGAAAATGAGTCCCCAACTTAGAAAACAAGTGAGTTCCTAAAAGCACAAAAGGGTTGCCAAGTGGAACACTTAACGCTTCTGTCCTATTGACCCCTCCCCTTTATGACACTGAGATTGTAACCACGGGGCAAAAATGAGGGGCCGACATATTAGCGAGTCCGATAACCCAAGATAGAAATCAAGATCAATCACAAGTATTCTAAGACTACTTAATGAATCTTTAAGGGGTCACAACCTAGTATCAATTATGCAAGTGTGTAAAACAAAAGCATGAAAAGAATCACCCAAGCTAGACACACGAGAGATTTATTTTAAGTCCCAAATAGAAATGTTATTAGATGAAGGAGAATACCTGGGATCCTTGCAACGTACTTAGTAGATTTTACCTGATTTTTAGCAATTTTTGTTGAGCTTTACTATGCAAGTAAGCTACGAACTCTCCAACAAGCCAACAAGCAAACAAGATATGCAAGGTATATTCAACTTATGAAAACTCTAGGGTTAGATCTAAAAATCAACTGTTAGGAGCAATAATAACTAGAAATTAATCCAAATGAAAACTCATATCATGCATTGGATCATATGAAAAATAAGTGCATACCCATCACAAAATTTTAATTTTTTTTTTTGCACTGCATTTGACCTAGTCAACAAGATCTAATTTTTTTGATATAATTTTGGCCACAAAAATAGAAATTAAAAATAGAGAACCCTACTAAAAAATAGAGAGCTTTCCAAAAATGCAAAATTTTTAGAAAAATCTCTTCATTTGTGCCCTAGAGACCCGTTTTATCAAAACAGACTAGTTTTTGTAAATTGACTATTTGAGCTACTCAATTGCATCCAAATTTAAAATATAAAGAATAGAATCCCTGTAGAATTTGAAGAGATTTCTGAAAATGTAAAAATTTCCAAAAAATATTCTGATTTGCACCAAAAATTATTTTTTTATGAAAAATTGAAAACAAATTATTAAAAATTCAAAATTTTTTAGAAAATTCTAAATTTTTGATCAAAGCTTCCCTGATATGTCACCAACTTGCAAAAAAAATTTTAGACCAAGACTCCAAGCCGTTTGGCAGATAAAATTAAATCTTTGAAACTTTGGGGTTTTAGCTCCCAAAAAAAATCAAAACCAGCATGCAAAGGTGGGTTGCCCCACGGTGGGCGCCAAAAATGTGTGTGTGAAAATTGTACCTGATCTGTAGACACAACACTTCAGTAAAATATTAGAGGTTAGCTATAATCAAAATCGTGCAAAATTGAAATCTAATCTAACCAAGCGATTTACTACCTTCTAATAGGTGCGAGATTGATGTTCTCAGATTGTAATCGAGATCAGTGACCTAGACGACACCTAAATGAAGGATTTGAATGCAATTGATCTAGATATGAGATTGAATGCAATTAAGCTATTTTTTTTATATATTTTCTATGCAATATGAATGATTAATCTGATATGAAATCTATGCTAGATGAAATTGATATGCTATGAATGCTATTGAAAATTGATATGCAATGCTAATCTAACAATGATATGTAATATGAATGCAAAAATAAGATTGATCTCACAAAGATGTCGATTCGCAAGAGCTTTGATTCTTCAATTCCAATTCTCCAGCGTGATTGTGCAAAATATGAGATGCTTGGATGCAAATTTGAGAGATGAATTATGAAGAGCTGAGCCTTGTTTTTATAGAAATCTAAGGCTTTGGAGGTTGTGAAAGAAAGCCATAAATCACTCAAATAACTCAGGTTGATTTTTGAGTTATTTTTAAATAAAAGATAATTAACTCACAAAAACATGCAAAAGCTAAGTTTTAACTCAAAATAGAGTTTAGCTTTAATTGATAATTGATAGTTGTCTGCTTTTATTATTGTGCATATTTTATTGATGAATTAATTTAATAATAAAGTGATTTATTTTCAACTTAAAAATAAAACAATTGATTTATGGGTTAATCAATTATTTAATCAAAGTTTTATTAAAAACTATATTATTAAATAATGACAACTTACTTTAATTAATTAAATAAGAATTTAATCAATTATTCATATGATATTAGATTTATTGTCAAAATTAAATAATACAATTAACAATAGATAGAATTAAATTTAATTACACAATTAAGTAGCAAATATTAAATCTAATTAATTAAATATAAAAATATTCAATTAATCAAACTTTAGGACAAATGTGATTTATTGCCAAATAATTATAAAATTAAAGATAATTGTGATAATTAGGAATATTGCTAGGAATACTCCCCGATGCAGAATTTAAGATAATCAATTAAGATTCAATGATGTTTAGATGTGCCTTAGGTTAGGACTTTGATGTTGATTTCGTTCGATTTGTAGATATAGAAGATTAATGAACTTATAGCCCATTTTTGGGGTATTACACCTTCCTTCCTTCAAACTTCCAATTCTTATAGAATTTGGCCTCCCAATCATCCTTCGGGTCTTGATAATTCTTGATCAACCCCAAATTCTCCAACAGAGCACTCTTGATCTTATGGAAAATACTATCCCAATTGGACTCCTTGTTCCTAAAAATTTTGTCAATCCTTTCTTTCCAAATCCCCTAGCACAAGAAGGGAAGGAAGAAATTCCAAAAGTAGATTAAGAACTTATTGTTAGTCAATGGCTTCCAAAAAGTAAACAACTCCTAAATGTCTTGAGGGCACACCCACTCCAAATTCATCAAATCAAGGAATTTTTCCCATATTTGCCTAGCAAAAGAACAATGGATAGTCATATGATTGATATTCTCCTCATCATTTTTGCAAAGACAACACCTATTAGTAAGAACAAGGCCTCTTTTCCTAAAATTTTCAATTGTAAGAACTTTATCCTGCAATAAGATCCAAAAGAAAACATTAATTTTAGGAGTTAATCCCTTGAACTAGGCTTTAGCCCAACATGGTTCAGGACTATCCTCAAAGTTCTGCATGTATAGAGAGGAAATCGAGAACAAGCCATTAGCATTATATCTCCAAATTAGGGTATCCTCTTTATCAATAATAACCACAACATTCAAAAGGTTATTCAAACTCCTAAGAGAAGGATCAATCCTGGCTAAATCATTCCATTTATCCCCCCCAATAGTCCTCCACATGAATGCCCAAAATCTATTTGCAAAGGATAAACATTTCATTCCAAATAGGTACCTCCTTAAGGGGTTTATCAAGAAGACATGTGTCATCCCAAAAGAGAATTTTTTTGCCATTACCAACCTTCCATTTGACTCCCTTCTTTATCATATCCTTTCTTCTTAAAGCATTGCCTCGAATACACGATCCACCTTGGATAGAATCAAAGTTTAAGAAATTATTGAAGTCAGAGCTATCCCTATTATATTTATTGTGCCATATAGTGCTCCATTCTCCCGAGTTCTTGAACATTCTCCAAAGGAGTTTAGCCATAAGAAACTCATTTATAATTATAATAGTGTGAAGACCAAGACCCCCTTTCCTAGTTGGTTTACAAACCTTCTTCCAAGCAATAAGAGCCATTCTTTTCTTTTTCTCAACTTCGGACTAAATAAAGTTCTTTTGGATTTTCTCTATACTTTCAGCAAACTTCTTAGGTATTTTGAAAAGGCTCAAGGGATAGAAAGGAATACTTTGAAGGGTATCTTTGAGAACAACAATCTTACCAGCCTAGCTAAGAAGAGCACCCTTCCAACCAGCAAGACTTTTGTGAAATTTATCAATCATATCCCACCAAAAAGAGTTTGGAGGAGTAAGGCATAGAGGTAAGCCAAGATAAGACCCTAGAAGACTATAATTGTTATTGAAGTCTATATTAAATATTTTATATTTACATCAATATTTAGACTTTTTATTTATATGTTCATATTTTTTAATATTATAAATATTAAAAAGTATTATTTATGTTGGACATTAAATTTTAAATTTTAAATTTTATATTATATGGTAGATTTTATATAAAGATTAAATTGAGTATTTAACATTTTATATTAAATAATCTATTCTAAGCTAAATTTTCCATTTCAAATGATTAAAAAATTATGTAAAATAAATAGTTTAAAATACATGTATTAGACTATTTTTTAAAATAAATATTTTTTTCCATCAAAGTAACTGAAGTCAGTAAAAAAATTATTATATTAAAATTTTAAAATGTCAGCAAAAAGCCATCATAAAATCAAGGGTGATGACAAAGGAGCATCTATGAATCTCACACATACAAGAGAATAGTGAGAGCCCAAGAGACAATGAAACAAAAGAACCACTCACCAACCCCTATAGACACATACTGACCAAGTAACAAGAAACCGTATAACTCAAGAATGATCATAATTCTACAAAAACTATATGCATATTAAGGATGGCTTCATAAATCATCCCACAAGTCCTCTATAGAAATAAATCTCAATTCATCACTCTGAGAAGAAACTGAAACAACTAGATCATTAAGACCATCCAAAGTAGTTGATTCTGAAGAACCTTCCTAAGAAACAACTTGAGAAGGATGAACAACCAATGTAGAAAACATATTGCATTCATTATCATGTGACAAGACGGTCTGAATCACTAGGAACTAATCTAGAGTAGCAGAGACCAAATTGGGTTCAAACTAGCAATCTCTCAAATTCCTTCACAGACTCTTTAGTGCTCCCATCCTACACACCAAATCTAATAGTAACAACCAAATCTTGAAGGGTATTGTTAGACATAAATTTATCAGAATTAAAAAAATATAGCAATGGAAAAAGACCATGCCTCCAATGTTCTCATTATTGTTAATTGGTAGATATAGTGCCTCTCGAACCTTGTCATTGCAAAGAGGTAATGGAGCCTCAACTTTTGGATTGCAAGTACAATGAGATAAGTATACTTGATGTTAAATACTATTTCATCTAACAAATAACATGTTGTAATAAATGAAATATTATGATGTTGTATCATGTTGTTATATACCTTTTTGAATAGTATATTTATGATAGTATTTTATTGATCAAATATATTAGCTGTTTATGTTTAAAACATTGAATTAGTAGATTAGGATGATTTTCACTAATTCTTAGACATTGTGTCTTATATGTCACTAAGAATTTTAAGAAGATTTAAATAGATGTATGCTCATATTGGTAGAAATAATTTATTTAAATGCTTCAAATTATTGTAATATTATATGATTATATGTTTTGTATGATGTATCGCTTCTTGCTATGCATTTTTCCCATTGGTGCGAGTACGAAGTGAGATGGAGCCGTGGTCACTTGCTTGTGAGATCTACATGGTGTCTCGTTATCTTTCACTATGATTGTCTGTATATATGTGCTTCAGCTATATACTCTATGTGCTAACTTGAATAGGTACCAGACACATTCCACCTAAGTTACACGATTTAAATATGTCTATTTTCTCAATGGTGGTTATTCGGAGATGACACATTGACCAACTTCCTTAAGCCTATCATCATCATGTTAGATTGAACATGATTTGTCTATGAAATAACCTTATTTCATTTGGCTACTACTATATGGTAAAGGCCAATAACAAGGTAACCCTATGTGGATACCATGTGATAAGTGTCTTTGTGTGTAGATACATTTTGTAGAAGTTTTATTACAAATTATGTATTATGTTGGATTAATAATTTTATTTAATAGTTAATTTTGATTAAATGAGTTTAAATATACTATTATGACTTTTGATGATGAAATAATGATTGAATAATATTTGGGGCACTTGAGAATAATTGATAATTGTATGGATCAAAAGTGACCACACTTCTATGAATCATTACATGAAAGGTTTCTCAACAATGAGGCCCCACAAAGTGACTCATAGCTCTCTATGCATGGAGTTGCAAGGGACTATGATGAATTTTCTCTCAGCTAGAGCTACAAACTTGTGACCTTGCTAGTCAACCACACAATGAGAGATTCACAATGAAGACAAGGGAAACAATGCCAATATCCCCAAATAGAATCAAGGTATAAAAATGCAATGCAAACTAATATGAATATGCAAGATTAATCTATCAAAATGAAAATACAATGCAACTATGAAAGGAAATAGCAATGGATTACAAATCCCCTAATTAAGCTATGTGAGATTATCTATTGCATAAGAGAAACTAAGCTATGAAATGAAGCTATGGATGCTATGATAATGCAAGAAATGAAGTCTAAACTATGAAGCAATGAGGAAATCCAAGAAAATTTTGATGTAGCAATGATCTCAAAAGCTCCAAATGCACCTAGAAAACCTGCAGCATAACAATAGCATGAAAGAGATGGATATGCAAATGAAGGAGAGAGCTCTCCTTTTATAAGAAATGAGGTGAAATGGACCATTGAGATTAAGAGGAAAAAGGCTTAATCAATGGTGGAGCTTGAAAGAGGAGCAATCCATGTGCACAAGTATCCTCCAATGAGAAAATAAGAGTTGACTTTATGTCCATATGAGACAAAAAGTGCTTTTCTCTTTTTTATAAAATAGGAATAGTGTTTTATTTTTGCAACTTAGGTTAAGAGGAAAAGGTGAGGTTTTTTTATTTAATTAAAAAGAGAGGAAATATTCCTTTTAAGTAAATAAAAGCTTAGGATAAAATGGTTAATCCAAGGATAAAAATCTAATATATGATCAAAATTAAGATTTGATCAAGAAATTGATAATGTTAAAAATATTGATTATTGATAAAACTGATTTAGGATTGATAAATCAAATAAATGGGGCCCAAAGTCTAGGCAACCATTTTTGGGTGCATACATTTGCCTCTCTTTAACTAATGTGTGATAGATTTGGGAACACATGTAGTCAAAGAATGAAGTTGAAATGTGAGATCGATTTGGGATCACAAAACAACTTATATATGAGGTCGATTCTGGATCACATCCAGACAAAGCATAAATAAAGGCCTTTGAACATGAGGTCGATTCGGGATCACATTCAAAGTAAGAGATAAGAATCTCAAATTTGAGCAAAAGCTCACAAAAGATGTCTGAATCAAGAAAATCAAAGAATCAAGGATGAGAATCCCATAAATACTACCCCCTCTGAATTGAAATCGAAATCAAATAGAGGAGAACAACGGATTGATAAAAAATTTGATCAAATCGAAATGAAATCATAATCGAAGATAAATGATAACAAGATAACCATTAGGCCATGAAAACATACCCCAATGATAAAGTAGAAGAATAGAAATAGAAGACTAGAAATAGAGCGAATGAAAGACTAGAAAATGGAGAGACATGTAAAGGAAGAAATTCCATCGAAAATTGAATGATGCCTCAAAAGGTCAGGCAACTACACAGAAGAGGGAGAAGAATTTTGAAATATGATTTTGACTATCAAGATGACCTCGGATTTTGATTTTGAGTCCAAAAATAGATCCAGGACGTCGAAATTAGCTAGGGGTGCAATTTTTGCACAATTCTAAGGTGTTTTGAAAATTGGTCAAAAAGTCAAAATGCTATATAAGGGGTGAAAAATGTCATTTTCAAAATCATTTGACTTTTAACTATTTTGAGAATTTAGAGCTCTGAGAGATAGTGATGGCTTGACTAGCAGGAGTTCCTATCCACAGACACTGATTTGAGCGCTCCTGGTTGCACAACTGGCCTCCACATTATGGTGCCTCGGTATGTATCCAAAAACTAGTTGTTGTTTTGGATCATTTATAGCATTTAATGCAAATTTAGCACGTTTTTGAAATTTTGAAATTTTGAAATTTTTAGTTTTAGGTGAACTATCACACGATACTTTAGAAGTATCGCGCCCTTTGGGAAGAAACATCACGCGATACTTCGCGGGTCCGCAAAGTATCTCGCGCATATAGACACTAGTATCGCACGATAGCTGACAAAATATCGCACGATACCAGGTGAAGTATCGCACAGCCAAAGGTGTATCGCACTGATATAGAGAGAAGTATTGCACAATACTTCTTCATAAAAATTAAAATTTGGATCATTTTGAGCAAAGTAAGACATGGGTCTAGACAATAGCTGTGCTTTTAGTGTCATGTACTAATTTTCATCATAGTATGCACTGACATATGGCTTGGTTGAATGATTTTTAGGAGGTCTTTCTAGTGTTGATCATCAGAGCACCGAAGGTGGTGGGATTGAGATGTGTCTGGAACCTAGATGATCTGGGTGAGGACGACATGAGAGCAATGGGATTCCGGTACCTACTAAGGTTCCCCTACATCAGAGCTAATCATGGGCTACTGATGGCTTTGGCAGAGTGATGGCATAGTGAGCACAACACATTTCACTTGCCGACAAGAGAGGCATCCATCACATTAGAGGATGTTTACAGGATCCTGCGGGTACCGTGCCATGGCGAGCCTGTAAGTAAAATCATGTTTTGAGATATAATTGTGTAAGTGTAAAGTTTTCATGTGATGAAAACTAACATGATTTGCATGTTGGCACAGGTGTATTATGATCAGGATGCCACCTGTATGCACCCAAAAATGGTCGCCTAGACTTTGGGCCCCATTTATTTGATTTATCAACCTTGAATCATTTTGATCAATAATCAATATTTTCAACAATATCAATCTCTTGATCAAGTCTTAATTTTGATCATATATTGGATTTTTATCCTTGGGCTAACCATTTATCCTAAGTCTTTATTTAATTAAAAGGAATATTTTCTCCCCTTTTGATTAAATAAAAAGCCCCACTTTTCCTCTGATCCTAAGTTGCACAAATAAAGCATTATTCCTATTTTACAAAAGGAAAAAAATCACTTTTTGTCTCACATGAGGCTAAAAAATCAACACTTCACTCTCATTGGAGGATACTTGTGCACATAGATTGCTCCTCTTTCAACCTCCACCGCCGATTAAGACTTTTTGCCTCTTAATCTCAATGGTCCATTCCTTTGCATTTCTTATAAAAGGAAAGCTCTCCCCTCCATTTTCATATCATGTTTTTGAATACTAATCTTATGCTGCAGGAATTCTTGGAGACTTTTTGGAGCTTTTGGAAACCTTATTGTTCTTAGTCTTTCATTCTTGCATTTTAGATTTCATGGCATCTAGTTTAGTTTCCTTTGATGCAATAGATTTAACTCACATAGCTTAATAGGAGGGATTTGTAACACTTGTTCTTTCCATTTCATAGCTTAGTTGCATTGCATTTTCATTTCCATAGACTAGTTTGCATTGCATTTTCATAGTGATTCTTGAGGATATTGGCACTCTTGCCCTTGTCTTCATTTGAATCTCTCATTGTGTGGTTGACTAGCAAGGTCACAAGCTTGTAGCTCTAGCTGAGAGCAAATACATCATAGTCCCTTGCAACTCCATGCATAGAGAGCTATGAGCCGCTTTGTGAGGCCTTATTTTTGAGAAACCTTGCATGTAATGGTTCATAGAAGTGCACCATTTTAGTGTGTACATTTTTGGCGCCCACCGTGGGGCAGAGTAGATTAGCTTTGTCCCTTTAATTCTGCATTTTTTGTCAAAATTTTTGTCAATTTTTTGCTTCATTTTCATTCTCTGGTTTTCTGTCTCAGAATATCGCGTGATACTTCTCAGTATATCGCACGATACTTCTCAGTATATCGCTCGATACTTCTCAGTATATCGCGCGATATACCTTATAATACCCATGCGACACTTCGTGTCTCTGAAGAATTGCATGCTTGTATTAAGGTATATCACCTGGTGTTGTGCGAAGTATCGCCTGCCTATTGTGAAGTATATCACCCAGATTGAGGTATATTGCCCGGATACAGGAAACTGTGTCGCACGATACTGGTGAAGTCTGAGGTATATTGCCTAGACCTGGCAGTGAGCTATTTTTGAGTTATTTAATCCATCTTGCAAGTTTCGGGTGCTTAGCTATCTTTTTGAAATTTTCTGAAAATTCCAGTGTTTTCAAATCTGTGCCACTCTAGAAAATGGGTGCCCATTTTTGAGAAATTTTTGAAAATGGTATCGAAAGTTGAAGTATGATATATCGTTGGAAAGGTCTTTTCGAGCCTAATCCAACCATGATGGTTTCATTTTCAGATCTTGTCATTTGATCAGTTATTTTTATAGATTATTTGATATTTCATGTGCTAATCATTGTTAGATTTTGGATTTTGCTAACCTTGTTGGTCTAACAAGTTGTGGTTGTAGGTGCCTCTTGCTTGAATATTTTGTCAAAATCGCATGTCAAAGAGGGCTACTAACAATTTTTGTAGGGTTGCCCAAGCATAAAAAAAATAAAAAATCTTACTTGTTTATTTGGTTTCCTTTTAAGTGTGGCAAAAACTAGTTGTTTCATTTATTAGACACTTAAGATCTTGTTGTAGGAATTCTTGGGTGGTAGGAGAAGTATGGTCTTCACCATTTTGGTGAACCAGAAAATCTTGACCCATCTTTAAATTTTGAAAATAAGAGGGTAAATGAACTTTGCTTGGTGTGTTTGGAAAATTTTTTTGAGATAGGGGAGTATGCTCTTCACCCTTGTGGTGAACCAAAAACCTTGAACCTCAAGAATTGATCCACTTTTTGTTTAGATTTAGAATCCTTTAGTGGGCCTACTCTTGAGCAATCAAGAGGAACGACCCAAGTGGGGACAAGCCTTTTGCCGGCTATTCCAACTCACTATAATCTCAAGGCTATCGAGGACACAAAACCTTGGTAGACATAACACTTGTCTTCGCTTGATGTGAGTAGCTCATGGGATTGTGACCATGGTGAAAGCATTGAGCAAGAATGCTTAAGGTACTCTTGAGGCCGTGAGGTCCTAGTCCTTTATGAGGAGCAAGAGGGGTGTTATGAATGGAAGCCCTTACTAAGAACCATAGGTTAGAGGCCACCTTATTTAGCCACTTATCTTCTTAGTGCAAGGATTGATCCAAGTGGACTAACCCAGATCACCCCAAGATACTCACCATATGTGTCCCTTTGGTTGTGTTGTTTGACACTTCCACGACAAAGCCAATATCTCTTGTGGGCAACCACTTGGTGTGAGGCAAGGGGGCATTAAGTTGTGGGCTAAGTTGGTAAGTATTGAGCCTTGACCTTTTAGGATAGATATTTCTTGAAGTGTTTTCGATTGTGTGATACCAGTGTGAACGTTCTCAACATACAGACAATCGGTAACTTCCATAGGGTGTAATTTTATTTTTGATATCGCAAGTGCTTGTCTTGGCAAGGTTGCTTTTGCCCTTGTTTCAAGTGTTTGAAGACATGTTTGATACTCTACTGTTTGCAAACCTATCCAATTGCTATTGAATTTGTGATTGAAATCAGACATTTTCACCCTCACATTCAGAAACTTGAAATTAGACCTTAAAAACTCAAAATTTTGCACAAATTGGTCAAGATCAACATCAATATCACATTAGCCAAAGAGAAATATCGCATTAGAAGGTTTTTCTTGGTGAGAAAGTTTATCTCTAGAATTGTGAGCTACATTCTTGGAAAATTCTCGTACTCTTATTGTCCAAATAATTTTCATTTAATCTCAATTTCAATTATATTTTGGCCTAGCCCAACCTCCTAGTTCAAAAGTGCAAGGGTAGTCACCCTTTGATTTGAAGCACCTCTTTGATAGTGTTGGTAAAGCCCCTTCTTCTATCTTTTCATTTCTCTTTGGACAATAGAGAACTTTGATTATCCTAGTTTGGTGTTGACATTTTGTGAGGTCATCCTATTACCAAGGGTCTTCTATTTTCAGTCTTCCTTGGTCAGTCCAGATCTTAGATCCTAGGTGTTATCATGTTGCTCAACATCTCAATGAATGTTATGGTATCAATTGCACAAGATGGCTCTTAGTCTTCTTCTTTCTTCTCCATTTCCCATGTTCTTCTAAAGTCTTCTATTCCCATGGAAAATTCTTCTTCTTCTTCTTGATTCTTTTTCTCCTACTATCTAGTTTGCATTCCTCTATTTTTCTATCATTCCTATGCTTGATTTCTCCTCTTTTGGAACCATGAATCTTGACTATCTAGCTTTGGAATCTTTATTAAGACTAGATGATCTTGAGCTCATTGACATATTCAAAAAGTGTTGTTCCTCCAAAATTCTCATGAGTGATGAATTTATAGCAAAAATAAAAGAAAAGATGATTAAATCAGATGCCTTTGCTAGAATCATAAACATGATCATATCACGATCTTCTTCTTCCAAACATTCTTCATCATCTAAATCTTCTCATTCTTCTTCACCTTCCAAGTCTTATCATGACTCTTCCAGACATCATTCTCATTCTTCATCTTCCAAATCTTATCATGATTCTTCTAAACACTATTCACATTCTTCATCTTCCAAATCTTATCATGACTCTTCTAAACATCATTCGAATTCCTCATTATCCAAGTATTCTTCTTCCACTAGGTCTTCATTTTCCTCTTCTTCAAGATCTCATTCTTCTTCTACTTCTCCCAAGAGTCTTACTTCTCTTCAGGAGACATACCATAAAGAGAAACGTGATAGTCCTTATGATACCTCTTCCACAAAGAGTGATGCACCCACCTATGATGACTATGATGATGGAAAATGTAGTGATGCCCATGAAACTTCTATTCTTAAGTATCATCCTCGTGGTACACTTGTGATTTTTAAGGGGGAGTCGTATTGGGTAGACTGTGATGGTGATCCATATGACTCTAAATTTGAAGAATTCTTTGATGATTTTTGTGAACAATACAATATTCCTACTGAGGAAGAGAAAATCTACCGCACTAATTTCAAACATCAAAAGAATCTCTCCTCTAAAAGTTCCCATGTTGAAAATAAAGGTTGCACTCTCAAGCAAGATCATATTAATGTTGAACCTTCCCTTCCATCTGCCACTTCCTCCAATACCCACACACTTCCTAAAGCTTCTGAGTCTTCCAAATCTTTCATAAATCCTTCATCCAACAAAGATCCTAAGGTTTTCCATGCGGTTCCCTATAGTTATTCTCAAGAGCCACCTCTTAAAGATACTCAAGCTAACCTTCACTTGGTTACAAATAATTTCAATAATGCTAAACCTAAAGAGCCTAAGCCTTTATGAGTTATAATGCCTACTTCAGTTAGTCCTTCACCATCTCTTCCAAAGTCTTCTATACAATCCCAACCTACTTCCTTGTCCTTAGAAGTGGCTCCATGTCAAGAGGACTCTAAAAATGATAAAGAAAAAAATATAAAGAAAGATCAAGATCAGGAACCCTCCATGTCATCCAATTCTTTTCATGATGTATCTCCTCCATTTCATGGTTCTTTTGATCCTCTACACTCTTCTGCATTCATTCCACCATCTCCTAAGCAAGATCAAGCTACTACTTACACTGTTGAGCTTATTGACAAACAAAATAACCTTACTACACTTGCACTTTCCAAAGATAATACTTCCATTAAGGTTATTAAAAATGGTGTTATTACTTCCAATGTTAAGCCTATTGAAAATCAAGAAAAAAATGATGTGCTTATGCTATCCAAAGATCCTTGTCAAGATCAAAGTATTCCATCTTCTTGTTCTACCACTCCATGTTCATTTCCACTTTCTTCTCTTCCTAAATCTTTGCAAGCTTTGAATGATCCTATCAATGAAGTTGCTCCTATTCAAGATGTTCATGATACTATTGAAAATTCTAATGCTCACTCTAAAGATGCTGATGTCCTTGGTTGTCATATAGATGCTGATGAACTTAATGATTATCCTTTTGCATCTTCCATGTCCATCCTTGGACCTCCTCCACCAATACTGAGGGCTTCATGTCTTCCTTCCATCTTGGGTCCTTATGTCCCTTCACTTTCCCCTCCTAATTCTCCTAATTCATCATCTATTTTAGGCCCTTATGTCCCTTCACTTTCCCCTCCTAATTCTCCTAATTCATCATCCATCTTGGGTCCTTACGTCCCTCCATATCCTATCTTTCCTTAAGATCAACATAGATACATACCCTTGAATCCTTTTCATCCATCCATCCATCTAAATCAGTCATATTTTCCTTCTTCTTCCACAAGTCCCAAGTCTTTTGGAAGTAACTTGAATGTTCAATACAAGAAAAAGAAACAATACAAAAATCCATCAAAAAAAGAAGATCACCATGTCTCCTCTAATCGACATGGGGGCATAAATTCAAAAGAGATATCTAAGAAGAAAACTACAAGACAAGTATGGGTTCCAAAATCCATCATTGAAGATATTCTCTCTAACACATCAAAAGAAAATAAAAAGCTTAAAGCTATATGGATTCCAAAGTCTCTCTTGAAAAAGTCTCATGTTGAGCAAAAAGTGAAGTTGACATTCAAGCTTCCAAAGGCTTCCACTTCATCTTCTTCCAAAAATGATCTTCAATTCCATGCGCCTAAACTGCAACCTCTACTAAATATTCACCATATTCTTTCTCGTGTTCCTTCATCCACATTTGAGAATTATAACAAGCACACCAATCCTCTCTTTGAGGAGTCAGATAGCAATAATGAACCAGAATATGGTTCGCATTTGGACCAGAATATGGTTTACGTTTCCTCCATTTTTCCTATCACCCTTCAAGGTGTGTATTGACGTTGATCTTACCTTTCTTTCCATCTACCTTTTCACATTCCTTCCATTCATTATCCTTCTACCTTCTCTCATTTTTCCTCATTTGCCTATTCCTTCTGCGTCTTCCTTTCCCCTTCAGCATCTTTGAGCATATCATGGTTTATCTTTTCAAGGAGCATTATCTAAAAAGCTTGCCTTCTTCCAAAAAATAGAAAAAATATTCAAAAAATAGAAAAATTCCAAAAGAAAAAAAGAAAGAGATGAAAAAAAAATTGAAAATGTGCCATGGTGAAAACCTGGAAACAGGCACCTTGGTAGCAAAAGTAAAGAGAAATAAATTTGTCCTATGGTGAAAACCACTCCCTTGTGGCGCCTTGGATAAGTACCATGATGAAAACCTGGCAATCAGGCATCATGCATAGTTCTTCTACATATTTCATCCATTCCATCTTCTCTCTTTGATCTTGACAATGTTGATCTATACATGAACATTTGGCTATTTTGTGAGCTATCTTACGATGATCTTGCTTTCATTCCATTCATGTTTAGCCTTCATATTCATTTTCCTTCATTCATTCTAGCCTTTCGCTATCCTTTTCCCCTCTGGTCTTGATCTAATAAAAATAAAAATAAAAAGTAAAACACGATGCTATGAAGTCTCTTGACATGTCTACTCCTTTGGACTACATCCTTTCCTTCTTTTGCAGTGCGCTTTTGTGACTTATCCTATGCTATCCTTTCATTGCTTATCCAAATGTGCTTTGCATGACAATTTTTTTCCCTAGCTTGGGTACTCTTGAGGAGTTTGCCTTTGAAGATTTCTTCCCTTCACTCTCCTTCATTCTCATGTCTTCCATCTTTTCCACCAGCTTGCTAATCCATCTTGTCCCTCCCCTTCCTAGACATTGGGAATACACGATGTGATCTTGCTTGGGAGTTTGATGCCCATTTTGTCTAGGGGCATTCTTTGTACATATTTTATGATTTTGAAAAAATACCAAAAAAATCATTTATGATGCTGAAAAAATCCTAAAAAAGCATATACAATCTTGAAAAAATACAAAAAAAAATTAAAAAATGCAAAAATTTCAAAAAAAATAGAAAAAGTACCTTGGTGAAAACCTGGAAACAGGCACCTTGGTAGCAAAAATACAAAAAAACAAAGAAAAAAAAATGAAAAAATGAAAAAAGATTCCAAGTGGTGCAAACCTGGAAACAGGCGCTACTTGAAGCCTTTGCACCCCTATTTGTTAGCATGCGTCCTCGACCCTTAGCCACTTTCCATCATGCCTTGACCTTATTTGACTTAGTTTGGAATTGGTCTTTGTCTTTGTCTAGGGGGCATAACTATTAGCATAGGCCTTTTAGGTACGTTTGTCTCTTGGAGCATTTCACAAATAGGTGTTTTTCAACACCACCCCAAACAGTGTTTTTCAACACTACCCTTGCGTCGAGTGTTTCTTAACACTTATCAGATGTCTTTCCCAATAGTCTAAGTATGAGGCAATATTACTCATTTGCAAATGTGATACTCAGAGTTTGACTCTTTGACCAACACACACGCACTTAAACAATCAACTCGCTTGAGATATGTTGACTTTATTTTTCTTTGTGTGTTGTCTATGAGGATTTATTTGATGAGTGGTCTCTCCCTGAGAAGTTTTTGATGATGCCTAGCTAGAAGATTGAGGGAATGAGAACATGTTTTATTTCTTTATCTACTTGTGGGTATATTTTGTTGGTCCTACCTGTCATGAGCATTTATGCTGGTCTTACTTGACACTATGGATTGACAAGGTATTATCCTTGACTATTTTGCAAGTGCATGCTTATAGTCATCTTGACTTTCTTATGTCTCGATGCGAGCATAATCTTGCTATATCAAACTTAGGTAATCTCACTGCATTAGTCATCTCAACCTCCATGTCTTTGATGCCTAGGTGAGATTTCCACATTTCTATCTGATAAAGATCATATTCATATCCACATGGTTATGCTAGTGTGCATTGTATGATCTTACAACGCTACCTAATGCTCGATGATGATAATTAGATGTCTATAGGCGTTGTGACCTTGCAAGTCAACCACTTTCATAGTAGCTTGCATTCTTAGGTGCATCATAGTTTAGTTTTTTCATTTTGCACATGGAGAGAGCTCTCCTTTTTATCATCTACGGACTAGTTGGTCAACTGTGCTCATTTTTTGATTCTTCTTGATCATATCTTTCATTTCTGGTCTTTCATATCACATCATTTTCTATCCATTTTCGGACTCAAAATTGAAATCTGAGTCATGTTTTCAAATTTTTCTTCTACGTAGTTGATTGACCTTTTAAGGCATCATTCTCTGATCTTTGGTGGAATTTCTTCCTTCCATGTCTTTCAATTTTCTAGTCTTTCATTCACTCTATTTCTAATCTTCTATTTCTATTCTTCTACTTCCTCACTAGGGCATGTTTCATTCTCTAATGGTTAACCTATTGACCCTTACCTTCGATTGTGATTTTATTATAATTTTCTCAAATCTTTATCAATTCGCTATCTCTCCTCTACCTGATTTCGATTTCGATTCTAAGGGGGTAGTATTTATGGGATTCTCATCCCTGATTCCTTGATTTTCTTGATTCAGACATCTTTTGTGAGCTTTTGCTCAAATTTGAGATTCTTATCTCCTACTTTGAATGTGATCCCAAATTGACCTCATGTTCAAAGGCCTTTGTTCATACTTTGTTCAGATATGATTCCGAATCGACCTCATATTTGAGTTGTTTTGTGATCCTAGATCAATCTCACATTTTAATTCTTCTTTGACTGCATGTGTTCCTAAATCAAGCACACATTAGTCAAAGAGGGGAAAATGTATGCACCCAAAAATGGTCGCCTAGACTTTGAGCCCCATTTATTTGATTTATCAACCTTGAATCATTTTGATCAATAATTAATATTTTCAACAATATCAATCTCTTGATCAAGTCTTAATTTTGATCATATATTGGATTTTTATCCTTGGGCTAACCATTTATCCTAAGTCTTTATTTAATTAAAAGGAATATTTCCTCCCCTTTTGATTAAATAAAAAGCCCCACTTTTCCTCTTATCCTAAGTTGCACAAATAAAGCATTATTCCTATTTTACAAAAGGAAAAAAAGCACTTTTTGTCTCACATGAGGCTCAAAAGTCAACACTTCACTCTCATTGGAGGATACTTGTGCACATGGATTGCTCCTCTTTCAACCTCCACCGCCGATTAAGACTTTTTGCCTCTTAATCTCAATGGTCCATTCCTTTGCATTTCTTATAAAAGGAAAGCTCTCTCCTCCATTTGCATATCATGTTTTTGAATATTAATCTTATGCTGCAGGAATTCTTGGAGACTTTTTGGAGCTTTTGGAAACCTTATTGTTCTTAGTCTTTCATTCTTGCATTTTAGCTTTCATGGCATCTAGTTTAGTTTCCTTTGATGCAATAGATTTAACTCACATAGCTTAATAGGAGGGATTTGTAACACTTGTTCTTTCCATTTCATAGCTTAGTTGCATTGCATTTTTATTTCCATAGACTAGTTTGAATTGCATTTTCATAGTGATTCTTGAGGATATTGGCACTCTTGCCCTTGTCTTCATTTGAATTTCTCATTGTGTGGTTGACTAGCAAGGTCACAAGCTTGTAGCTCTAGCTGAGAGCAAATACATCATAGTCCCTTGCAACTCCATGCATAGAGAGCTATGAGCCACTTTGTGAGGCCTCATTCTTGAGCAACCTTGCATGTAATAGTTCATAGAAGTGCACCATTTTAGTGTGTACACCACCAAGGGGCGACGGTTGATACAAGAGATGTTCCAGGATGTCACCATTTTGGATAGGCATGTCAGCTAGGAGAGGCTGATAGATGATTTTGGTAGAGATTTTTCAGTGCCATGCATTGTGGCATCATTATTTTCATAGATCCTGATGACTGACCGCAGTCAGAAGGGATTTCCTCTCAGCTGGGGTAGGTTACTAGTGGACTTGGTAGGGAGACTGCGACGTATGGCATGAGGTCCATCCATACTGGCAGAGATGTATCACGAGCTGCATGAGGTCATCTACAGGGATGGTCAGACATGGGCGTGCAGAGCCATCCTGGCACAGGTGTGGGTATGAGAGCATATTGCTGTGATGAACCCCAGGGTTCAGCCGAGAGAGAGGAGATACCCATATATATATAGATATGTGGGTTTTATATCACATGCCCGTACAGGGGATGTGACACATTACAAGAAGATCCTTGATGAGATGACCTCATTCACATGGAGGCCATACAGAGATGTTGAGGCATGGGGTGATGCAGAGGATGAGCTGAGCTACATGTTGTGTACCCGACCACTGGTAGGCCGACACTCAGAGATTGTTGAGAGGTTCTACATCACATGGGTATGGAAACAATTTGGGAGGTAGCAACGAGTCTCTATAGAGACCACTACATATGCGAGGGCCAAAGATGAGGAGGGACATGGGTGGCTACCCATGTTAGACTATTAGCAGGCTATCGAGGAGACAGCTGGGATCAGGAGGGAGCCCTGGGAGTATCTCCCAGACATGCTGATGTAGGAGCTGATGTAGCATACAGGGCAGAGTAATGGAGGGTACCATTCCCTTGATTTACTATACCAGATGCAACATAGGTTTCCCTAGGAGGAGGAGATGGAGGAGATGATGAGGGTAGAGGAGGAGGCCAAGTCAGAGAGGTGGGAGAGGGATCTAGAGCTGGTGGCTGGAAATGGCCACGAGGTCAGGGCTTGGGGAGTGAGGAGGTATAGAGATCTTCTTAGGAGTAGGTATAGGGATAGGTGAATCTAGCTGTAGGGGATGATTTAAGAGCCCGCATTCAGACTCTTGAGGCAGAGATTCAACAGCTAAGGGTCACTATAGCAGTACGAGAGTAGCAGCTAGAAAATTTGAGATCAGAGAGAGATCAGCAGATGAGAGATCTTAGGGTAGAGATAGCATGTCGTGAGATGACTATATAGGCAGCTACACTAGAGATCCAACGGGAGACAACCAGAGCTGCATATTATCACGGACTCTATCTCTAGGTAGTGCTAGAGGGTCAGAGAGAACTTTCCTACTCTCAGAGGGTAGGGGCATCAGACATGGTGCCAGACAGGGCAGCAACACCACCTCCACCACCACCACGTGATGGGGAGAGTCAGACCTAGGGTCAGGGCTTAGGTTTAGGTTTATGTCATATGATGCTATTGAGACTCTGGATCCAGTTGGGATCTCATTTGTATGGTTTTATATCAGTGATGACATTGTACCATGACTTTGCTTTTATATATGAGATATACTAGATTTTTGATGTATCATATTTGATTGTCTCACTTGGATGTGTATCAGTTTTCATATGTATTGTCTTGTCTTACTTTGCTCAGAATGTTTATGTATGTGCTTATGTATGTTATCTCGTATAGATATATGTTTGATTCTCATATATATGATATAGAATCATGTTTCTAAAAATGACATTTTGAGATAGATAGAGTGATGATATGATTAACCCCTTTTGATGACAAGAACATGTTTGAGATGAAAAGACAAGGAGTGGAAGATGTGATCAAGAAGAAAGAAAGATGAGCACAGTCGACTATCAGGTCCATGCGAGATGAAAATGAGAGCTCTCTCCATATGTAAAGTGCAAAACTAAACTAATCATGAACCTAAAATGCAAGCTACTATGAAAAGTGGTTGACTTGCAAGGTCACAATGCTTATAGACATCTAATTATCATCATTGAGCTTTTGGTAGCATTGTAAGATCATATAATGCACACTAGTATAACTATGTGGATATGAATATGATCTTTATCAGATAGAAATGTGGAAATCCCACCTAGGCATCAAAGACATGGAGGTCAAGATGACTAATGCAGTGAGATTACCTAAGTTTGATATGGTGAGATTATGCTTGTATCAAGACACATGAAAGTCAGGATAACTAGAAGCATGCACTCGCATAAAACAGTCAAGGATAATACCTTGTCAATCCGTAGTGTCAAGTAGGACCAGCATAAATGCTCATGACAATTAGGATCAATGAAATATACCCACATGCAGATAAAGAAAGAAAACGTGTTCTCATACCCTCAGTCTTCTAGCTATGCATCATCGAAAACTTCTCAGGGAGAGACCACTCATCAAAGAAATCCTCATAGACAACACACAAAGAAAAATAAAGTCAACATATCCCAACAAGTTGATTGTTTAAGTGTGTGTGTGTTGGTCATAGAGCCAGACTCTGATCATCACATCTGCTAATGATAAATATCGCATCATACTTAGACTATTCAGAAAGACATCTGATAAGTGGTAAGAAAAACTCAATGCAAGGGTAGTGTTGAAAAATACTGTTTGGGGTGGTGTTAAAAAATACCTATTGTGAAATGCCCCAAGAGACAAATGCACCTAAAGGACCTATGCTAATAGTTATGCCTCCTAGACAAAGACAAAGACCAATTCCAAACCAAGTCAAATAAGGTCAAGGCATGATGGAGAAAGGCTCAGTGTCAAGGATGCATGCTAACAAATAGGAGGGCAAAGGCCTCAAGTAGCGCTTGTTTCCAGGTTTTCACCACTTAGAATCTATTTATTTTTTTATTTTATTTTTTTTGGATTTTTTTTCAGGACTTTTTATGCTTTTTAGGATTTTTTCAGCATCATATATGAATTTTTTTGGTATTTTTTCAAGATCATAAAATATGTACAAAGGATGCCCCCAGATAGAATGGGCATCAAGGATAGAACTTCTTGGGGTGCACAATGTTGATGGGCTCAGGGAGCTATTCTCCATCTTCATCTGACAGTAAATATGCACCTGTACCAAAAGACGTTGTGATAATGTATGGTCCAAGCCAATTGGGTTCGAACTTGCCCTTTTGTTCTCTATTTTGTTGATTCTTAGGGTTCTCTCTCAAAACAAGATCACCTATCTGAAATTCCCTAGGGCAAACCTTCTTGTTGAATGCTTTGGACATACACTTTTGATATACTCTCATGTGATCAAAGGAAGCCTTACGGTTCTCATCTAGAAGTTCTAGTTCTTGCAACCTCATGGCGTGGTAATCCTCATCTGTAATCAAACCTTTGAGAGAGATTCTAAGTGAAGGTATCTCTACTTCTAAAGGCAATACTGCTTCAGTGCCATAGGTAAGAGCAAAAGGAGTAGCTCCTGTAGGTGTACGAATGCTAGTTTTATAAGCCCATAGTGCCAGATTGATTTGTAAGTGCCAATCTCTACCATTCTTGTGTACTGTTCTATGAAGGATTTTAAGAATGGTTTTATTAGAGGCTTTTGCCTATCCGTTTCCCTGTGGAAAATAGATAAAGGACAAATGTTGTTTGATTTTAAACTTTTTGCATAAATGATTTAGGTCCTTGTTCTTGAATTGTCCTCCATTATCAGTAATAATCTCAGAAGGCACTCCAAATCAGCAAATAATATGATTCAGGATAAAGAGTGAAACTATTTTGCCCAAGGCAATAGAAAGAGGGACTGCCTCTACCCATTTTGTGAAATAATCAGTAGCTGTGATGATAAACTTATGTCCACCTGATGAGTTAGGGTGAATTTTCCCAACAAGGTCAAAGGCCCAGTGTTGAAATGGCCAATGAGAAATAGAAGGAATTAGCTCCCTCCCTAGAGCGTGAATCAAGTTTCCATGTTTTTGACATTTCTCACAAGATTTAGAGAAAGCTACTGCATCAGTTTGCATTGTGGGCCAGTAATACCCCACCCTAAGCAACCTTCGGGCCATGGCAAGACCATTAGAGTGTCCACCACAAATGCCCTCATGGATATCTGCTAACGCTTGGTTGGATTCCTCCTTTTCCAAGCACCTAAGAAGTGTGCCATCTAAACCCCTCCTATATAAATCATCAAAGATAAGGGTGTGGCGAGAGGCGTTATGAATGAGGTTTCGGCATTCAAAATGATTGAATGTGTCAAGGATGATGCCATCACGGAGATATGAATAGATAGCACCATATCGGGAAGACTCACGAGTGACAAGGGTACAAATGACATTGCTTTCAGATGAGTCAAATATGGGGTGGTGTAGCTCTTCCACCAAGAATTCAAATCTTGATTCATGTTGTTCCAACTGAAGGAGTGAAGCCAATGTGGCCATAGCATCTGCAGCTTTGTTCTCTGTCCTAGGGATTTGTTGAAATGTCACAAATGTAAAGTAACGTCTCAATGATTCAACCATCTTTTTGTAAGGTACCAATTTATCATCCTTGGTTTGATACTCCTCATTGAATTGGTTGATAATTAACTATGAATCCCCAAAGACATGTAATTCTGTTATGTTCCATTCTATAGCCATTTTCAATCCATTGGTCAAAGCTTCATATTTGGCAATATTATTTGTACATGGGAATGAAAGTTTGTAAGAATTTGGAATGTTGTACCCATGTGAAGAGACAAATAATACTCCAGCACCTGATCCATATTGCATGTGGGAACCATCAAAGAACATCTTCCACGTGCGGGTAGTCATATACAGTATGTGTTCATCTGGGATTTCTACCTGAATAGGCATACTATTCTTAACTGGGAAGTCAGCTAATTGGTCAGCAATAGCTTGCCCTTTTATGGTGTTTCTTTCAATGCACTCTATATCAAATTTAGATAAAACCATCATCCACTTGGCAAGCCTACCCGTGAGGGCAGCCTTACTAAGCAAGTACTTAAGAGGATCAATTTTTGCAACCAAATGTATAGTATGAGAAAGCATATAGTGTCACAATTTTTGGGAAGCAAACACTACTGCCAGACAAGACTTTTCAATTCTATTATAATTGATCTCATAAGATACTAGAGTATGACTAATGTAGTAAATGGCCCTGTCTTTCCCAGTATCATCTAATTAAGCCAACAATGCCCCCAAGGAAGACTCTATTACTGAAATGTATAAAATCAATGGTTTCCCAGGAATAGGCGGCATCAAAATTGGAGGATTAACCAAGTATTGTTTAATTTGATCTAGGCTCTTTTGGCATTCCTCATTCCACAAGCAAGAAGCACCCTTATGCAATGTTTTATTGAATGGCTATGCTCTATCTGCAAGTTGTGAAATAAACCTCCTTATGGATTGGAGTCATCCCTAAAGACTTCTCATCTGACTAATATTTCTTGGAGGTGGCATATCTAATATAGCTTGGACCTTTTCAGGATCAACCTCTATTCCTTTTGCTAAAATTATGAATCCTAGGAGTTTACCTGAGGCAACTCCAAATGCACACTTTTTTGGATTCAATCTAAGCTGAAACTCTGCCATGTGATCTAGAATTACTTCCAGATCATCGAGGTGTGTCTCCATTTTCTAGATTTAGCCAAGGTATCATCCACATAATCTTCCATGTTCTTATGCATCATATCATGAAAAATTGTGGTCATAGCTTGCTGGTATGTCACTCCTGCATTCTTTAGGCCAAATGGCATAACATTCCAACAATAGGTTCCCCATGCACATGTGAAGGCTATTTTCTCTTGATCTTCGGGAGCTATTTTTATTTGGTTATATTCGGAAAACCCATCGATTAAGGAATATATCTCATAACCCACGGTCATGTCCACTATCATGTCTATGTTAGGGAGTGGAAAGTCATCCTTTGGGCATGCTTTGTTGAGGTCTCTGAAGTCTATGCAAATGCAAATGGACCCATCATGTTTTGAAACTGGAACAATATTGGAGATCCACTCAGCATAGTCGATAGCTTGAATGAATCCTGTGCATAAGAGCTTTTCTAATTCAGCTTTAACAAGAAGAGCTATGTGAGGATGCATTTTCCTCAACTTTTGTTTAACCGGTTTTATTCCTAGAGCTATAGATAGATGATGCATAATAAGATCAGTGTCAAGCCCTGGCATATCAGAATATGTCCAAGCAAAGTTGATTTTCTTCTTTTGCAAAATTTTTGTATATGCCTCTTTTTCTCCAGTTGATAGAGACTGAGCTAGGTTCACTATTTGAGGAGCCTCTTCTATATTCAAATTGACTGGTTGTGTGGGCTCAATGAGAATTGATGACCTTCCCTGGAAGTAAATGGGAAAGTTATTAAGTACCCCATCCTTAGGCACCTCAAAAAGGTTTTCACCTTCGGATACATCTTTTCTTTTTACTATTTTGGGTTCTGACACCACCACAAAGTGGTTTTCACCATCAGAACCATCTTTTTTTTTTTCTTTTTCTTTTATTTTTAGACTGAGGTAATTAATATCAGGCTCCATCATACTTGTTGTCAGTTTGCTGGTGGAAGAGACTATAGGTTCAAGAGCATTTAGATAACAGGCAATTTCATAGTCATTTTGAAAAGTGAGAAGTTTAGGGTCTTGATGTCGCTGAGACCAGTCAATTAGGTGGAAATGAACAAGGGGTAGGTCAATGACTGGTTCAACATTGTGTATGTGGAAGGTGTTATCTCTGGTGACCATATAATTGGGATTCATCCGGTCCCCTCCTAAGATACCCGAGTCAGGATTTGTCCTATCAAATGAAGCGTCATCCACTAAGGCAATTCGAGGAGTCCAATCCTCCAGTCCTACACTAGGCTTGTTGGTCACATCGGGTTGAGTACTATAAGTATGGACAACATCCATGTCCAAATCAACTGTTGCATCTTAAGTGAGTCCCATTCGAACTCATGTGAGTCTATTTCTGAATCATTATTTGGGCCTTGTGATGTAGAAGCCTCAAGATTGGGAAGAGTTTCCCCTTCTCTAACACTAGCATTGTTACTATCCGTCGCAGCTAAGATAGCAACACTTTCCATTGTCAATCTAGCATTCATACTGTCAGTTTTCAAATCTTGTGAATCTCCCCAAAGGAGATTTGTTGAAGGCACCCAATCATCAGACATGTCTTGTTGATTAGAGAGATTAGGTGTGTAGTCTGAGTCATTGTCACTGTCCGTCGCAGATGAGATAGGGAAACTTTTTTGTTTCTTATTTTCAAAACCTAAGCCAACTATTGACTTATTCCTTCATCCAAAAATGGCATGGTTAAGAGGTTTAGCCCTAGCATCTAGCCTATGACTAAGGGGACCCTGTCCAGGATAACCCATATTCTTGACCAATGTATAGCTTCTCCCATAAGCTCTAAGGGAAGGTGCAAAATTCTCATTATGTAGGTATTTCTCTTCTCGGTAAATCTAGTCCCTAATGGCAACCTCTTATTTTTCTTCTTGAATCGGAACTGCGGATTCTACTAACTTATCGAACAATGTCATGGCCGAAGATGAGGGCTTCATTTCTTGAGAAGGTTCGCCATAAGACCTAGGGGAAATTGGCAATTTTGTAAATGAATCCAATTTGTAATCCCCCATACCAAGATCTATGGTCTTGAATTTATTCGTGCATTTTTCAAATGCAGTATCAAAAGTGTTAGCCTCCCTATTCAAAGGAATGTGAGACCTTGCTGAAATTGCATTGACTGACAGTGTGTTGTCTCCAGGTATGTAGATTTTTATTCCATTGTAAGGGAACTTTACACACTGATGATAAGTAGATGGGACCACTTGCATCTCATGGATCCATGGTCTACCTAACAAAATATTGTAAGCCAAAGGACTAGCATCAACAATCTGGAATAAAATATCTTTCTCTACAGGACCAATTCAGATAGAAAGAATGGCCAATCCTTTAGAACTATGTTCTGCTTCATCATAAGCCTTGATAGTTATTTTCTTCCTTATGTCAATGGCTTCTTCTGAATAACCCAAGGCCTTCAATAATCTCAAAGAACAAATATTAAGCCCGGCACCCCCATCTATCAACACGCGCCTGACACGGGTCTTGTGGATCATAACCTCTATATGAAGGGCCAAATTGTGTGGGTGGCTTAATGACTTGTCATCTTCTTCTGAAAATGTAAGGTAGTGAGGGCTAGCCAAGTGGTTGACCATATTCTGGAATTGATCTACATCTATATCATTAGGGACATTAGCTGCTCGCAAGACATCCTCAAGGACACGCTTGTGCTTAGGGGACAATTCTAAAAGCTCAAAGATTAAAATCTGTGCTGGTGTACATTGTAATTGGTCAACAAGATTATAATTTAACTTAGGACCAACAATAGGTTTTGGAAGAACACCCTTTGACACTGGCTGCTTAGACTTACTCGAGTTAGGACCTCTAATAACAATGGGAGCTTGAGACTAGCTTCTAGTGACAACATTGAGGGGTTGAGACATCCTTCATGAGTGAGGACCTCTTAGGACCACAATGGGTCCTTCATCAAGCATAGGATTTAAATCCACATCATATCCATAAGGGTCTTTCCCTCTCATCATGTTGACATTGTCACCAACAACTTCAAGCATATTAATAACATTTTCAGCATTTGTGTAGGTGTAGTTGATAGCAGCCTTGCCATTCTTGTTGTTAGAATTCTCTCCTTTCTCATATTTGGGCAAGGGTTCTTTAAAATCTTTGTGATGTGCATCAGTGGTTAAACCATCAACTTGTAATCATCCACTCTTAATAAGGTCTTGGACAAGATGCTTTAGTTTAAAACAATTTTCTATATCATGGCCAATTCCATTGTGAAAGACACAAAAAGCCTTCTCATCCCACCAATGAGGCTTAGGATCTGGTATGTGAAATTTTGTAGGATCCTGAGGTTGTGCCAAATTATGAGCAATTAACATCTTGAAAATATCTACATAGGAGTCCCCAAGTTTGGTAAATTGCCTCTTTTCTATTTTAGGTCTCCCTTGATACTTGGGTTTATTCTCCTGTTGTGCTGAAGATGTTTGCAGCTTCATGGCTTGGACTGCATTAGAGAGATTAAGAACTCCTTCATTCTTAGGTTGTGATGAGTCAACAACTCCATCATTGATCACTTACTTATTCTTATTCCAATAGGAGGTCTTTTTGTCCTTGTTACCATTATTATTGTTGTTTTGGCCATTGTTGTTATTAGTTGGTTTAGCCAAAATTCCTTGTTCTTTTAGGACATCCTCTATGCGACATGTTACTTCCACTATGGTATCAAAAGAATTAAATGGGATCTTCCTAGCCTCATAGCTTAGCTCTGGTATTAAATTTCTCACAATGATATCTATTCTTTCCTCCTCCGGAATTATCCTTGGATATTTCGAGCACAAACATCTCCATCTTTGTAGAAAGGTAACAAAGGATTCCCCTTGATTCTGCTTGAGTTTGCACAAATCAAGCATGGTGACCGACCTTGATAAGTTGTAAGCAAAATGTTGGACAAATCTTTCCACAAGCTCTTTAAATGTCTTAACTGGAGGAGTAAGGTTAGTAAACCACTCCATGGCTTGACCCTTGAGGCTCCTTGGAAATAATCTCATCAAATAGGAGTCTTCATGGTGAAAAGAAAAGCTCACTATATAGAATTGTCTAACATGGTCATGAAGATCACCAATGCCATCATAGTTGTCGTAGGTTGGAAAATTAATTTTCTTAGGAAACTCAGCCAACACCACACTCTTGTCGATTGGGTTGGGACATATGGAATCCAAATTAAATGTGCTCTTAGGAGCCCTCATCCTTTCTATATCCCTTTGAAGTTGTTTGATCACCTCATTAGTTGATGGATCTTGCTTCTTTACCTTTCGGTCCACATCAAAATTGTATGGGACCTTAGCACCTTTGTTGATGAGACTTTCTAGGAACTGATCCTTATTTTGTTCCACATAGCTTTCTACATATGCTTGAAAGGATGGTTCTTGTTGTATAGTCATAAAATCTATATGATTGAAGTCAGCATAACTTCCTCCATGTTGTGAGCCATGATGTGCTCATTGAGAGGGTTGCTTTGAAAGTCTAGGAGATGATTGTCTCCTATGGTGATCATATCTTGAAGTCCTTCTACCTCTAGGACTTGGGGATCTTGAGGGCATCCTTGACCTTCTTCTAGGACTTGGTGAAGGGGTAGATGGGGGTGAGTTGGTCCCACTATTGGTACCCTTCCCATTAAGTTGATTTTGGAGTTGTTGCGCATAGAGCCTATCTTCTTCTTCTTGGGCAACTCTTTTTCTTATGTCCAATAATGCATGTTCCTCTTCTTCTAGTTGTCTAAATTTCTCCTTTTTGGTGGCTTGTTCATCTAGATAGGCTAGCTTCTCCCTTTCAATGCTTTTCAACCTTGTATTTGCATATCAAGAGGTATCTTTAAGTGGAGAAGATTGTCTTGAATGCCTTATTGCATTGGCTGCATTGATGTGATGGTCACTAGATTCATTGTTCTGGTCCTTGTGTTGTGACCCTAAATCTGAGTGAGTTTGCCTATAATGTCTCTCAACTCGTTGATGAGCATCAAAATACCTTGTGTTGTTGGGGGGTGACTCGGGTGGACTACCATGAGAAGAGCCACCATACATTCTAGTACTCCCATGCCGTTGGAAAATATCCTCAAGAGTTTGATTCATGGCTTCTCTTTGTTGTCAAGTGAAAGTGTAACTCATGTCCATACTTGATGAAAGTGGTGCTAAAGAGGTGCTCACTTCACTAGGATTACCTTTTGGGTTAAAAAAAACCTCAGATTCACTTTGAGGAGATTGATCAAAAGGAGGTTCTTTTCCCTTGTGCTGTTGATGAGTCTTAACTGGTGGTAATTGGCTAAAGGCAACAGGGGGTCGCTTCCCTTGATTGACTTGGTACCTCATTGTAACTGACATGAAAGAAAGAGATTATTGATGATGGGCCAATCTCTCAAAGTGTCAATTCCAACCTAGGATAATTGAGATTCTCTATTGTCCAAAGAGAAGATGAAAAGATAGAAAAATAAAAGGCGTCACCAACACTGTCAAAGAGGTGCTTCAAATCAAAGGGTGAATACCCTTGCACTTTTGAATCAGGAGGTTGGACTTAGCCAACATTCAAATCAAATTTGAGATATATGAAAAATGATTTGGACAATAGTAGGATCAGAATTCTCCAAGGGTGTAATCAACAATCTTAAAGATAAACTTTTCACTAATAATAGCTTTCTAACTTGGCAAATTATTTTCAAGGTAACCTTATAAATCAATTGAAATGATCCCTAGAAGGCTAAAATAAAAAAATTTGCAGTCAAAATAGGTCTCTAACAGTGAGGTTAGATAACCTACTCAAAGGCCAAGTCGTACTACAAGTAACTCAATGACTGAAACTAAGAATACTACTGAAAATATCCAGGTGACAGACTCCAGGCAAACAAGGCGATATACCTAAGACCGGGTGATACTTTGCACGATGCCAGGTGATAGACCTCAAAACTGACATGCGATATACCTAATAACTGTTAGGTGATACAGTTCTAGGTGAACTATCGCATGATATTTCTCTCTTAAGCAAGCGATGCTGATGCAGTTTTTGACCAATTTGTGCAAAATTTCAAGTTTTTAAGGTCTGATTTTGGATTCTCTGAATGTTAGGGTGAAAATGTCTGATTTCAATCACAAATTTAATTGCATTTGGACAGGTTTGCAAATAGTAGAGGATCAAACATGTTTTCAAACACTTGAAACAAGGGCAAAAGTAACCTTGCCAAGACAAACACTTGTGATATCAAAAATAAAATTGCACCCTATGAATGATACCGATTGTTTATATGTTGAGAACATTTACACTGGTATCACACAATTGAAGACACTTCAAGCAATATATACCTACAAGACAAGGCTCAATACTTACCAACTTAGCCCACAACTTGATGCCCCTTTGCCTCACACCAAGTGGTTGCCCACAAGAGATTGGCTTTGTTGTGGAAGTGTCAAACAACACAACCAAAGGGACACATATGGTGAGTATCTTGGGGTGATCTAGGTTAGTCCACTTGAATCAATCCTTGCACTAAGAAGATAAGCAGATAAAATAGGTGGCCTCTAATCTTATGGTTCTTAGTAAGGGCTTTTGTTCATAACACCCCTCTTGCTCCTCATAGAGGACTGGGACCTCATGGCCTCAAGAGTACCTTAAGCATTCTTGCTCAATGCTTTCCCCATGGTCGCAATCCCATGAGCTACTCACATCAAGTGAAGACAAGTGTTATGTCTACCAAGGTTTTGTGTCCTCGATAGCCTTGAGATTATAGTGAGTTGGAATAGCTGGCAAAAGGCTTGTCCCCACTTGGGTCATTCCTCTTGATTTCTCAAGAGCAGGCCCGCTAAAGGATCCTAAACTAAAACAAAGAATGGATGATTTTTGAGGTTCAAGATTTTTGGTTCACCACAAGGGTGAAGAGCATACTCCCCTATCTCAAAAACTTCTCCCAAACACACCAAGCAAATATTCAATTACCCCCTTGCTTCCAAAATATTAAGATGGGTCAAGATTTTCTGGTTCACCTAAAGGTGAAGAGCATACTTCTCCTACCACCTCAAAGTCTCTTTCACAAGGTATTAAGATTCTTAAAACAATTAGTAGATGCCATACTTGAAAGGAAATAAATAAAAAACACTTGAAATTTTTTTCTTTCTTTTTTTTTTTTTTGCTTTTGATTATGCTTTGGGCAGCCCTGCAAAAACCATTAGTAGCCCTTTAGTATGCAATTTATGGCAATCTCCCTCAAGAAAAGCCCCTACAACCACAAATTGTTAGACAACTATGGTTAGGGAAATCCAAAATCTAAATAGAAATGATGCAAAAAAATTGACTAATCTAGGCTAAGAAATACAAGTTAAATCTCTCTAAATGCAATAAAGTAAACCAGCAAAATAAATATGATTAGATTCGGATAACAAAACTTTAGATTGCAACTCTCTGCCAAATCAGGCGATATACCTCAGACTTCACTAGAATCGTGCGACATAGTTTTTAGTACCTGGGTGATATACCTCAGCCTAGGTGATACACTTCAGAACATGCGAGTGATACTTCGCGTGATGCCAGGCGATAGACCTTAGTACTGGCGGGTGATTCTTCCTTTGCACAAAGTGTCACACTAGTATTATAAGGTCTATCGTGTGATATACCTGAGAAGTGTCACACAATATTCTGAGATAGAAAAATAGAGAACATAGAATATCCAAAAATTAATCTGAAAAATGATTTAAAAGCAAGAAACTAAAGGACAAAGTCTATCTACTCTGGCCCATGGTGGGCGCCAAAAATGTATGGATCAAAAGTGACTATAATTCTATGAATCATTACATGAAAGGTTGCTCAACAATGAGGCCCCACAAAGTGACTCATAGCTCTTTATGCATTGAGTTGCAAGGGACTATGATGAATTTGCTCTCAACCAGAGCTACAAACTTGTGACCTTGCTAGTCAACCACACAATGAGAGATTCACAATGAAGACAAGGGCAACAATGCCAATATCCCCAAATGAAATCAAGGTATAAAAATGCAATGCAAACTAATATGAATATGCAAGATTAATCTATCAAAATAAAAATACAATGCAACTATGAAAGGAAATAGCAATGGATTACAAATCCCCTAATTAAGCTATGTGAGATTATATATTGCATAAGAGAAACTAAGCTATGAAATGAAGCTATGGATGCTATGATAATGCAAGAAATGAAGTCTAAACTATGAAGCAATGAGGAAATCCAAGAAAAGCTTGATGTAGCAATGATCTCCAAAAGCTCCAAATGCACCTAGAAAACCTGCACCATAACAATAGCATGAAAGAGATGTATATGCAAATGAAGGAGAGAGCTCTCCTTTTATAAGAAATGAGGTGAAATAGACCATTGAGATTAAGAGGCAAAAGACTTAATCAACGGTGGAGCTTGAAAGAGGAGCAATCCATGAGCACAAGTATCCTCCAATGAAAAAATAAGAGTTGACTTTATGTCCATATGAGACAAAAAGTGCTTTTCTCTTTTTTTATAAAATAGGAATAATGTTTTATTTGTGCAATTTAGGATAAGAGGAAAAGGTGGGGATTTTTTATTTAATTAAAAAGAGAGGAAATATTCCTTTTAATTAAATAAAAGCTTAGGGTAAAATGGTTAATCCAAGGATAAAAATCTAATATATGATCAAAAATAAGATTTGATCAAGAAATTGATAATGTTGAAAATATTGATTATTGATAAAACTGATTCAGGATTGATAAATCAAATAAATGAGGCTCAAAGTCTAGGTGACCATTTTTGGGTGCATACAATAATTACAAGGAAGTGAATGTTTATTAAATCTATGATTTAGTGTTATATTGAGTTTTATAGTGTAAATATTTATTAAATATTTGAAATAGATTAATTGATATTTAAAAAAAGATGAATATGACATATTTGTGCTTATTTTGATAGGCATTGCATTATCATGATAAATTAAGTATTTGAGAATAAAAAATGTATTTTAAATATTAGTTATTTTAAATATTTCAAAAAAGTGAAGTGAAAGTTTTTTTTTTTAAACAAAGAAAGAGAAAAAGTGGATTTTTTATTATTTTTAGAAAATTGTTTTTAGCTCTCAAACCCTTCTACATGAAGAAATTTAATTTTTTTGTTGGGGAAATCTATTGAAAAGGTTTTTCTGAGTAAGAGTTCAATGGATTAGTCTTTTCAAATTCTTCTTGTTATCCAAAAGATTAAAGCTATGATTGGGTATGTGAAGAGTTTTTCAAAATTAAAATTATTCCTTAAGTTGAGGTATAGTTTTGTTGATTTCTCTCTTTATACTCAATATTTTCAATCCAAATCAGTTTTGTTTATTTAGTAATAATATTTAGAAAGTTTCATATTATTACATCTTTTAGTTTCATGCATTGTGTTAGCTATGTTTCTTGCAAGGGGAAATAACTAGACCATAAACCTGATCTCTCCCTTTTGATACTTTTTTCCTAGCAAGAGAAATACTAATTAACAAGGATGAATTCCTTCTTCACTTTGAGCTCCACGGACCCAGGTGGGTACACCTACGAACATCTACCTCAAATGATAATTTCTCTACAAATCATAAGCAGGTATAAACATGGATTAGACAGAACACTAATGTCCTATGAAGGGATTCACTACTCTGAGTGAATCAGGGGATGGCTTCCAGTCCATCATACTTGATCTATCCTTCCATACACTAAAACATAAAAGGAAATAGGTTGATTAATTTTAAAGATTTGGATGCAAGTTTGGTGTAAAACCAGTGCTTTATCCTAGGATGCGGAGTCAAATTGAGAAAACAGCCACAAAACTTCATCAATTCAAAAACACCTGAAATCAATACCCTACCTTACAAACTACCATTTTCACTGTAAACACATGATCATCAAATCGATACATTATTGAAACTCACAGAGATTATCCAGCCAGATTTACTCCTTCCTTGAAGGAAACTTATGGACAAACTCACAGTCTACCTTGTAAACGACAAATTGGACATTGCCTTACAAATCCAATTCATAAGAACTTCCAAAACACACAGAGGCATCATAATACTTGCAATGACATTCCAGTCATATTTTATTGATAAAATCTATTTCAGTACACTCAAATTAACATTACACTTAGGCTGAAATAGTAAATTCAGAACCAAGCTTGCATTAATGGAACTCAAACACTTGTAGAGCCAAGCTCATGCAAAAAGGTTGGAACCCTTCAAATTGAAAAGAATGGAGAATAAGAAGAGAAGGGGGAAACACCAGAAGGCATCACAAATCGACACTTGTTATCCTCTAAACCTCCTGCTGATGAATCACCCAGCTCTAAACTGAAAATCTGATCTGCATCATTCTCTCCTGAAAGCACCTGTCCTCTACTCAAACAAACTGTGAATCACCAGATTCAACAAACTCAGATATTTCCAAAATATCTCCTCAGCCCCTATTTCATTCAACTGCAAATATCTAGAAACCAATAGGAGCTGCATCAAATCTGATTCCGAAAATGAAATCCTCATTCTCTCACCTTTTCGACTATATATAACACTTGATATTTCAGACAAAAAGTGAATTTCTAGGACAATTTTCCATGAGCAGCTTGACCATTTAAATTTTTGCATATTTTCAGCCTATAGTCAGACTATGTCAATCTTATTAAATCTTTTAAATTTGGCAATTTATAATCATTTTATTCGTCTTTTCTCAGGAAGCACCAGCATCTGACACATATCAAGCTGTGAATGGTTGCTCGGATTTGACCATGGGTTAACTCACTGATTGGGAGAACCAGCAGCCATAGGTGTTCTCAGAATCTCCAAATGAATTCTTTAACTACAATTAGCATCAGCGACCTAGCGAAATAATCATTCTCCAGTTCTCAGAATCTAGCCTTGACCATGGTTAATATTTGGAGAACTAGCGAACAACTCCATTCTTGTAATCGCAGAATAATTTTCCTTAACCGCCAAACAATTAGCGAATCCATGACACCAGTTATCTCCGAATCGCAGAATGATCTAGCTTAACTGCCAGCTATCTGGTGAACTGGCGACTACCTATTCTTGTGATCTCCAAGTATGCTCACCTTAACCGCTAGCATTCGGTGATTCAACGACTAGTAGTTTATTAACTGCTACCTCTGAATTGCCCAATTTTCAATGACTACTCGATTTGATCTGGAGAAATCGCACGAACATGAAACGTGTCCATCTTCATCCTTGTCACACTCCTGCAAAATGACCTCCTAGGCGTGCGCATGGAAACCAAGGCGGTTAGTAGAGGTCGCATGCATAGCCTCCTCCATTTCTTCTTATTTCATATGTTTGTGGATTTGTTTATAAAATTCTCAAATCCCCATTATGGCACAAATGTGGGATATTGTTTTCTAAGGTTTTAAAGACTCTAGCATTCTGTGCCCAAAATATTGGGGCCCACTGCGCACTGCCATCCTCAAGCAAGGGGCCCCCCTAGAACTCATGGGTTCTCTTGTTTACAATGCCTTCATGTGTTGTTGCTTATAAACATTGTAAATTTTGCACATCGGACGAATGTGGGATTATGCTTATTACACTGTTTTCTTTGCCCGCCAGCACTGTTCATTCTCCTCATTTTTTTTGAGTGAGTCTTTTGTTGATGCGCTTTCCTATGAAATCCCTCTTTGAGTGCATGTCCCTCAACTAAAGCTAACATATCCCTAGGTTTTCTATCTTTACCTACAGATGCTTCATCATTCCAATGAGATAGAGAAAGTGTTAACTTCTCCTTTTGGGCCAGTCCTTCAGGACACAACAATAGTCAAGCGGTAGAAGTGTTGCCATGTGGAGGACACAAATCTGGGTTCTTGTCAAACCCAAGAGTTGGAAAATTAATAGACTGCAGAGTAAACTGAGCAAATTGAGGATGATTCTATCCCAGCTTCTAACAAGTTCCAGATCCTCCACATGGACCATTTGATTCAATTGATGAATTTGAAAAATGGGAGAGGCGTGAACTCCCTAGTATTGATTCTTCACTACAAGGATGAGTTAATGTTGATTGCGAATGACCCATACCCAATGCCCCTATTGTAGATGAGGGATGACGTTAAGCACAACTCCACCCATTTGGAATAGAAGGTTCATGAGAAAGGTTGCTTCCTATAGTTGATGAATAAGTACCACTTCCTCCAATCCACAATGTCCTATCCATTACTATAAGAAGCCCTTCGTATTGTGCGTGGGCCTGCTGCTCATCATCCACTCACACGAGGCCTCTCTTCAAGTTCAAGCCACTCCACTGCTTGTACAAGGCAGACCCCTTTATTTCTTCTTAACATGAGTTTCCTGCATACTTTACACTGCCAGTCCCAAACAAGTGTGAGCCTACCACTCAAAATATTTTATTTGGCTCTTAGATTTTGAAGGCACTGCTAGCAACCACCCCCAAACTGGCTCATTTTCCCTCTGTGCTGATTGGTAGCCTCCATTGTTTGCTTAAGGCAGTGCACATTCCATGCACTAGTGCGTGGGCTCCCATATTACTATTAGCACTAAATATAATATCAGACTTTGTTGTAGGTTGAAACTTATCATGAGGAGGCCACTTCAACACCTTCCCAACAAGGATTTCACTGGTTGAGCCGCCATATACATTTGTTGTGTCAAAAGAAAAGGTAATGCCTTTCTCGAAAGCATACTTAATTGTAGAAATCCCATCTTCAAAATAGATTAGTGCTAACAGTTACCATAAATCTTCATTCGTCTTGATCTCTTTTAACACGAATGAGTCTAAGAGGTAAAGTTTGAGACACCACCCATAAAGCTTTGACAACTTGCTCTCGAAGATTATGACAATTTGAAGCTGGAATTCAATAGAGAAGTAATTGTGTTGTTTGAATCTCTGTTGTTTGGATTGATCCTGATGTGGGCAACAACTGATGCTTTGTGTGTGTCCTATGTGATATAAAAGCCTACAGGTTCACAGGTGTGTTAAAAAAAAAAATCCTTTCACTACTTTCAATAATGCACTTCAATGGTGCAGGTAATGTGTCATGTAAATATCTCCTAAGATCCAGATTCAAACATGATACCATATGCTCAAAGAACAATTGTGAACATGAGGTGATCCAGCTTATTACCTGTGAATTGACATTAGTGAACCGGAGGACAACACTTTATCTCTGATCATTGTTTCTGTTAGCACATTGCTCTCCACCATGGTTCAATTACCCTTCTGGTTGCGAGACAGTCCTCAACATCACTGGCATCACTAACTACTTTTACTTGTATTGACAAAACTTTTTAGCTCAAGCCTGAACCAGACAATGGCCCCAAATGCCTTATGTATGATTTAGGACCAAAATTCAACCATACCCATATCACCAATTTCTAGAAAAATACCTCTTTTGCAAATGATCAAAACCATGCAAACATGCCCTGAAATTGGCCCTAAAAACTGTCACAATCACCTGATTGGGTCTACCACTGAACGAGCCTATTCTTTGTCATACAAACAAGAATTTTGCAAAATGGCATCTCTTGAATGAATCTAAACCGAAAGATATTAACCTTCAAAGTTGGCACTGTCATTCTGCTCTGCAAACCCACCATTAGAAAACAATAAACTGCAACTGCAACCATCTTGGTAAAAATAGCAGACGGACCCCAGAGGAGCCACAAACTAGCATGCAAGTACATTAAGAAGTCCACAACTGATTTGATCTAGGCATCTTTCAGACAAAAGATATAGCTCACTGAAAATAGGTACTTGTAGAAGTAAACTCAGGACATGCAGAAAAGTACTGAAAATTGCAAATGGAATCAGCTTAAAAAATTCAGAAGGTGGATTGGCAGAGAGTCCCAACTGAAACTGGAAGTAGTATGTTTTTTCTACAATACACTAAGACAAACATACTGATGACCCGATCAACAGGGAATGAGTTATTCATAGTCAAAGTATGGCTCTGGAAAACTAGTGAATAACCAAATAGTGCAAATCACGAAAGCTGTAAATGGAATCGACTTTAATTTCTCATCATATGGATTCATCACGAGCTACAAACTGATAGGGGTAGAGTAAAACTTGTCTAAAATGTAGGGAAATGATTAAACCCTTTCTACCAATCCACCAGTTATGAGTTATAACATGACGAACAGGGCTTCTGACAAAACTGTGAAAAGGTGAAAATGCAGATTCTAGAAAACACCTCTGGAAGGGGATGAATAAACGGGGTCAAAACTTATCATAGAGGCCTAAAACCTGATACATAGAGATTATGCAATGTGTAAAATAAGATGCCAGACTCATATTTTCATGATGCTCTCGAGGGTGCATTTTATTCAACCTCAAAGTAGTCCTTCCTGGTGAATTCAACACTTACCAATTTTTTGATTTTGAGACCCCCTAGGAATGAAATGATGCAAACCCATTTGAATATGCCATCTAAGGACTCAAAACAACTCAATAGGATGAATGCAAAGTAGTGAACACATAGACCTCAAGATATGACCCCAAATATGCCCCTACTAGCATGCAATACAAAGCCAAAAATGAGCACTTAATCAAGAATTTTACATGGTACCTCAAAACTGCATTTTGAGTACCAACATTGGCTCTGACTATGGATGCTTGATCGCAAGATCATGGCAAGAATACCAGAATCTTCTAAAAGAGTAGACCACCCCAAAAACTAACTTCTCCTTATCATTCCAAAAACAACTTCATCTTCTTATTCCTCCAATCCATTACTCGGTTCTGAGGCTCCTTTATTGAAAGAAACTACACTACTACTGAAAGGAAAGCAACTATAAATGTACAAACTTGAAGCTTATTTACAAAGGCTCAAAGCCCCAAAACTAAAATTAGTCCTTACCCCAATCAAATAAATAATTCTCATCTCCATACAACGAAGGAAAACTGAGATCATATGTTTCATCCAACCGGTTAGAAACATCATGATTCACTTTTAGCATAATACAAGAAAAGTGATCAATACACTCACCATTATTTGGCAAAGGAAAGCTATCAGGAAACCATGGGTACTGATCATTTTGTGACACTAGAACATCACCCTCTTTATTTTGACTGTCATGCTGAAAATTGGAGCATTCCAACTCAGCATCACAATTGGGAACACTATCATTCTGATCATTAGTTTGCAAGAAAGAATACAACACTTCCAACTCATCCCTTTGCAAACTAACAAAACACTCCTTGAAGCAAAAAACTGATTGCATAAAATTGGAAATATCTTGCTGCTCACAAACCACATTAGCAACATTTAGAAAAGAACAAACTCTGTTAGCGAGTGACTTATTAAGCATTGGAAAATCTGAAAATACACCTTCAGATTCACCACTTTCTTCAGCATCAAAATGTACACCAGAACCACAATCAACAAGCTCTTGCAAGTCTGAAAACTCATTAACACACTCATCAAAGATAACATTATCAACATTATCACAATAAAATGCACTTAAATCTTGCTGATTTAAAATAGGAGAAAAGGCATCAAAATTTGTTTCATCCATCATGCCATCATCTGAATTACTTTCATCAAAACTTATGTCAATCGGGCATGGAAATTTGGAAACAAACTTAGTACCATACCTCTGAAAGTCAGCATCCAAGAGACTTGAAATCTGCTCACAACTTAGCAAGCATTGAACATTACTTTCCACCTCTTTATTCTGACGATTGATGCTGCAAATCTCTTCTCCATCTGAAACTGGGACTGAATTTACTTGTGTCAGATTACCTTGTGTGAAGTCACCACTGTAGGAACTATCATTCGCATTATATCCATGTTCTTCATGTTCACACAAAACACCATTAAGCTGAAACAAGGAAAGATTAGTTTCATGCTGAGAAAAGGGGAAATCTACAAGCTCAAAGAAATCACTATCAACTAAATATTCACTTTCCCCTCCTTGACACTCATTAACTTTGTCATCAACACAATAACCAGCACAGGACTCAGCATCCCCAAATGAACTAGACTCAACATCACTGAATTCAACATTTATAAAAGAGTTTATCCATTCCTTAAGATTTTCTAGTGCTTCATTTTTTAAGGATGCAGTCCAACTGACTGATTCTGACATTGAAAGTTCTAGGAACATCTCTGCATACTGGGACTCATGAAACCGTAAACCCGTAGGAAGTTTACTACATGCAATAAGAAACCTCTTGTAATAAGACAATGTAAACTCTTCATTTCTTTCTCCTATTGCACATCTTAACACTAATATACAATTATGCTGAATTTTTTATCTATCAAATTAAGTTCATTATTATAATTTTCCAGATCTTACTAAAAACTTTCAGATCCAAAAACATCTTGACTCATAAAAATTGGAAACTCCATTCTAACACACTGACAAAACACTAAAGCTTATTCTCATGACAATATTTCTATCCAAGCTTATGCAACCATTAACTTCATGGACCACTGCATATTTCTGATACTCTTTTCCAATAACTAGAAACCTCAAATTTAGAAATATGATTCCAACTTCTTAAAATTATTTTCCCTTTTCTTAGTGGCCGATTCACCTATTTAGGGATTGATTTACACTTTGACAAAGGATTAACTAGAAGTGTTGCTGCTATTTGTAAAATTCTAATTTAAAGTCTCCTTAAAATCATCTTCCAAAAATTCATAGAGCCACCACCTCTTTGTAGAGGACTAATCTAGAGCTAGCTGAGAACCTTCCTCAGATCTGAACCATCTTCAAAACTGGCAAGCACAACACAACCATAATAGAATATTGACTGTTTGTAAGGAGCACAAATATATTAATACTTTGATTACAATTCACTGATCAAACAAAGCTGCCAGAGTCGCCACTCACATTCAGTGAGAAGATATAACAATTTTTGGAAAAGAATAGACTCTATATCCAAATTGGACTAGACCTTGGGATTATTCAGCAAAGAAAGGAATTAGACATCTTAAACTTGTTGTCATATATTGCAATCCCCAGTAGAGTCGCCATTTTGTTAGCTATTTTTCTTGAAAGGGGAAATAACTAGACCATAAACTTGATCTCTCCCTTTTGATGCTCTTTCCCTAGCAAGAGAAATACTAATTAACAAGGATGAATTCCTTCTTCACTTCAGGCTCCACGAACCCAGGTGGGTACAACTACGAACATCTGCCTCAAATGATAATTTCTCTACAAATCATAAGTAGGTATAAACATGGATTAGATAGAACACTAATGTCCTATGAAGGGATTCACTACTCTGAGTGAATCAGGGGATGGCTTCCAGCCCATCATACTTGATCTATAATTCCATACACTAAAACAGAAAAGGAAATAGGTTGATTGATTTTAAAGATTTGGATGCAAGTCTAGTGTAAAACCAATGCCTTATCCTAGGGTGCAGAGTCAAATTGAGAAAACATCTAGAAAACTTCATCAATTCAAAAACACCTAAAATCAATACCCTACCTTACAGACTACCATTTTCATTGCAAACACATGATCATCAAATCTATACATTATTGAAACTCTCAGAGATTATCTAGCCAGATTTACTCCTTCCTTGAAGGAAACTTATGGACAAACTCACAGTCTACTTCGTAAATGACAAATTGGACATTGCCTTACAAATCCAATTCATAAGAACTTCCAAAACACACAGAGACATCAGAATACTTGCAATGAGATTCTAGTCATATTTTATTGATCAAACCTGTTTCAGTACACTCGAATTAACATTACACTTAGGCTAAAATAGTAAATTCAGAACCAAGCTTGCATTAATGGAACTCAAACACTTGCAGAGCCAAGCTCATGCAAAAAGGTTGGAACCCTTCAAACTGAAAAGAATGGAGAATAAGAAGAGAAGGGGAAAAACCAGAAGGCATCACAACTTGACACTTGTTATCCTCTAAACCTCCTACTGATGAATCACCTAGCTCTGAACTAAAAATCTGATCTGCATCATTCTCTCCTGAAAGCACCTGTCCTCTACTCAAACAAACTGTGAATCACCAGATTCAACAAACTCAGAGATTTCAAAAATATCTCCTCGGCCCCTATCTCATTCAACTGCAAATATTTGGAAACCAACAGGTCTTGCATAAAATCCAATTCCGAAAATGAAATCCTCATTCTCTCACCTTTCCGATGATATATAACACTTGATATTTTGGACAAAAAGTGAATTTCTGGGACAATTTTCCGTGAGTAGCTTGACCATTTAAATTTTTGCATATTTTCAGCCTATAGTCAGACTATGTCAATCTTATTAAATCTTTTAAATCTGGCAATTTATAATCATTTTATGCATCTTTTCTCAAGAACCACCAACATCTGACACATGTCAAGCTGTGAATGGTTGCTCAGATTTGACCATGGGTTAACTCACTGATTGGGAGAACCAGCGACCATAGGCATTCTCAAAATCTCCAAATGAATTCTTTAACTATAGTTAGCATCAGCGACCTAGCGAAATAATCATTCTCTAGTTCTCAAAATCTAGCCTTGACCATGGTTAATATTTGGAGAACTAGCGAACAGCTCCATTCTCGTAATCATGGAATAATTTTCCTTAACCGCCAAACAATTAGTGAATCCGCGACACTAGTTATCTCCGAATCACGGAATGATCTGTCTTAACCGCCAACTATTTGGCAAACTAGTGACTACCTATTCTCGTGATCTCCAAGTATCCTCACCTTAACTGCTAGCATTCGGCGATTCGATGACTGGCGGTTTATTAACTGCTACCTCCGAATCGCCCAATTTTCATTGACTGCTCAATTTGATCTAGAAAACTTGCACACACGTGACATGTGTCCGTCTTCATCCTTGTCACACTCTTGCAAAATGACCTCCTGGGCGTGCACACAGAAACCAAGGTGATTAGTAGGGGTCACATGCATAGCCTCCTCCATTTCTTCTTATTTCATATGTTTGTGGATTTGTTTATAAACTTCTCAAATCCCCATTATGGCACGAATGTGGGATATTGTTTTCAGAGGTTTTAAAGACTCTTTAGCATTTCGTGCCCAAAATATTGGGGCCCACTATGCACTGCCATCCTCCAGCAAGGGGCCCGCCCAGAACTCATGGGTTCTCTTGTTTACAATGCCTTCGCGTGTTGTTGCTTATAAACATTGTAAATTTCACACACTGGACAAATGTGGGATTATGCTTATTAGACCATTTTCTTTGCCCACCAGCACTGTTCATTCAACTCATTTTTTTTGTGTGAGTCTTTTGTTGATGCGCTTTCCTGTGAGATCCCTCTTCGGGTGCATGTCCCTCAATTGGAGCTAACATATCCCTAGGTTTTCTATCTTTACCTACAGATGCTTCATCATTCCAGTGAGATAGAGAAAGTGTTAACTTCTCCTTTTGGGCCAGTCCTTCAAGAGCCAACAATAGTCAAGTGGTAGAAGTGTTGCCATGCGGAGGACACAAATCTGGGTTCTTGTCAAACCCAAGAGTTGGAAAATTAATAGACTACATAGTAAACTGAGCAAGTTGAGGATGATTCTATCATAGCTTCTAACAAGTTATAGATCCTCCACATGGACCATTTAATTCAATTGATGAATCTACAAAATGGGAGAGGAAAGAACTCCCTGGTCTTGATTCCGCACTGCAAGGATGAGTTAATGTTGATTGTGAATGACCCATACCCAATGCCCCTAATGTAGATGAGGGATGACGTGAAGCACAAATCCATCCATTTGGAATAGCAGGTTCATGAGAAAGGTTGCTTCCTATAGTTGATGAATAAGTACCACTTCCTCCAATCCACAATGTCCTATCCATTGCTGTAAGAAGCCCTTTGTATTGTGCATGGGCTTGCTACTCATCCTCCACTCACGCGAGGCCTCTCTTCAAGTTCATGCCACTCCACTGCCAGTCCCAAACAAGTGTGAGCCTGCCACTCAAAATATTTTATTTCTCTCTTAGATTTCGAAGGCACTACTAGCAACCACCCCCGAATTGGCTCATTTTCCCTTTGCGCTGATTGGCAGCTTCCATTGTTTTCTTAAGGCAGTGCACATTCCTTGGACTAGTGTGTGGGCTCCCATATTACTATTAGCACTAAATATAATATCAGACTTTGTTGCAAGTTGAAACTTATCATGAGGAGGCTGCTTCAACACCTTCCCAACAAGGATTTCACTGGCTGTGCCACCATATACATTTGTTGTGTCAAAAGAAAAGGTAATGCCTTTCTCGAAAGCATACTTAATTGTAGAAATCCCATCTTCAAAATAGATTAGTTTTAGTAGTTACCACACATCTTCATTCGTCTTGATCTCTTTTAACATGAATGAGTCTAAGAGGTAAAGATTGAGACGCCACCCATAAAGCTTTGACAACTTGCTCTCGAAGCTTATGACAATTTGAAGCTAGAATTCAATACAGAAGTAATTGTGTTGTTTGAATCTCTGTTGTTTGGACTGATCCTGATGCGGGCAATAGCTGATGCTTTGTGTGTGTCATGTGTGATATAAAAGCCTACAGGCTCACACGTGTGTTAAAAAAAAAATTCCTTTCACTACTTTCAATAATGAACTTTAGTGGTGCAGGTAATGTATAATGTAAATATCTCCCGAGATCCAGATTCAAACATGCTACCATATGCTCAAAGAACAATTGTGAACATGAGGTGATCCAACTTCATACCTGTGAATTGACATTAGTGAATCAGAGCACAACACTTTATTTGTGATCATCATTTCTGTTAGCCCACTGCTCTCCACCAAGGTTCAATTACCCTTCTGGTTGCGAGACGCGCCTCAACATCACTAGCATCACTAACTACTTTTTCTTGGATTGAAAAAACCTTTTAGCTCAAGCCTGAACCAAAAAATGGCCCCAAATGCCTTATGTATGATTTAGGACCAAAATTCAAGCATACCCATATCACCAATTTCTAAAAAAACACCTCTTTTGCAAAGGATCAAAACCACACAAACAGGCCCTGAAATTGGCCCTAAAAACTGTCACAATCACTTGATTGGGTGCCGCCACTGAATGAGTCTATTCTCTATCATACAAAAAAGAATTTTGCAAAATGGCATCTCTTGAATGCAATTGAACCGAAAGATATTAACCTTCAAAGTTGGCACTATCATTCTGCTCTGCAAACCCACTGTTAGAAAATAATAAACTGCAACTGCAACCATCCTGGTAGAAATAGAAAACGGACCCCAGAGGAGCCACAAACTGGCATGCAAGTACATTAAGATGTCCACAACTGATTTGATCTGGGCATCTTTCAGACAAAAGATATAGCTCACTGAAAATAGGTACTTATAGAAGTAAACTCAGGAGATGCAGAAAAGTACTGAAAATTGCAAATGGAATCAGGTTAAAAAACTGAGAAGGTGGATTGGTAGAGAGTTCCAACTGAAACTGGAAGTAGTATGTTATGTCTAAAATACACTGAGACAAACATACTGATGACCCGATCAACAAGGCATGAGTTATTCATAGTCAAAGTATGGCTCTGGAAAACTGGTGAATAACCAAATAGTGCAAAACATGAAAGTTGCAAATGGAATCAGCTTCATTTTCTCATCAGATGGATTCATCATCAGCTACAAACTGATAGGGGTAGAGTAAAACTTTTCTACAATGCAGGGAAATGATTAAACCCTTTCTACCAATCCACCGGGTACAAGTTATAACATGACAAACAAGGCTCCCGACAAAAATGTGAAAAGGTGAAAATGCAGATTCTAGAAAACACCTCTGGAAGGGGATGAATAAACAGGGTCAAAACTTATCACAGAGGCCTAAAACCTGATACATAGAGAGTATGCAATGTGTACAACAAGACACTGGGCTCAGATTTTCATGACGTTGTCCAGGGTGCATTTTATTCAACCTCAAAGTAGTCCTTCTCGGTGAATTCAACACTTAGCAATTTTCTGATTTTGAGACCCCCTAGGAATGAAATGACACAAACTCATTTGAATATGCCATCTAAGGACTCAAAACAATTCGATAGGATGAATGCAAAGCAGTGAACACATAGACCTCAAGATATGACCCCAAATACGCCCCTACTAGCATGCAATACAAAGCCAAAAATGAGCACTTAATCAAGAATTTTACATGGTACCTCAAAATTGCATTTTGAGTACCAACACATTGTATCATTTGTTTTGTAAAAAAATGTCAAAAACGTGTCCTAGGTAGTGTTATGTTGCCCAAATTTTTAGAAATAGTGAAAATGTGAATTTTATGTTAAAAGAGGGGTGTTGGGAACTTTTAAAAGTAAAGGATATATTTAAAATTTTGATTTTTGAAAGTTAAAAATTGAAGCTATTTTAATAGAGTTTATGAGAGTTTATGGTTTTTGTTTGAAAAATGAAAGAAATGTAAAAAGTAGAATTTTGGTGTTTTGATTTCATATTATTTTGTAGGATGATAGAATTATATAATAGAATTTCTTGCTTAACTCAATTTGAATCCATTCTCATATAGTTATGGTCATTTGAAGATTGCATATGAATAGAGATATAAAAATGCAAATGTGATCATTTGTGTGGATAACAAAACTTCATTCTGAATTTGAAATTGAAATTTTATTTGAAAAATGTGTTGTTGAGTAGATTTAGATCAAAAGGTTTCAATTTTTTAGCTTAAATTCAATTTTTATTTTTCGACTTTTTATTCATCGCACCATTTTGCATGTTGTTCAGAACCCGTCATTCATCATGTTGGGCATGAACTAGATTTCGATATAGGTTTTCTTTTCTATAAGGAATAATAAAAATAAATTTAAATGGTCATAAAACATTCTAAATATTTTTATATTTTGGCATGAAAGTGGTCTTTCAAGTTAAAATGTTGATTTTAGAACCCTCATCGAATTTTGTCAAAAAATAGTATTTTTGTGTTTTGGAGCTATTTGCTCAATTTTTAGATAATAGACATGTCATGGAACATGTAGGAATGTTTATATCCTATGTTTATTTATCAGATCACCTTGAGATTCATTCCCTTAGCGTTGTGTCCAATTGAGCATGTGTTATGTAATCTGTTTTCTTCGAGTGTTTTTTTGTGTTAGTATAATTTTGCATTTTTTATTGTTCTTTATTTTGAGCTTTCATATTGAGCTAATATCATCTATTTTTTAAATGATGTATCTGTAATTGATTATTAAATTACTCCCTCTCGTATAAATTGATAATTCCATAATTCATATTGCATATTATGAAAGTGGTTTATGTGTGTTTTACATGTATGTTCTCCTAATGTCTTAGAACTTGTTGACTTTAGGATGTGATGTGGAGATGAAACTACTTATGAGAGGTAAGGTATTGATTTTGGACTCTTTGTTTTTATGAGAGGATTATTCATTCCATGTGAGCTACTTGTGCTACACGATGACACTTTCTCATTTATTTTACCTTATTACCTAACCTCATTATAGATGAAGTAGAACCCTATATACATTACTTTGTAAATAGGAGATAATGGATCTTTCTTATTCATGTGCCAAAGTGAGTGTTCTATATTTGGTGTGTGTGTAAGCCTACTCCCTAGTGTTGTATTGTTGTGTTTGGGTCATGTGTTCATCTCCTAGCATGGTGGGGTGGGCCTAAGGGTTTCACATGGTCGGGTAGCATTGTCAATTACCATTGGGGACCAGAGTTCTTTGTCAGTAGTGACTTCAACTTCAGTATTGTGCTTCATCTTCATCTCCCTCTTACTCATCTCTTATTGTATTTGGTTCATGTTATGTCATTCTCATGTATGTTATTAAGGACTCATGTTCTATGCAATGTAATCTTGTATAATAGATCCTTAGTATGAAAAAAATGTAAATATAAGTAACAATGAGATGCTTAGCAGTAGTTTCTGTGTTTCAGTGTTGGTACTGAACATGTTTGTTATAACTCTTCTCTTGGTATTTGCATAGTAAAAGTTATCATAGGAACACTTCAATTAGTACTCTAAAATGAATATCAGTATAATCTTGTGATTATGTTTCTGGTGCAATCGAGTGCTTGCCTTCTTAATGTGCCTATTAATGGTACTCCATATGGTAGGACTTATTCTTCCTTCTTCTTTTCCTAACTTTTTCTTTTAAGAAAGTCAATAATATTATCATACAATAGAGTATTCTATCATACAAAATGGTATTTCATTATACGACAAAATATTTCTTTATACAATTTAGGAACTTCATCGTATGTCATTTAGAGTTTCATCATTTCTGATAAAAACTTTTATCTTATGATAAAGTAAACGAGTTTATCATTTATCAAATAGTGGGCACTCACGCCTTTGTCCAGAAGATATAAGTTGACTTTTTAGATACTCTTTTTGGGAAACACACCTTTCCAAATTCAAAATTGATCAATTTTTTTATTATCCTAGTAGTAATTATATGGTATTTATGTTTGTTTATGTGATTAATCGGTAAATGAACTTGTATGATTAACCATGGTAGGATTTGTCCCTTGGGTTTCAAAAGAATATCATTATGGAAATGTATATCATAGTAACTAGATAAAATCTTGTATATTAATCACTTAAACAATAGAGAACTAGTGGACGTATGTAACAGTCCCATGAATCTTAGTAGCATGCTTGGAAATATTTGTCGGTGTTGTAGGACTTCTGCTTACATATGTAGATATATAGTTGTGTCACATTTCTTATATTTCTTATATTACTTAATGCTTATTATTGTAGTTGATTTCATTGTTGTAATGTTATTAGTCTATCCAAAAAATAAAATATGTTTGTTTTTATCCTTGTCTCCAAAGATTCCCAACCAGAGCATGACATTTGGTATTAGAGCCCATGTTCATATGTTGGGCCTCTATGTTATGCTCACATTGTGTTTGGTGTGATTGATGTGTGGATAATATACCTTATGACGGTTATCTTTATTTTATTTTATTCCTTAGCATGACAATAAATAGTTGGAATGATCAATCCTTATTTCTAGTTTGTCTAGGGGATGGTCTGTTAGATATTTCTCATTATCTTCTCAATTGGAAAGTGAAACACTATTGAGAATCTCCCGATGTTGGATGTGTTTGTCTCCTCATGTCCTTGGTGGTAGATGGGCTTGAGTATGTCATAGTGTACTTGTGAGAATTTATGATGAGATTAGAGATAGTCATGATATGTCTATTCTGTGCATTCCTTTGCTAGGTGAAATATGGTACTTAAATTGGCCCCATGTTTACTTGCTCCATGTGCTATGCATTGATATTACATGTAATTGTTGATTGGTATCATATGGATTTAGATTATTTTTTTACTCATTACTTAATAGGTGCATGAGGTAAACATTAAATATATTTTGTTCATGTTAATTGTTTAAGCATGATTTCTTCATGTCTAATGTTATAAATAGACTATGTTTATTAATGGTTACATGAATTTCAATTATCTCGTATCCTTTTCCCTATTATTTGATATGTAATTATAAGGATGCTTCCTAGTGATGAAAATATTAGATGTATGGTAAAAGTTGATGCATTTTATGATTGATACTTATATTTTTTTCTATTCTTGTAAGTGCAAATTTTGAATTTTGAAAATTGATCAATTTACTATCTTTCCCTTGTTTAGGACATGGAAATGTGTGCTCATTTTATGAGTGTTGACATGATATGTTTTTATTAATGCACCTTCTTTATATTCTATTGAAATCAAATTTTTAATGAAATATTATTTCTTTATGTTTATAAATAGATAAATATTGACAAGTATGTGTCATGAAATGAGATGCTGCCACTTGAAGTGGAGATATTATAACATTGGTAATCAGATTTGTGTTATGTTGAATCAAGTGAATTGTGAAGGAATGAAATGAGAAAATATGAATATTGAGTAATGCTACCTAGTAATAAAATTTTGATGGATAGTAGGGAGTACTTGAATTTTATATATGATGTTTATTCTTCTTAGTTTTTAGAAGTGATGGAATCTATGTTATATTGATTTATTCTGAGATTGGGAAAGTACTCCTTGTGCATGTGAACATCCAGTACCAGTGCTATGTTGTATGTTGTGTATAACCAATACTTTTTTTGTGTGTCCATGAGGTGGTGAGTATATGTGTACCCACCCATGGAGGCTATATTTGCATTTGGGTATGGAAGAACCATTCCATCATTTTGTTGCATATGTTGACCCTACTGAGTGTCAACCTACGGGTTGTTGATAAGTCATCACATGTAGGGGTAGTAGCATATCATCTTTTCCTCGAGTGGACATCATGGCATATGAATAATGGTAGCATGAAATGACCTTATCTTCCACCTCTTGAGGAAAAGATAATCAATGCTTTCCCTATGATGAACCCGAGTACAAGGTTCATATGTGTTATTTCTTAACCCCATAGTTCTTAAGGATGATATTAGTATTTTATGTGAGATAATATGGATATATTGGTTATCAATGATGTTTCATGCATTTGTATATACACTTTTGTGATCTAGCATGAGGAGTGAGATTTTTTGCCCATGCTTTGATATATTCCATATTGCACATGTTTCAACATGATTTATGAGATACGATGCCACACTCACTGTTGTTCTGACACAATGTTAGTGATGATGTCATGTTACTGATAGTAGTGAGCTGGGCTCAAGAACATGATGTCACATACCTAGATATGTGTAGGCACATAGTATTTATATGTATTTTATTCCTACTTGATGCAGAGCAATAGGTAGACACTTGCATACTTGTAGAGGGGGCTCTATGGTTGCTTGCTTGTTGAGGACCGGTAGGCATATGGGAGTACCCTAGCTAGGTATAGCTCTACCTATGGAAATCATCTATTGAGAGGTATTGCTATGTGGGGTGTGACCTGCATGTGTTTTTTATATTAGGTACACTACCATGCGACATATGACCATTGTGTACTTTTTCCATTTGGTGTGTGGTCATATCAGGTGAGATGATGTATTTTATCTATCTACCTGATGCGGGGGAAGGTGCTAAGGTTTCTACCCCATGCCATGTGATATGTGGGGTCTTTTTGGGATACATGAAGGGCTATCATGATAGTGAGATGATTGTTCCCTCCTTCCTCATTGGATGACTAGATGTAGTCACATAGTGATGCAATGTGAACTTTATGATACTTTTTGTATCTTTTCTTGTGTGGGCCAGCGATTTATTTATGTTATTTATGATGGTTTAGCTACAAATTATGAGAATTTTATTGCATGTAGCTCTCAGAATTACATTGGCTTTATTGTTGTCATTTCATGAATTTTCTTGTTTTATTGTTGGAATTGAAGATTTAATTTCTTTTATTTGAGAACTTTGTTGGCTACATTATTTATCCTTATTATTTTTTAGAGTTAGTCTTGTGTTGTAATGTGATTCCTCTCCAAGATTGGTGGAGATGCTCTTGGAGAGTGTATACGAGGAAGTAGACACAAATAACCCCATAGTATGGAGGTATGTGAGACTATTATGTAGTCATGACCACTACCTACCTTAGAGCAGCGACTCTCTCTTAGAGGCTAAGCACCTTACTACAAACAAGGGATACTGGTCACATGGTCTTGTATGGAAGGTTCATCTATATGGTGAGTAATCCATCCCCATCAAACCACTGAGTGAGATATGGATTCAGATGAGATCATACTCAGAGCACATGTACATGCCCAATCTTGAGACTTATGTTGTAATAAATACATGTATATTGTTGCATATTATGGTAGAAGTAGATCTTTATGTTGTTATGTTCATATATCATCATGTTTTATGAGTTGTGATGCTAACTGTGCTATAAATTTTGTGAAATAAAAAAATGTATCATCAAAAAGTGTCTTTTGAAATGATTAATGATCTTAAAATGATTAGTTTAAATATGTATTTTTCTTAGAAAGATAATAAATGATAGCAATTTGGTTGGTATTGTATGATTTAACATGCTAGCTAAAAGAGAAATGGTGGAAAATAATGTATTTGATTGATTATTTTAAATTATGTATGAATTCTATATGGAAATCGTATGAAAAACTTAAATATATTTTGATAATGAGTCTTAAATGTGTATAGTAATGATAAACTTGCAAAGAAAACAAATTAAAAACATAATAATTTTGGCATTGATAGCTAAACTCTTCATGATTACTTAATCTACATTGATGTTGATATACACATATGCATCAAGTACGTAACCATATTAATGAGGATTATTTTATGTCTTTGTTTGGATCTAAGAAACATCTATATTATTAGTACTGGGTAAAAGATATTTTAGAACTAATATGTGGTATGCTTCCATCTTAGCCTTTATGACTTTCAGGAGTAAGTTTAGTTCTAGGGGAGGAAAATGTAGTGTCTCTCCAATCCTGTCATTGCAAAGAGGTAATAGAGCCTCAACCTTTGGATTGCAAATATAATGAGATGAGTATACTTGATGTTAGATACTATTTCATCTAACAAATAACATGTTGTAATAAACAAAATATTATGATGTTGTATCATGTTGTTATTTACCATTTTGAATAGTATATTTATGATGGTGTTTTATTGATCAAATATATTAGTTGTTTATGTTTAAAACATTGGATTAGTAGGTTATGATGATTGTCACTAATTCTTAGATATTGTGTCTTAGATGTCACTGAGAATTTAAAGAAGATTTAAATAGATGTTGTAGACACCAAAAATTGTCTTAACAATTACCTTTATTCTAGCAAATTAAATAGATATTTATTATTTATTTAATAATTAACCTCATTCTACCTTTAATTAAATAAATTCACATCTATTTAATTACAATCCTCTTTACCCTTATCCTTGATTAAATAAATTTACATTTATTTAATTTTAGCCTTTTATCCCATCTTTGATTAAATAAATTTATATTTATTTAATTTTATCCTATTTCATTTCCCCTCATCCTAATTCTCTATTTAATTAAGTAAATGACCTAGTTTATTTAATTAATCCCTCTTATCCTACTTGGAATTAAATATTGCACTTAATTCTATTTGAGCACATGGCTCCTAACTTTAACCCTCACCTAACCTCACTTCCCTAACCTAACCCATCCACCTAATCCAAGTCAACCCACTTTCCCACTAATTAATCATAATCTCCCACCTAGTCAGTCCTTAATCATTTGCACAACCCTAATCTAAAGATTAAAGATTTTTAACCCAAACCCAAGTCACATGTGACTTTTACACATTTGTCTCCCACATGTTATTGACATGTCACTTTTCAAAATCTTGGTTCTCTCTTTCTCTTCCACCTTTTAACCCATGTCATTGACATGTCATTTTCCAAATTTGCTCGCACATGTGTGAGCAACTTTGGTTTTTCTCATCCTCTTACAACCCTTGACCTTTTTCATCGAGCCATCATTTTCTCAAGGTTCTCACACGTGTGAGAAACTTTAACCCTCTTACACCTTCTTACACCCTCTTACAATTTGTCGTGGACATGTCACTTTCAAAGGTTTCTCATACATGTGTGAGAATCTTTCCCCCTTTGAATGGTCAAACCCTAATCCACATGGCATCTACTTGGCCTGAACCTCAGGGGCACCTCATCAATCCTATGCAATCTTGACCCTTCATCCAATTTTCAATCTCAACCATCCATTTCCTTCAAAAATTCTATAAAATGAGAGCTCTCTCCTCATTTCCATAAGCCTTTTTCATGCATTGTCATGCTGCAGGATTTGAGCAACCACATACCTTCTTCAACAAATCAATCAACACTTAGTCTTTTTTGAGAGGTTTTCATTATGTTGAAATAGCTTAATCTTAATTGTTATTTTATTTCTTCATATATGCATGTTTGCTTCCATATTTTGAGGTTTGCATGAATATGTAGGAATGAGCTTAGTTTAAGTTTATTTCTTTATTACATTTAAAAACAATGCAAATGTATGCTCATATTGGTATAAATAATTTATTTAAATACTTCAAATTAATGAAATATTGTATGATTATATGTTGTGTATGATGTATTGCTTCTTGCTATGCATTTTTGTCATTGGTGTTAGTACAAAGTGAGACGGAGCCGTAGTCACTTGCTTACGAGATCTACATGGTGTCCCTATAGATACCTAAAGTTGTCCTTCACACTAATATTAATTTTTATTAATATTTTCCTTTAACATTATGGTTGATTTTTATTAATTAGCTATATTATTATATTCCTCTATTTATTTAATTAAATTTACTTTAATTAAATAAATTCATTTTCCCTTTGTATTTAAATTTTATTTAAATCCTATAATATATTAAATTCAATTTAATATATTATCCCTCCATTTCCCATTACAAAATAAATTTATTTATTTTATTAAATTAAACCGTGATTAAATTAAATTAATTTAATTTAATTCATTTTTCCTTTTTCCTATGCTTACCTTGTTGGCAATTTGGCTAAAGTGAGTACATAGATGTTGTCATTATGGAAACATATTATCCACATGAAGATCACATAGGTCAGAGAGAAAGTATAGCAGAGCGCATTGCAAATTTGTCTAAGTGTAAGACAGTGTTTTCACCAATGCACCAGGATATAGTTTGTGTTTGCGACGTTGACTGGAGTAAGTTCAATGCTTGCGCACTTGAAAATAGAATCTATGATGACTAATGATGAACCATCTCAGAGTGCAAGTCAGTAGGGCATGTACGGAATTAGTTATGACAGTTTTACTGAAGACAGTGTTAAGCCAACAGGATAGAATATGAAGGCAGAATTGGTAAAGAGTTAAGGGATTATTTTGTTTATCAAAATAATGACTTAACAATATAAATGGATGACATCCTAGATGTTAAATCTTGGATAAAGATATACGGAAGCCGACCATGTAAATTTATTATCCTTAATAACTTGTATATATGTAATATGTAATTGTAAGAAGAAAAAAGAAAGAAGAGATATGTGGTAATATTGTAATGATATGATGCGAATGTAAGAGCAGCGAAAAGATATTGATGCAAGCAGCATAAGGTTATATACTTTAATCCATTTTTGTAATAAGTATACATTGTACATTACTTGTTTGGGCAGTGGGCTCATCTGGTAATCAGATTTTGTATTGACAACTCCTAACAGGGTTGAGGCTTCTAACAAGGCCTATAGTCCCTTAATCGAGACTGATACACTATATGCTTGTAATAAACTCCTAACAGGGTCAAAATCCTTAACAAGATACTTTTGATTATTGGATCTTTGTGGATACCATCCCCACTGGGGTTTTCCCTTAGCCAAGGTTTCCTCGAGAACATATCATGTGTTATGAGTTCTTTATTTCCATTGCTATGCATATTGTTTAGCTTCTTATGTTATGCATGTATAAAGATAATCTATTATATCCATAATTGGGAAAAAAATAAAGTTTGTAGAATACTAATTCACCCCCCCTCTCAGTCTTCCCTATTTCTAACAATTGGTATCGGAGCTTAGTTACTCGGAGAAGAATCATTCAAGGAAAGCCTAGCAGCTTGAGTAAGATCTCTATGGATATGGATCAACTACAAAAAAATCTTGAAGAAGCTCTTGAACAGATTGATATGCTTACTAATGAAAGAAACATTCTGGAAAGGAAATATGATGATGCAAAAAACCTTATCAAGAAACTGAAAAATAAGGTAGAAGATCTGAAATCTGAAAAGGAATCCGAAATTCTTATTGAAGATTGTGATGACAATTTAGAAAAAAGAAAATGTGATCCTTAAGCATGAACTGAAGATAGCAAATCTGAAGCTTAGTTTGAAAGATGGAAATGACAAAAATGAAGCAAATCTAAGATCTGAGAATGAAAGGTTGAAGATTGAGAATGAAGAATTAAAATCTAAACCTGGCAAAGTAACATCTGAATTTGAGAAAGTAAATTTGCAGCATGCAGAACTTGAGAAATACAATAAAATTGTGAAATGTGAATTGACTCAATCCAAACAACAACTTGAAAGGCTATATTGAAATAGTGAGAAGATCAATGAACAAGTATCTTATGGAAAACCATCCTATGATAAGATTGGACTTGGATTTAATATATTCAGAACAAATGATGAAAGCAAGGAACCAGATCTGAAAGAATCTGAAAGCATAGATAAGAAGAAGTCAAATGAGATCAACAAATTTGATGCCACACCTAAAGGAGAAGAACCACCTAAAGAAGAGGAACCACCGAACCAAGAAGAATCACCCAAAGGTATGCAAAGAGAATTCAAAGGTAGATGTTTTGGTTGTAATACTATTGGTCACATGAAGAGAGATTGCACAAGTAAACAATTTAAACCTCTTAATGGTTATTGTTATAATTGTCATGGTTTTGGACATAGAGCTATTGAATGTAGAAGACCTAAAGTTATTGAGAATAATTATGGTAGTAGAATGTTTAGGAATACTAACAATGCAGATAAAAGACCTACTGGAGATATGAACAAAAGAAATGAAGTAGTATGTTATAGATGCAACAAGATTGGACACATTGCTAGAAACTGTAGATCACAAATCAATCAGCAAGGACCAAGATATGGGAACAATGGAATTGTTTGTCAGATATGTAACAAGATTGGACATACATCAAGGTTTTCCAAATGAACAATGGAGTTTTTCATCCTAACCCTAACCCTAGAAATCATGCAAGAAGAAATGAAGATGCAAGTAACAGACAGCAAGGTTGTTGTAGTAATGCAAATGAAGTGAAGTTTGTTAAAGGCACAGATCAAGGAAACATATTCAACATTGAAGGTAATCAGAAAGGTGAAGTATCAAGTGGTAAGAATGAATCCTTACCTGACCTATCTGTAAGCACTTAATTTATGAAAATTGTAGTAGATTAGGAACTTAGAATTAGTGTAGAAGTAGATTTTCAATGAATTAAGTCTTGTGCAGTTAATATAAGATAGTTTATGATGTACTAATGCTATGGTTAAGAGCACAAAAGAAAATATTATGTTTTGTGAGATCGCAAGAAGTTTTAAGTTTTGCAGGATAGCAGAAACAACTTTTTGGAAAGAAGTGGCAAAATAATTGAATGTGATGTCAGATCTAAGTGAGATTGAAGTAATAAAAGGTTATGATCGATGTTATTTGATTATCAAAGTGAATTGAAGTGTTTAGGAGAGCAAAGAATAGAGATTGGAAGCATTTTGCAGTGATTTGGTGAAAGATTTGAGCACCGAATCTACGAAAGCCCTAAAATCATGAACTTGAGGTATTTATCTTGATAGATCTTTGAATCGGTATAAGGAATTTTATGTAGTCATGGATGTATCCTTAATTCACAATGTCAGAGATAAGAATAGACCTAGAATCAAGAGGGAACCAATAGAACCATTGGAAGAAGATGATCCTAGGTTAGCATTATCATCCGTACTAGACGGAGTTTTGCATTTAGAAAATGTGAGAAGTTATCTTGGATGCAAGTTAGAAATTGTCAGTGATAGTGATTTTACCAATGAACATTAGAAGATTTACAATCATGATATGTCATTGAAACAAGGATATAAACATTTGAAAGATAATGAGATTGTTCAGTATGCTTTGAAGTATGAGTTTGACAATGAAGAATGCACTAAGATTATTTTGAGTAGAATTCACAATGGGAAGTTTTAGCTAGAGGATAGAGTGATAAACATTATAACTGACTTGATTCATGAAGTCACAGGTTTATCTAAAGTTGGTGCTATTCCTTTAAATGAGAAAAATAGTCATAGACAACATAGGTTCATCCTACAATGGCAGAGGAATTGTGATTAGCAAGATCAAACAACATGATGTTAGATATTTATGCAAGTACCTAACAAATAAGTTTTGTGCAAATTCTAGAGAAGATGATATGGTAGCTGGAATGGTGCATATTGCCTATTTAATGTGTGTTGACAAAGTGCTAGTTGATATGTGTGAAATTATGAGAATTCAATTGTTTGAAAACTTGGAGAAGATTAAGAAATCTAAGTATGCACAATTTAGATTTTTATCCTTAATAACATACATGTTTTTCCACTCATTGAGAAGATTTCCATACACCATTGAAAATGATTGGAATGATGGACAAACTACTATGGAAAGGATAAATAAAGTATATTTGAGACATGTTATTGACAAAGTAAATGAGAGTGCTATGTTAGTAATGAAGACATTTCAGAACATGGTAACTAGCAGATCAAGAATTCCACAGTCACTTGTGAAGAAGTATAAAAATGATATATGTTTCATGGTTGACACTGACTTTACCTATATTGAAGCAGTGGAACCTAGAATTGAGTTCATAGATCCTCTTGGCTATGAGATATCTAAGACTGAAATAGAAGAATATGTTGGCAAATTACTTAAATGTAAATTGGACACTCAGTGTAGCAAATTTGGAACTTTTGAAGAGAACTTCAACTCAAAAAAAGCTATAACTGAAGAGAAGTAATCTAAGAAGAGAGTTGACAGCACTATCAGGAGAATACTGAAAGATACAGGAATGTCAAAACAAGAATTCTTAATAGAAAAATAGACAGTAGCAACAATCAGGGATATTGGATAGAAAGAAGTCTTGATTGTACCACCCTTGTCATCCAGTACAGTATAATAAGAACCTACACAAGTCAAAGTGAAAGTAGAGGAACCAAAAAAGGAACAAGTAACAACTAGATCCACTTCCTCCACAGCTAGCAAGAGAATGAAAGAAATTGCTACTGGACCAGGAAAGAGACAGAAGACTTTAGTTCAACTAGTACCAAGAGAAATTGTAGAAATAAAAGATGATGACACTACAGTTAAGAAGAAAGCTTGGAAACCTAAAGTTGAAAAGCTTAATGAGCAGATTATTGAAAATGGAGACTTTACCAGAATGAATAAGTACTACAGTCTTTATGGTTATTCAGATAGACTTAATTTGGAGAATGATATTGTAAAGCATATGATTTTGGTAGGAAAGAAATTTGATTCTATTCAAGGTCAAATACCTGATGAGTTGTATACCAAACTGCTAAATAGAAAGCAGAGAGCAATTGAAGAAGACACTAATATCAGAAAGAATCTTGTGAAGAAGCTTTGTGATGTGAGAGATGATGAACACTTGGAGTAGATATTGAAGGCCTTAAGCACCCATTTGAGAACCAAAAGGAGAACCATTTTGATTATGGGAGGAAGATATGAAGAAGTTTATTCAGATACAAAGCAGGCAATAATCAAGGTCATGGCAGAAAATGTTGGAGAGCCATCGATTGCAGCAGAGCAAGCAGTTGAAGCTGAATAAGAGGATATTCCTTCTCCTTCAGCTATTAACATTGAAGATGAAACTATGAATATAGAAGGTACTAAGGTCACCTTGGATACTGATGACAATGTATTCAGGAACTTAGCAAACATTGTTGACAATTCGGCTCTTGATGAACTGGATAGAACTGAAGAAGCAGAGCACACTCAATCTATCAGTGAAGAACCTAAGGAGAATGAGATTCAAGCACCCATTCCTACCATAGAAGACATCAGTCTTACTCTTGATAATGGAAAGAAGAAAGAAATTGGATCTTTGTTTAAAGATTTAGGAAAGGAAGTTGATGATGATGATCAATTGGAACTAATCACTTCTTTGAATAAAATCATTGGCAAGAACAAGAAAGTGAAGAATCTTGAAGGGAGTCTAAAGAACCTTACTGAGAAGTTACAAAGCATTGTAACTACACAAATCACAGAGGCAGACCCTTTGGAGAAAGCTAAGAAGGTAATGAGCACTTTTGACAATGAATTCACTAACCTATTTGATATTGCAAAAGTGAGAGCTCAAGCAGCTTATGAAGCTGAAATGTTTTTGAACATCAGTCAGAATATCAGAAATGATATTAGCAGTCTTGATATTTGTATCAAGAACTTGAGGAAACATTTGGAGATAGGAAAATCATTATACATACAGTGTACAAAACCAAAAATTTTGACAGTAGAAGAGGAACAGAAGATCAAATTGAAGGAAGCTGAGATTTAGAATGAATGTAACCTTCTTTCTAGACCTAATGTGAAGGTATGTGATGCTGAAAAGAAAGTTCAGAAGCTTTATGATGAAATAAGAATATTGCAAGATGAGAGGAATAGAAAAATGAGGAGACTCACTCTTTTGAGAGAACACATCTCTATGAAGTTGAGTATCATTGAAGAGCAGTTAGAAGAATGTCTTACAGCTAAGACATCCTTTCAGAAATTCAAATTTGACAACCTCCAAGCTTGTCAACTAGCAGCTTATGGACTGAGCACATTACTCAATGTGGTAGATTCCATAAAGAATTCATGGCAAAAGGAGATAGAAGCTATGAAATCTGATTTTTTAGATTGTGTTGCAAGCCTACTAGCTTTGCAATAAGAAAGTGAAGGTATAATCTTTTTGGGCTACACTTTTGGTAATCCTCCCTACCTTATTTTGTCATTGTTGTCAAAGGGGGAGAGATATTAGAGCATAAAATTGATATATTTGATAAGGATTGATACTCTTAGGGGGAGAATTGTATTAGAGTTTATATTTTGAGGAGTTATAAGGATAGTATACATATTCTATACTATGGCCACAATTTTGATACAATTTTGAGATTTTGACTTGTACACTTAGCCAATTTTCTCATATGTTGCCACCAATGACAAAGGGGGAGATTGTTGGAAATTTGGCTGAAGTGAGTACATAGATATTGTCATTATGGAAACATATTATCCACATGAAGATCACACAGGTCAGAGAGCAAGTATAGCAGAGCGCATTGAAAATTTATTTAAGTGTAAGACATTGTTTTCACCAGTGCACCAAGATACAGTTTTTGTTTGTGACATTGACTGGAGTAAGTTCAATGATTTCACACTTGAAAATAGACTCTATGATGACTAAAGATGACCCATCTCAAAGTGAAAGTTAGTACGGCATGTATGGAATTAGTTATGACAGTTTTACCGAAGACAGTGTTAAGCGGACAGGACAAAATATGAAGGCAGAATTGGTAAAGAGTTAAGGGATTATTTTATTTATCAAAATAATGACTTAACAATATAAAGGGATGACATCCTAGATGTTAACTCTTGGATAAAGATATATGGAAGCCAACCATGTAAAGTTATTATTCTTAATAACTTGTATATATGTAATATGTAATTGTAAGAAGAAAAAAGAAAGAAGAGATATGTGGTAATATTGTAATGATATGATGCGAATGTAAGAGTAGAGAAAAGATATTGATGCAATTAGCATAAGGTTATATACCTTAATCCATTTTTGTAATAAGTATACATTGTACATTACTTGTTTGGGCAGTGGGCTCATCTGGTAATCAGATTTTGTATTGACAACTCCTAATAGGGTTGAGGCTTCTAACAAGGCCTATAGTCCCTTAATCGGGACTGATACACTATATGCTTGTAATAGACTCCTAACGGGGTCAACATCCTTAATAGGATACTTTTGATTAGTGGATCTTTGTGGGTACCATCCCCACCGGGTTTTTCCCTTGGCCAGGGTTTCCTCAAGAACATATCATGTGTTATGAGTTCTTTATTTCCATTGCTATGCATATTGTTTAGCTTCTTATGTTATGCATGTATAAAGATAATCCGTTATATCCATAATTGGGCAAAAAATAAAGTTTGTAGAATACTGATTCACCCCCCTCTCTCAGTATTCCCTATTTCTAACATACCTTTTGCTAAGTATTCCTCTAATCTTAATTAAAGGTAGATTACCTTTAATCATGTGCACAATCACCTTATCCAAGGTAGCCACCTCTTCATCTTTTTTCTCCACCAATCATTTTTAAATTCCTTTTTCCCTCTCAAATGAAGTTTGACTTTTTCTACTTCACCTTTTTCAAACCCTGCCTAATATCATTTTACCTCTTAATCCTATCCACTCATTTATTTTTCCTCTTCATCTTAACCACTCATTTTTTGCCGCTTAATCTTGACCATCCATTCTTTTGCCTCTTAATCTTCACTATTCAATTATTTTCATTTTCTATAAAAGGAGGCCTCACTCCACATTTTAGTTCTAAGTTCTTATTCTTCTTAATCTCTTGGCTTTTGCATCTTCTAACATAATTAATCATTCTTTTTCTTTTTTTCATTGTAATCTAATCTTATTCTTAGATCTTAATCTTTTTGCATTATCATAAGTCTTAATCTTTTTATTATTATCATAGTTTTGCTTCAATCTTAATCTTTATCATTAGTGAAGCTTGGGACAAGTTCTTCATACTTGTTCTCAATTTATTCACGATCATATAGCTTGCATCTCATAGTTTTACATTTAGTATTGCATTTCAAAGAGAAAATCAAATAAGGCTTTGGGTGCCCTTGTTTTAGCTCATCAAAGGTTGTAGTGAAGATTATTTGTTTTGTTGCATTTCAAATGACTAACATCTAATGTGATTTTGTTTGGTATTTTGGTGTTTTTCATTTGCGTATATTTTGGCATGCCTGATGGGACCCACTTCCCTATTAGATCTACATTATTAAATATTTGTTATGCTAATGCTTGTGTAGGTTGAATTGAAGACAAAAACCTAGGATTTTTTAAAATATTTGATCACATTTTTCAAACAGTTGGGAGTTTTGGTTTGATTATTTTTTTGTGGGTGGGGGATCATCATATTATGTCTCAGTCCGAAACTTTGATTTTTTTGATCATTTTCCATGAGTTATAATTTTTTTATGATTTTCAATGAAAATTAATTTGTGGTCACAAATCTCCATATTTTTTAGAATTTTTTACATTTTCGGAAAGGTCTGAGAATTTTACACATTGCATATTCTTTGTGTTTTTTTATTTTGATGCACTAATATGGCTCAAAAATTCAATCTTTGAAAACTGGTATGTTTTGATAAATTAGGTCCCTAGAGCACAAATTAAGGAATTTTTCAAAAATTTTACATTTTTGGAAATCTCTCTATTTTTTAGCAAGATCTATGTTTTGTATTTCTATTTTTGTGGCCGAAATCATATAAAAAAATCAGATCTTGTTGACTAGGTCAAATGCAAAAAAAAAAAATGTGACGAGTTTGCACTTTATTTGCACATTGATCAATGCATGGTTGAATTTTCTTGCAAGTTTTTGATATTTTCAATTTTTTAATAGTGGTTTTGCAGAATGGTTGACCAATATTAAGACATTTTGAGACTATTAATCAATTTGTTTTGTAGGACATTGTTTGAAGATCTTGAAAAGATTTGAGACTACTAATTCATTGGTTTTGTAGGTTGCCTTGGAGGTTCAAGAAAACATTGTGTCTACCTTAACTTGATTTTTTTAGGCACCTAGTTTAATTAGGAAGGTTCATTCTTGTGATTTAATTGGGTAGCAGGGGAGTATGCTCTTTCCTTTTTAAGGGGAAATTAAAAATCTAGACCTACTTAATTTGGTCATTAGAAAGGAATCTTGGGTAAATGAACATGTGCTTGATGTGTTTAGGAGAAACTATAGAGTAGGACAGTATGCTCTTTTCCTTATGGAAAATTAGAAATTTTAACCTCCATTAGCTATCCATCTTACTTTTCTTTCATTTACCTTTAGAGGGTCTGCCAAGAGAGAAATCTTTGGGAACGACCCAAGTGGGGAACAAGGAAACCCAGCTACTCCACCCCAATATAATCAAAAGCTTCCTTAAATCTAAAGAGAGGGAAGACATGGCTATTCCTACTTCTAATGCTTCTTCATGTGTAGGGCCTAGTTGCCTAAATCTTGCTAAGCAAGACTACATTTGATTGGGCGATTGTTTACAAGGGAAGTACATTCAACTTGTGTAGGGCCGAGAGGTCTAAATCTTTCTTGCGATAATATACATTTTGGGTGCTTGTAGGGCTATAGGCCTAAATTATTCTTGCAGAACTACAAGGGATAGTCATGAATAGATGAGCTTACTAGACACCTAAGGACTTAGAGACCGACTATTTTAGTCATGTGACTTCCTTTGTGCAAGAATTGATCCAAGTGGACTTAACCAGATCACTCCAAGATACTCACCATATGTGTTCCCTTGGATGCTAAAGCTTGAATATGGCAATATGGAAAAACATGCGCCACGAGCATTGTTCTTTTCCAATTGATCCATAACTTGCATAGTCCTAGGAAAGGCCATTCAACCATTTAATTGTGGGGCTAAGAGCATCAAGTTGTGGGAAAAGGTTGGAACACCTCCCTTTTGACCTTAGGTAGAATGTGTTTGAAGTGTCTTCAATTGTGTTGAGACCCATGTAAATATTTTTGGACATGTACATTGCACTATTTCTTTCTATGTTCTAATTTAATCTATATATCCCCTATTATCCAAATCAATCACATCATCCATTCAACTTGTCTTCAAACATCCCTAATCTATTCTTGCACATCATCTATTCTTAATCCAAGTCTTATCAACACCATTTTCTAATCTTGCACTTTTGGCTTAAGAGCACCATCATCATCTTTAGGCTTTAATCTTAATTCAAATCAAATCAAATCAAATCCAACTTTGAGGCCCTACCCTCTCAAATCCAAAACCAAAATCAAATCAAATCGATCAAAATTATTGAGGCCCTTCCCTCTAAATCAATCAAATCCATCATCCAAATCAATCAAAATCCTTGAGGCCCCACCCTTTTAAATCAAAATCCAAACTTGCTCCTAGTCTTAAGTTCATATTTCTTCCATCATCAAATATTTCCCTCTTAATTCAAATACTCCTCTGCATCATCTTCCTCTAATCCAATCCAAAATCTCTAATTCAAACATCATGAATATGGATTGGTTTCACAAAATGGTTGAGGACTTTAAAGTGCCAAATCCTAATCCCCAAACTATACCTCCAATCTAGCCCACTTACCAAATCAATCCTCAAGTCATATCCAATCCCAATCCATATCATATTCCTTATTATTCCTCTACCTTTGACAAGGGAAATGAACCTCATTATCCTCCATCCACACATGATTCCCTCCATCACCCACATGATGCCTCTCACATGCTTAACCTTGCCCAGGAAATTGAAGAGTTTAAAAATATTGTCCTTAACTTATAAAATGAGGGTCAAAAGAAAAAAATTGCATTTGAAGACATGTGTCCTCCCCCCTTTCTTCAATTCTATAATCCTCATCCAGCATCATACTCCAATCCTCTATCTAACCCTCAACCTCCACACAATCCTAATCTTCCAAAACCCACATCATTCCTATCCTCTAAAGCTTCACAATTACCCAAAGCTAGAAAATACACTCCCCTTGCAAACCCTCTTGATTTCATATTTCACCTACTTGTTGACCAAAACATTATGGTTTTTCCAAATACTATTCCCTTTGATTAGATTCAACCCAAACCTACTTGGTATAAGGAAAATGAATATTGTGATTATCATCGGATCAAGGGTCATGATATCAAGAAGTGCTTAAAGTTTAAAAACTTTGTCCAAGACCTCATTGAAAAAGGATAGATTGAAGTTAAAGATCCTAACCCCTCCATCACATCACCCTCACAAGTCCACACATGGCAAGATCTTGCCCCAAAGCATGCTAGCATGGATTATTATTCTCCTTTACATAAAAGTGTTCCTCCATCTCAAGATCCATTTATCCCTCTTGATGCACCTCATGATCTCATTCCTAATCAAGATCAAGGCATTCTCTCCACTCCATTCCATGATAGCTTTCCATCTCAAGATCATACCATCCCTTCCACTCCACCACATAATCCTCCCCAAAGTCAAGATCAAAGTACCCCTTCATCTCCATGTCATGATTCTGATCCCTCTCAAGATCTGATTATTCCCCCTAATTCCCCTCATGATCCTAATCCTCCACAAGATCCCTATCTCCTTCTTGATCCTCCATCTCAATATCCTAATCCTTCAGGAGATCCTATTCCTCCTCGAGATCTTATTATTCCTATTAAGGAGCCTCTCAAGGACCAAGGAAATGCTACACTTGATGGTCTTGGTGATATCGCTCACTCTACAAATGCTCATATCCCTCCTACACCTTATATACCTCTATTCAAGTGTAAACATATTCTTTCATTATCTTCCAAATCCATCTTGGGCCCCTCTATTCCTAAACGAAATCCTTCATCTCGTCTATCCATTTTGGGCCCTTACATCCCAATGTTGAACCTTTCATCCCTTCCATCCATTTTAGGCCCTTATGTTCCTCCATCCACTATACCTATCACTCTTATCTCATCATTTATTTTGTCCACTATACCTCAAGATCAACAAAGACATGCATCCTTGAGATATTTCTATCCATCCATCCATCAAAACCCATTATATGAGCCTCATTCATCCATAATTCCCAAGTCTTTTGGAAGCAATTTGGATGCACAACACAAAAATAAAAAATACAAGAATCTACTTACATATGAAGATCACCATGTCCTATCTAATTGACATGTGGATACAAAGAAATGGGAAATACTCAAGAGACACAAAGGGTCCTCTAAGAAAAAAAGAAAATCAAATAAAATATGGGTTCCTAAATCCATCATGGAAAAATTGCAGTAAAAAGATCCTAAAAGTAAAGAAACATAAAAAGCTATGTGGATTCCCAAGTCTCTCTTAAAAGACTTGAATATAAAAGAAAAATCAAAGTTGACATTCGAGCTTCCAAAGACTTCCAGTTCGTATTCTTCCAAATATCTTCCATTCTCTCCTCCATCTACTTTTGGTCCTTGTGTCTTGAAATCCACATCACTTCCTACATCAAAACCTCACGCTAGGAAATTCATTCTCCCTTCACTTTTCCACTACCCTTCAAGGTATGTGTTGATTTTGATCTTTTCATCATTTCCACCTACTCCCACACAAACCTTTCTATTCCCTATCCAATATCCAACTCCTATATCTACTCCCTATCCTTCCATATCATATCCTCTCATTCCTCTTACCCCATCTTACACATAGATTCTTAGCCATCATCTACCTTATCCTTCATATCTTTCCCCTACCATCATCATTATCATCATCTTTGAACTTACCTTTCAGTGGAATTGACCAATCACAACATATCTTTTTGAAGGAACATTATCTAAAGAGCATTAGGCCTGAATTCCTAAAAATTTAAAAAAATAGTTAAGAAAAAACAATATGTCCAATGGTGAAAACTTGGTAATCAGGCACCTTGGACAAGTACATGATGAAAACCTGGAAAATAGACATCATTTGTAATCCCTCTATCCTCATCCCCTTGACCTCTACATTTGGGGGCAAGATCCATCCATACTATGCTATCATAAATATTTTCCACATTCCCTATCCCCCGTCCATTGTCCTATCTAAGTTCCTTATCTTTTCCTTTCCCATATTTGATCTTGACTATCGTATGCATCCCCTCTATCCATATATACCTTCCATAACCCTTACTCCTTATCCATCCATTTTCCTTCACAATTCCATCTATTTTCACATATTTGATCTTGACATCCTTATCCTCCATCTCATAGTCCTCTTCATATTCATTCCCTTAATCCAACATTCATAACACTCTTTGAGTCCATGCTATTGGAGATTTTCTAGCAAGCCAGTGTTGACTATATGTTTGTCAATGATGACAACATAAGGTAAGTAGCATGTGTGGAAGACTTATGTAGTAAGCTTTGAGTATATCTAGCATGGACATGTTATCAACATCATATCATGGACACAGAGGTTAATTGTTAGTACAGACAGTTATGTAGCAGCTTGTGTCAGTAGTGTTCCTGACAAAGTTACAGGTAGTGTTCTATGAATGATTGCCCATATAGTTATCATGGAGCCTTGCACATTTGGATATATGATGGAGACATGTTATTGTTGTTACATTCATGGATGTAGAGTCTGATATGCAGTAGAAGTGAAGTTATGTAGTCGCTATTCACCAGTCACAGTTTCTTGTGTTTATCCAGAAGAGCTGATAGAGATTATATTGGTACAGGAGTTGTGCCTATCATTTTAGTATGAGTGCTTCGATTAGTGATTGGAGAAGAGTTAATAATTGTTGGTTAAGAGCGCATGATGTAATTCAGCTTGAGGAGAAAGTATTAGTTAATTTGGTAGAGCTGATAGTGTGTAGCGTGCGTCTATACTTATTGATTTGGATAGGTCCTAGTTTGTGTTGCATACTTAGTAGAGCTGACCGAGATGTTATTGGAGAGTGTTATTGTTTCTCTAATATGATTTCAAGGTGGTTCTAACAGGCTGACTTGATTATATCATTTAGAGGAAAGATACTTATATCCGGTCATTGTGATCGCTAGTAGCATGCCGAGGAGATAAAATATTAGAGCAGAGCACAAAGTGCCAAGTATTGTGCCATCAAGAAGAGGTCTATGTGATAGAGAAGATAGAGTGTGCTATTCATTGGAACTGATCAAGATAGAAGGTCTACCTCATAGTTCACCAAGATCTAGATATAGTGTGTATCTATTATTTAGAAGGTTGCAGCCTTCACCCCTTTGAGCAATAAACTCTCAGATAGTGTGTCCTCACCTTTAACAGGGTCAATCATAAAAGACTCCTAATAGGGTCAAACCTTTGACCAAGTCACTATACTATAATCATTGTAAAGATCAACTCCTAACAAGGTTGTAAGAACTTCTAACAAGGATCATTATACACTAGTTTAGTTTATTAGTGGGTGTTAATTCCCACTGAGGTTTTTACCTATTTGGGTTTCCCTGTAACCAAATTATTGGTGTTGTGTTCAAGTGTTCTTTCATTGTGTTTATCCTTAAAGTTTAATTATACTTAATTGGATAAAGAATTGAAACTTGTAGATAACTGATTCACCCCCCCCCCCCCCCCACCCCCTGTCTCAGTTATCTCTTGGGACTATTCCTAACAATTGGTATCAGAGCCAAGCGCCTCAGAGAGAAAGTTTAACAATTTGAGGTTGATCAGATGGAATTCTTTAGAAAAGACAATCCTAAGTTTGATGGAGAGAACTATCTTGATTCGAAGAACAAAATGGTGACACATTTGCAGTGCATTGCTTTTGAAGTTTTTGAAGTGGCTATCAAAGAAGTTAAGATCCCCTCTCTAGAAGATCTTGCAAAGGAAGATGCTACTAGCAAGAAAAAGGATTTGTTTCATCAGAATGCAATAGCCAAAGAAGCCCTAATCAGCATCTTATTTGATAGTAATTTTTTAGAGATAAAGAAAGTAGACACAACTTACAAGATATGGAAGCACCTAAAAGACATGTTTGAAGGAGATACACAAGAAAATAATGCACCCAGAAAGACATGGAAAAAAAGATACAATGCATTAGAGATGCTACTTTAATAATACATTAGAGCTTACAACCAAAGGATTAATGAAGCAGTTGCTGGAATCAGGAACAAGGGTGGAGAGATCTTGGAGGAAGACATTATGGATAAGTTGATGACTACTCTTACAATAGAGTATGAAAACAAGATCAAAATCCTTGATGAGACTTATGTAGTAAGATTTGAGTATATCTAGCATGGACATGTTATCAAAATCATATCATGGACGTAGAGGTTAATTGTTAGTACAGACAATTATGTAGCAGCTTGTGTCAGTAGTGTTCCTGACAGAGTTATAGGCAGTGTTCTATGAATGATTGTCCATATAGTTATCATGGACCCTTGCGGGTTTGGATATATGATGGAGACATGTTATTGTCATTACATTCATGGATGTAGAGTCTGATATGTAGTAGAAGTGAAGTTATGCAGTCGCTATTCACCAGTCACAGTTTCTTGTGTTTATCCAGAAGAGCTGATAGAGATTATATTGGTACAGGAGTTGCGCCTATCATTTTGGTATGAATGCTTTGATTAGTGATTGGAGAAGAGTTAATAATTTTTGGTTAAGATCACATGATGTAATTCAGCTTGAGGAGAAAGTATCAGTTAATTTGGTAGAGCTGACAGTGTGTAGCGTGCATCTACACTTATTGATTTGGACAGGTCCCAGTTTGTGTTGCGTACTTAGTAGAGCCGATCGAGATGTTATTGGAGAGTTTTATTGTTTCTCTAATATGATTTCAAGGTGGTTCTAATAGGCCGACTTGATTATATCATTTAGTGGAAAGATACTTATATATATATGGTCATTATGATTGCTAGTAGCATGCCAAGGAGATAAAATATTAGAGTAGAGCACAGAAAGCCAAGTATTGTGCCATCAAGAAGAGGTCTATGTGATAGAGAAGATAGAGTGTGCTATTCATTGGAACTAATCAAGACATAAGGTATACCTCATAGTTCACCAAGATCTAGATATAGTGTGTATCCATTATTTAGAAGGTTGCAGCCTTCACCCCTTTGAGAAATAAACTCTTGAACAGTGTGTCCTCACCTTTAACAGGGTCAATCATAAAAGACTCCTAGTAGGGTCAAACCTTTGACCAAGTCACTGTACTATAATCATTGTAAAGATCAACTCTTAATAGGGTTGTAAGATCTTCTAACAAGGATCATTATACACTAGTTCAGTTTATTAGTGGGTGTTAATTCCCACTGGGGTTTTTACCTATTTGGGTTTCCCTGTAACCAAATTATTGGTGTTGTGTTCAAGTGTTCTTTCATTGTGTTTATCCTTAAAGTTTAAGTATACTTAATTGGATAAAGAATTGAAACTTGTAGATAACTGATTCACCCCCCCCCCCCCCCACCCTCCCCCATCTTAGTTATCTCTTGGGACTATTCCTAACAATTGGTATCAGAACCAAGTGCCTCAGAGAGAAAGTTTAACAATTTGAGGTTGATCAGATGGCATTCTTTAGAAAAGATAGTCCTAAGTTTGATGGAGAGAACTATCTTGATTCAAAGAACAAAATGGTGACACATTTGTAGTGTATTGCTTTTGAATTTTTTGAAGTGGCTATGAAAGAAGTTAAGATCCCCTCTCTAGAAGATCTTGCAAAGGAAGATGCTACTGGAAAGCAAAAGGATTTGTTCCATCAGAATGTAATAGCCAAAGAAGCCCTAATCAATGCCTTATCTGATAGTAATTTTTCAGAGATAAAGAAAGTAGACACAACTTACAAGATATGGAAGCACCTAGAAGACATGTTTGAAGGAGATACACAAGAAAATAATGCACCCAGAAAGACATGGAAAAAAAGATACAATGCATTAGAGATGCTACTTGAATAATACATTAGAGCTTACAACCAAAGGATTAATGAAGTAGTTTTTGGAATCAGGAACAAGGTTGGAGAGATCTTGGAGGAAGACATTATGGATAAGTTGATGACTACTCTTATAGTAGAGTATGAAAACAAGATCAACATCCTTGATGAGACCATGCAGCTTAAAAAAAATTTCAAGAGAGAGACCTTGATCAACAAAATTTTAGCTTTTGAGATTTCAAGATTGAAGATAGAGCCTAAAAGTGAGACAACCTTCAAAACATCAGTCCATGGTAAGAAATCTTCAAAAACTTCTGGTAATTTTGATGATGAAAATGAAGATAAAGAGATAGATGATATTATTTCTATGATTTCTAAGAAAGAAAGAAAAGGAAAAGGAAAGTATGAAGTTCAGTTACCATTCAAATATTTCTCATGTAATAAGATTCGTCACTTTGCATCTAAGTATCCTACAAGAGTTAAATTTAGAACTAACTACAAGTCTAAGTATACAAAAGAATGTTACTATGCTGGTGATAGAGTTTTTGATGATGATTCAGTTGAAGATGAAATTGGATTCATTTCTATTATGGAGAATATGTTTGATGAGATCGATCGTGAAGATGAGAAAAAGGAACAAGAGATGGCATTGATTTCATAAGAAGACATAAGGACAGATTGGATTATAGATAGTGGTTGTTCACATCACATGACAGGTGATAAAGACAGATTTGTTCATCTGGAAAAATACAAAGGTGGCATGGCTAGATTTGGAGATAACACTCCTAAACCTGTCATTGGTAGAGGAGCTATCACATTGGATGGAAAGAAAAACACTAATGATGTTCTTTATGTAGATGGTTTGCAACATAACCTTCTTAGTGTTGGGTAGTTGCTTGACAAAGGTTATCAGTTGGAGTTCAAAGACAACAAGTGCATCATTAACAAAAAGGATGGTGTAATGATTGCATCAGGTTCAAAGACTAAAGGTAATGTTTTTTAGCTTAATTTTGAAGCAAGTTGTTTTCTTGCTAAAGTAGATGACAGTTGGCTATGGCATAAAAGACTATGTCATATCAATTTTGATAACATAGTAAAGATAAGCAATGTAAAGGCAGTAATAGATCTACCTAGCATAGCAAAGCCATTTGATACTATTTGTAGGGAATGTGTGATGGGAAAGCATGTGATGAATTCATTAAGAAGCAAGCACAATTTAGTAGAGAACAAGTTGGATTTGATTCATACAGACCTGTGGACCAACTCAAACAAGATCATAGTATGGTGAAAGGTATTTCATTTTGTTTGTTGATGATTATTCTAGAATGATGTGGGTTGCATTCTTGAAAGATAAGTCAAAAGCATTTGAGAAGTTCAAAATATTCAAAGCTAAGATTGAGAATGAATCTAGACTAAAGATAAAGTGTCTAAGGCAAGTTTGATGCAAGAAGCAATGAAGGTATTTTCCTTGGTTACTCTACTAAAAGAAAAGCTTATAAATGTTTTAATTTGAGATTGAAGAAGATCATTGAAAGTGCTCATGTTAAGACTGATGAAATTTTATGGTTCAAGAAAGATATCATGATTATGCACCTATGATTGAAGAAGAACCCAGTCCTTCCACTAGAGAGATAGTTGTTGAAGAGATGTTTGACAGTATTTATGTATTATTCAATGACCCTGAAACAAGTGAAGAAGAAACTTAGAAGGCATATGAGATAGTATCACCTAAAGTTCCAAAGTTTACATCTAGATATCAGTCTAAGGATGACATCATTGGAGATTAGAGCAACAAAGTCACAACAAGATCTAAAGAAAAGAGTTCAGTAGGCAATGAAGTGGTATGTTTACTATCTTAGATTGAACCTTAAAGTGTTGAAGATGCATGTAATGATTCAAATTGGCATGATGCTATGATAGAAGACCTAGATTAGATTATTAAGAATGATACTTGGGAACTGGTCCCAAGACCTAGTGATAAGAATGTGATTGGAACCAAGTGGATATTCAAAAACAAGATGAATGAAGATGGTGCAGTAGTAAGGAATAAAGCAAGTTTAGTATGTAAGGGATATGCACAAAGAGAAGGTATTGATTATTTAGACACATTTGCACCTATGAGTAGATTAGAAGCCATTAAGTTGTTTCTAGCTTATGCGACATTCAAAAACTTCAAAGTTTATCAGATGGATTTTAAGTCAGCATTCCTAAATGGAGAGTTAAAGGAAGAAGTATACATTGAGTAGCCAAAAGGATTCACCTTATCAGGAAGGCTTGATATGGTATGCAGATTGAAGAAATCCCTCTATGGACTTAAGCAAGCCCCTAGAGCTTGGTATGAGAGACTTGATGGATATCTAACAAAAATTGGATTCAAGAAAGGAGTAGCAAATTTTAATCTATTTATAAGAGAGACATCTGAAGGTTTACTACTTGTAGCTATATTTGTTGATGACATTATCTTTGGGGGTAATGGAAAACTTAGTGCAAAAATTGCTAAGGATATGCAGAGTGAGTTTGAGATGAGCATGATTGGACCTATAAAATACTTTTTGGGATCAAATGTGCAGCAGAAAGAGAAGGGTATTTTCATTAATCAGTCTAAGTATGTGAAAGAGATATTGAAGAAGTTCAAGATGGATGATTGCAAGCTAGTGGGTACACCTATGATAACAGGATGCAAGCTTACAAAAGAAGATGATTTTCCAGTAGTAGATATAACATTGTACAAGTCTATGATTGGTAAACTCATATATCTTACTCAATCTAGATCTGATATTTCTAATGCAGTTGGCATAGTTGGAAGATTTGTAGCAGAACCTAAACAAAGTCATATCATGGAAGTAAAGAGAATATTCATATATTTGAAGGGCACTATATATTATGGATTATGGTATCCTAATTTAGAGAATTTTAAGCTTCATGTATATACAGATGCAAATTGGGTAGGATGCATGGATGATAGAAAGAGTACATCAGGAGGAGCACTCTTTCTTGGTGATAGACTAGTCACTTGGACAAGCAAGAAGTAGAATTGTATTTCTCAGTCAATAATAGAAGCAAAGTATGTTGCAACAACTTTGAATTATTCTACAATTGTTTGGATCAAGTAGATGATAAAGGATTTTGAAATTTAGATTGATTATCCTATTATTATTCTTTGTGATAACACTAGCACTATCAACATGTCAAAAAACCCCGTGATGCATGCAAAGACAAAACACATAGAGATTAAGTATCACTTCCTAAGAGAGAAAGTGGTGGAGGAAGAAGTCAATTTAGATTATGTGAGTACAAAAGAACTACTAGTAGATATATTCACAAAGCCTTTCCTGAAGGATACTTTTGAGTATCTCAGGGAGAAGCTGGGAGTAATTCCCTTCCTTGATTCTGATTAGAGAAAGTGCAAAGAGCATTAGTCATTAGTGACTGATGGATGGTTGACTACTCTACTTCAGGAGTAGTAGAGGTACTTAAATGTTTGGCACCCTTTGCCATTGATGTCAAAGGGGGAGTAGTATATAGTCATGAAAAATAGTATTAAAGGGGGAGTACATACATAATTAAGGAGGAGTAATATATAGCAGCAAGGAGGGGTAGTATTCAATCATGGAAGCAGTTCAGTTGATGAAATGGAAAATGTTATAAAAGAATTGTTCATTTGGATTGATGGTGTTTTTCATTCTATATGTTACCATCAATGCCAAAGGGGGAGATTGTTAGAGATTTGCCAGCAAGCCAGTGCTGACTGTATGTTTGTCATTGATGACAACATATGGTAACTAGCATGCATGGAAGACTTATGCAGTAAGCTTTGAGTATATATAGCATGGACATGTTATCAGCATGATATCATGGACACATAGGTTAATTGTTAGTACAGACAATTATGTAGTAGCTTGTGTCAGTAGTGGTTCTGACAAAGTTACAGACAATGTTATATGAATGACTATCTATACAATTATCATGGAGCCTTGTGCATCTGGATATGTGATGGAGACATGTTCGTGTTGTTACATTGATGGACACAAAGTTTGATGTGCAGTAGAAGTGAAGTTATGCAGTCGCTATTCACCAGTTGTAGTTTCCTATGTTTATCCAAAAGAGCTGATAGAGATTATATTGGTACAAGAGTTGTGCCTATCATTTCGGTATGTGTGCTTGGATTAGTGATTGGAGAAGAGTTAATAAATGTTTGGTTAAGATTGCATGATGTAATTCTGCTTGAGGAGAAAGTATCAGTTAATTTGGTAGAGTCGATAGTGTGTAGCATGCGTCTACACTTATTGATTTGGATAGGTCCCAGTTTATGTTGTGTGCTTAGTAGAGCTGACCGAGATGTTATTGGAGAGTGCTATTGTTTCTCTAATGTGATTCCAAGGTGGTTCTAATAGGCCAACTTGATTATATCATTTAGAAGAAAGATACTTATAGTTGGTCATTTATTATCGCTAGTAGCATGGCATGGAGAAAAAAAGATTAGAGCATAGCAGAGAGTGTGAAGTATTGTGCCATCAAGAAGAGGTTTATGTGATAGAGAAGATAGAGTGTGCTATTCATTGGAACTGATCAAGACAACAGGTCTACCTTGCAGGTCACCAAGATCAAGATATAGTGTGTATCTATTATTTAGAAGGTTGCAACCTTCACCCTTTTGAGCAGTGAGCTCTCAGACAGTGCATCCTCACCCTTAATAGGGTCAATCATAAAAGACTCCTAACAGGGTCCAACCTTTGACCAGGTCACTATAATAAAAGCATTATAAAGATAAACTCCTAACAGGGTTGTAAGATCTTCTAACAAGGATCATTATACACTAGTTCAGTTTATTAGTGGGTGTTAATTCCCACCGGGGTTTTTACCTATTTGGGTTTCCCTGTAACCAAATTATTGGTGTTGTGTTCAAGTATTATTTCATTGTGTTTATGCTTAAAGTTTAAGTATACTTAATTAGATAAAGAATTGAAACTTTTAGATAATTGATTCACCCCCCCTCCCCCCCCTCTCAGTTATCTCTTGGGACTATTTCTAGCACATACGTCTTCCCATGTCCTTGATCTTGATTATCCTATACATTTCCTCCATCCATTATCTATTATCCAATTTCATCTATATCCTCCATATCATTATCCCATATCCTCTTCCTACCCTCCATCTCATATTCCTTATCCATCCATCTTCCACTTTCATACATCTTCCCTTCATAAAAAAAGTAAAGGAACTAAAATACAAAAAAAATATCCATGCATGCTTTGAACAGTATAAGCCTTCACTTCCTCCATAAAATATCATTTCCACATTATCCATCCACTTCATACATTTGTATCCTTCATCCTATAGTCTTCCATATCCTACCCTTACATATTCATTCATTCCATCTATCTCCTATCCAATCGATCCTTTACATCCATTCATTTTCTAGCCAAAATTCTCTCCATCCCTACATCCTTTATCATTCCTTGGTTATCCCTTGTCATTGGTCCCAATCCACTTATCATTTTTCCTATCCCATCCTTCCAATCCCGTAATCATTCTTTCATCTCATTCAAACCATCTTGTCTATCAAATCTATTTATCTTCTAATCCAATCCAAATATTCCCCTTCCATGATTTTCAATCTCATCTTGTCAAATCATCTTCTCTTCCAATCCCATTCTATCCAATCCACTCATCCAAATAATTATAAATTTAAAAAAAAAAATTAGAATCCAAAAACAATATAAAATGATCCTGAAAAAATTACAAAAATAATGATATATGATCCTGAAAAATTCAAAAAATCCATATAATTGAAAAGATCCCAAGTTAGCCCAATCAAGTACAATCAATACTAATCCATGCAATCTAATCTTGCAATCCAACACATTAATCTTTAATCAAACCATCATCTTAAACCAATTAGTTGATAATCATTTGATCAATTTAAAATCCAATCATCATCATGGGATGTATCCTTCCCAATACTTGAGGCCCTGCCCTCGCAATCACCCAATCAGTCAATCACTCAATCAACTGGTTTCCAGCTTGACTAGGGACAATATGTTGGTTTGCTTTTAGTTTGTTGTGCATTCTTGCTTGTTGCTTGTATGTATTAGTAATTTTTGCATCTATCATGGTCGTTGCATCCTATTATCACAGAGGCATCATGGTCTTCCATATCATGGTGTCATAAGACATACGGTTGTATTTGACCTTTTTTATCACGTACTTGGCACATGGTCATCTTGGTTCCTCATACCTTGGTGCATAACGTCAAGTACAATATAAAAATCAGATATGGTCTCCCGTGTTCACACAATGTTAATTTACATTTAGGTTCATTTTGCATTCGAGGCCTTCTTTTATTCACTTCCTCTATCATCACCCTTCCTTTTCAAGAAAATTATCAAAATTAATTTTTTGCTCAATTTTCTCAAGGGGGCACCATCCTCATCCTCTTCTTGTCATTGCTTAGGCATGACTCCTATGATTTCTTATTTTCTTCTTCTTTGATGCAATGCCAATTTTAACATCACATCAAAGAGGGGCAAAATGTAGATAAAATTGTCCTTCAAACTAATATGAATTTTTATTAATATTTTCTCTTAACATTATGGTTGATTTTTATTAATTAACTATATTATTATATTTCTCTATTTATTTAATTTAATTTATTTTAATTAAATAAATTCATTTTTCCTTTGTATTTCAATTTTATTTAAATACTATAATATATTAAATTCAATTTAATATATTATCCCTTCATTTTCTTTTATAAAATAAATTTATTTATTTTATTCCTCCGCTAGCCTAAAGTTCTTCTAAACCATGATTAAATTAAATTCATTTTCCCTTTTTCCTATGCTTACCTTTTGCTAACTATTCCTCTAATCTTAATTAAATGTATATTACCTTTTATCATGTGCACAATCACCTTTTCCAAGATAGCCACCTCTTCATCTTTTTTCTCCACCAATCATTTTTAAATTTATTTTTTCCCCTCAAATGAATTTTGACTTTTGCTGCTTCACCTTTTTCAAACCCTTCCTAATATCATTTTTCCTCTTAATCCTATCCACTCATTTCTTTTGCCTCTTCATCTTAACCACTCATCTTGTGCCTCTTAATCTTAACCATCCATTATTTTGCCTCTTAATCTCCACCATTCAATACTTTCCATTTTCTATAAAAGGAGGTCTCACTCTTCATTTTAGGTCTAAGTTCTTATTTTTCTTAATCTCTTAGCTTTTGCATCTTCTATTATTCTTAATCATTCTGTTTCTTTTCTTCATTGTAATCTAATCTTGCTCTTAGATCTTAATCTTTTTCCATTATCATAGGTCTTAATATTTTTATCATTATCATAGTTTTTCTTCAATCTTAAACTTTATCATTAGTGAAGCTTGGGACAAGTTCCTCATACTTGTTCTCAATCCCTTCATGATCATATAGCTTGTATTGCATATTTTTATATTTGGTATTGCATTTCATATGTGTTGGGAGAGCATACCCACATAATCTCAAAGAACAAATCAAACAAGGCTTTAAGTGTCATTGTTTTAGCTCATCGGATGTTGTAGTGAATATTACTTATTTTATTGCATTTGAAATGTATAACATCTAATGTGATTTTGTTTGGTGTTTTTCATTTGCAGCAAATAGGTCCATATTTTTATTGCATACAGTCATGGTATCCTTCATTGTGACTATCTGTATTTATGTGTTTCGACTATATACTTTATGTGCTAACTTGAATAGGTACCAGACACATTCCACTTGAACTACGCGATTTGAGTGTGTCTTTCCTCAATGGTGGTTATTTGGAGATGACACATTGACCAACTTCCTTAAGCCTATCATCGTCATGTTAAATTGAATACGATTTGTCTTTGAAATAACCTTATTTCATTTGGCTACTACTATATGGTAAAGGCCAATAACTAGGTAACCCTATGTGGATACCCTGTGATAAGTGTCTTTGTGTGTAGATACATTTTATAGAAGTTTTATTGCAAATTATGAATTTTTTTGGATTAATAATTTTATTTAATAGTTAATTTTGATTAAATGAGTTTAAATAGATTATTATGACTTTTGATGATGAAATAATGATTGAATAATATTTGGGGCACTTGAGAATAATTGGGGATTAGAAGGAAGTGAATGTTTATTAAATCTATGATTTAGTGTTATATTGAGTTTTATAGTGTAAATATTTATTAAATATTTAAAATAGATTAATTGATATTTTAAAAATGATGAATATGACATATATGTGCTTATTTTGATAGGCATTGCATTATCATGATAAATTAAATATTTGTGAATAAAAAATATATTTTAATTATTAGTTATTTAAATATTTAAAAAAGTGAAGTGAAAGTCTTTTTTTTTAAAGAAAAAAAATGAGTTTTTGTTATTCTTGGAAAATTATTTTTAGCTCTCAAACCCTTCTACATGAAGAAATTTGATTTTTTTGTTGGGAGAGATCTATTGGAAAGATTTTTGTGAGGAGCTCAATGGATTAGTCTCTTCAAATTCTTCTTGTTGTCCAAAATCCTAAAGTTATGATTGGGTATATGAAGAGTTCTTCAATTTTAAAGTTTTGCTCAAGTTGAGGTAGAGTTTTGTTGACTTCTCTCTTTATACTCAATCTTTTCAATCCAAATCAATTGTGTTTATTTAGTAATAAAATTTAGAATGTTTCATATTATTACACATTTTGGTTTCATGCATTGTATCATTTTTTTATAAAAAAAATGTTAAAAACGTGCCCTATGTAGTGTTATGCTGCCCAAATTTTTAGAAATAGTGAAAATGTGAATTTTATGTTAAAAGAGGGGTATTGGGCACTTTTAAAATCAAAGGATATATTTAAAATTTTAATTTTTGAAAGTTGAAAATTGAAGCTATTTTAATAGAGTTTATAAGAGTTTATGATTTTTGCTTGAAAAATGAAAGAAAAGTAAAAATTGGAATGTGGGTGTTTTGATTTCATATTATGTTGTGGGATAATAGAATTATATAATATAATTTTTTACTTGACTCAATTTGTGTCCATTCTCATATAGTTATGGTCATTTGAAGATTGCATGTGAATAGTGATAAAAATACAAATGTGATAATTTGTGTGGATAATAGAATTTTATTGTGAATCCAGAATTGAAATTTTATTTATAAAATGTGTTGTTGGGTAGATTTAGACCAATGAGTTTTAATTTTGTAACTTAAATTCAAATTTAATTTTTTCAATTTTTATTCATCGCATCGTATTGCGTGCTATCCAGAACCCGCAATTCATCATGTTGGGCATGAACTAGATTTTGATATAGGTTTTCTTTACTACAAGGAATAAGAAAAATAAATTTAAATGGTCATAGAACATTCTGAATATTTTTATATTTTGGCCAGAAAGTGGTTTTTCAAGTTAAAATGTTGATTTTAGAACCCTCATCGAATTTTGTCAAAAATTAGTATTTTTGTGTTTTGAAGCTCTTTGTTCAATTTTTGGATAATAGATATGTCATGGAACATGTAGGAATGTTTATATCCTATGTTTATTTATCGGATCACCTTGAGATCTGTGCCCTTAGCCTTGTGTCCAATTGAGCATGTGTTATGTAATCTGTTTGCTTCGAGTGTTTTTTTGTGTTAGTATAATTTTGCATTTGTTATTGTTCTTGCTTTTGACCTTTCATATTGAGTTAATATCGTCTATTTTTTAAATGATGTATATGTAATTGATTATTAAATTACTCCCTCTCGTATAAGTTGATAATCTAGAATTCATATCGCATATTGTGAAAGTGGTTTATGTGTGTTCTACATGTATATTCTCCTCATGTCTTAGAACTTGTTGACTTTGGGATGTGATGTAGAGATGAAACTACTTATGAGAGGCAAGATATTGATTTTGGACTCCTTGTTTCTATGAGAGGATTATTTATTCTGTGTGAGCTACTTGTGCTACACGATGACACTTTCTCATTTATTTCACCCTATCTCCTAACCTCATTATAGATGGAGTATAACCTTATATGCATTACTTTGTAAAGAGTAGATAATGGATATTTCTTATTCATGTGCCGAAGTGAGTGCCCTATATTTGGCGTGTGTAATCCTACTCCCTAATGTTGCATTGTTGTGTTTGGGTCATGTGTTCATCTCCTATCAAGGTAGGGTGGGCCTAAGGGTTCCACATGGTCAGGTGGTGTTGTCAATCACCATTGGGGACCAGAGTTCTTTGTCAGTAGTGACTTCAACTTTAGCATTGAGCTTCATCTTCTTCCTCTCCCCCTTACTCATCTCTTATTGTATTTGGTTCATGTTATGTCATTCTCATGTATGTTATTAAAGACTCATGTCCTATGCAATTGAATCTTGTCTAATGGATCCTTAGTATAAAGGAAATGTAAATATAAATAACAATGGGATGCTTAGTAGTAGTTTTCATTTTCAGTGTTGGTACTGAGCATGATTTTTATAGCTCCTATCTTGGTATTTGCATAATAAAGGTTATCATAGGAACACTTCAATTGGTGCTCTAAAATGAATATCAGTACAATCTTGTGATTATGTTTCTGGTGCAATCAAGTGCTTGCCTTCTTGATGTGCCTATTAATGGTACTCCATGTGGTGAGAGTTATTCTTCCTTCTTGTTTTCCTAGCTTTTTCTTTTAAGAAATTCAATAAGATTATCATACGATATAGTATTATATCGTACAAACTGGTATTTCATCATATGATAAAATATTTCTTTGTACGATTTAGGAACTCTATTGTATGTCATTTAGAGTTTCATCATTTATGGTAAAAGATTTTATCATATGAAAAAGTAAATGATTTTATCATTTATCAAATATTGGGCACTTACGCCCTTAGCCACAAGATGTAAGTTGACTTTTTAGATACTCTTTTTGGGAAACACACCCACCCAAATTCAAAACTGATCAATTTTTTGATTATCCTAGTAGTGATTATATATGTATTTATGTTTGTCTATGTGATTAATCGGTAAATGAACTTGTATGATTAACCATGGTAGGAATTGTCCCTTGGACTTTAAAAGAACATCATTATAGAAATGTATATCATAACTAACTAGATAAACTCTTGTATATTAATCACTTAAACAATAGCGAACTAGTGGACACATGTAACCATCTCATGAACTTTAGTAGAGTGCTTGTGAATCTTTCACGATGTTGTAAGACGTCCTCTTGCATATGTAGATATATATTTGTGTCATGTTTCTTCCACTTCTTATATTACGTAATACGTATTATTTTAGTTGGTTTCATTTTTGTAATGTTATTAGTCTATCAAAAAAAAATCATGTTTGTTTTGATCCTTGTTTCCAAGGATTCCCAGGCAGGGCATGACAATAGATAAGAGTGATTACATGTAGATTTGTTTTATGGCCCGAAATGTTTCATTTTCATAAGAATCACTTTGGTTTATTGATATGGGAAAGAAGGTGGTGCATGCTTGATGCTAGCTACAATTTTTTTTGAATTTGCTAACATTTTAAAATTGAAAACAAATACATGCAGAAAGCCAAGATAGCCTAGAGCATTGAGAGATATAAATGAAGTTTTATTGGTGCATCATACACCATTCCACAAAGAATTTCCTTCAAAGGGTGGATTTCAATTTTCAAGTGATGTAAATTATGAGATTCTTGGATATTATAGAAGATTTATCACAGAGTAAGATTTCTTGTCACTAAAATTTTGCATTGGCAAATAAAAGAAGGTTGTGAAATAGATCACCTTTGAGAAGGTAGCTTCATAGTTATGGAATAATTAATTGATATGGAACACTATATAAGACTGTTTGATGGTTGCTAATTTATTATTATTAATTAATAATGGAAGTAGTGGTGGCATTGAAATCTAAATCACACAATTTACTTTATAAATTTTCATCCTTATGGTGAGTAATCTTGAATAATTAAATAATTTTTATTCTAGTTCAAGTTTGAAGGTGATTTTAACTTTAAAGATTCTAGTTCTTCTTCATCATATATTCATCTTGAATCTAGCAAATAAGGAAAGAATCTCCCAAATGATAGTAGCTTCTCTAAGACCTTTTTTCGAAAGATAAAATTCTCTCAAATGAGGGAAGCATCTCATAGGCCTGTGCAATAAAATTATCTAGGTATTTCATATTGATTTTGCCTAAACTAAAAAGGTAGTTTGTAGAAAACTATTCTTTCTTTGGAATCTTATGTTTCTATGTGACTTTCAATTCTCCTTGGAAAATATTATTATTTCTTTTTTTTTGTCATACCCATCTACAAAAAACTACAATCTTCTAGTATTATCTATTTTTTGTTGTTTGTACATATTTATCTTTAGTTAGTTTTTAGGTAGAAAAATGGTGTGTTTTTTATGATGTAAAATTTTGACAACACCCAAATTTCCAAACCCTAATTAAGAGAACACATATAACTCTTCCAAGAAGATTCATTAGGACATCTAGCTAAATTGAATAAAAATTAAATTAATTTAACATCTCTTTATCTTTTGGTGGAGTAAATATCAATGTTGGGGGTTGCCAGTTTTATAGTACTTTTTCCTGAAAAAGTAATGTTTCTAGGAAAAATTTTCAAGGTGTGGTTTTCTCCAAAATTTAGGACAAAATGGGTATGTTTCCCTCACAAGGAAAAAACATCGATATTAGGTGTTGTGTGCTTTGAGGGAAAATATGTGGTTTCTGACATACCTTGGAAATATTAGGACATCTACCATGCATATTACTTGTCTTCGTATTACAAGAAAATGTTTTACATTTTAGCATGAATTATTGATGTCCTTTTAGGTTAAAAATATGGTTACTAGCAATCTAGTTAGTGTCAAAGGTAGACTCTAGCAATACCTGAGTTTTAGAAAATCTACTATTTTTCATGAGTTTATTCATATTATAATAAATTATTGCATCATTCGCATGAAAGGTAATTATGGTATGTAGTTTTCAAGACTAGTAGAAAAATTACCATCTTAGGCAATAGTCAGGTTAGATTATTGGGGTTTTTAAAAATCTTTTGTAAAAGGAAGTACCCAAATATTGTAAGAAGATATAAGAAAGAAAACCATTGTGCTAAGGCATGTTGTAAAACTAGATGGAGGCCCTAGTTCAATTCACCACCTTTTTTATTCTTTCACTCCATAGGGATTGGTCCTTGAAGCATAAGCTTAGAAAGGTTATCTCTCTTTTTCTAACTAAGAATTTGAATTTGTTAGAATCCTAGATGAGTCTAGTTTTCAAAAAGATGTGTTTTAGAGATAAATTTGATCTGTTGGCTTTGATGTGATGCTAACCATAGACATAGGTATTGATTTTCTCATCCTCAAACAATTAATTTGAATAATTTAAATAGGAAATATTGAAAGGGGGAAAATTTTAAACTTCTTGGCTCATGAAAATGAAAGGGTTCATAAAATAATATTGTTTAATTGTCATGTGACTTTAATGGATAAATATTATTTTTAACTCAAATTAAACTACAAAAACATTTTAAATTTAGGCAAACAATTAACCAAGTAATTAAATTTGGTAGGCTAATCTTCCTTCCAATAAGTTTTACGAGTCCTTTCTAGTTCCCAATAAGTTGTCATAGTCAACTATTGCTTCAGTTATTGTAACAATAATAAAAACACTTATATTAATAAAATATACCATATATTAATAAAAATACCTTTTAAAATGTCTTGTAGCAACATAAAAACTTCAACATTACCCTTTGGATGTGTTTTCATGGAAATTATTCATTAATTTATTTCTTAGGGCACACACTTTGATTATAAATTTTTTTGTGTTTTTTAATGCTCTTTGTATAAAATCTTGTAAATAACATGAGCTAATAAGATGTGTATCCTATAGAATCATGTTATTGTTTAAAGCAGTCCTTCAGTCAAGCCAATGGTGTTATTTGGCAAAATGACTTATTTGAGGACAACATTGAAGCCTTAGGTATGCCATATGAAATTGAAACAAGAACCAAATTGTATGTCTCTAATTTATATTATGGAGTTTCAAATGATTATTTAAGGGTTTGTATTTAGTTGATTTATCTAGAAATAATTATTTTTTATTTTCTTATAAAAATTGTTGCTTGGTTGGTCCCATTCCCTAGTTTATTTTGCTCAAAAGTATGGCTCCATTCTTCACATTTATAAAAATAAGTTTTTTCTATGAATAGATTGATGCACAAGAATTTTTCTCAACATCTATTTCTCTTCAAAGATAATGGGGCCTCCAAAATGAAAGTTGTCTTCACAACTCATATAGGTAGTCTCTCTTGACCAAAAAAGAAGAACTTAAACCCTATTTCATTGATATTATAACTCAATATATTAAAACCTCTAAAAACTAGTGATCTACAGGAGTAAATAATCAATCCCCTCTCCTCCATTGTTATTTTAGACATTACATCCATAAGAAAAAGTTTTACCTTCACTAAAATGGTTCAAAATTGTCACACACACACACACATATATTTACATACTATACTATATATATAACCAAATGTCTTTTTTTTTTAAATTTTATAAATGTTAATTTCTTACTTTTCTTTTTTCATGTAGTTGACTAATCTTTTGTTTACTAATATATGATTGTTTAAACAAGCAGGTTTGGGATGGAATGCCATAAGTTATATACTTTTAGAAGTCATGAAACACTTGTGTATTCAGTTTTCAATCATCATAAAGAAAATATTTAGGTTAGTATCCCTATATTCTGATATACATGTAGTCAGTATAATGGAGAAAAGTAAACTGATAATTTTCCCTTTTCAATTTGACATTCACTAACTAATTTATTTGTTGTTTTTATTTTAGTTTATCTTTTCAACGAACATTGGGGAAAAAATAAAAGCATGAATATTTGTAACAAATTGTGGCCATAGTGATCCTATAGCTTTAAGTTTTAAATGTGGGTCACTATTCTTTAAATATAGAACAAATCTTCCATTTCTAACAAATGGTAAGGACTTTAGCTGCATCACAACTCTCTATTTTTAGTTCTAACTCAAAAGTCCATTCAATTTGTGTATTTTTCCTAGGTATAGCTAACGCATTTCTTCAAAGTCAAGATTTCTATTGTTTCTGTGTGCTTTCTCTCATTACATATCTATTTCAAAATTCAAGTCAATTAACTCGAATTTATAAGTCTTCTTTGAAAAGGAGTTCCTTGGATATTCCTAGAAAGTGTTTGTTTCCACTAGATTTTTCTCTCATATGGGCCATTCTTGACTAGGAATTTGATGGAGGAAGATTCAACACATTACAATAACTAAACAGAGTAAAACAGAGAAAACAAAGATTTAATAAAAATTTATTTATATTAATGCCAAATATGTTCAGATTTACAGAGCTGCCAGTATGCTCAAACTTTCACCTATATTTCTTGCTTACAGAGACAGAGTAACTTCTCGACACACCAAACTAAGAAAAACATTCCTTTCCTGATTTCAAAATATTCTACCCAGAAGCATCTAGATAAGCCTGGAGAATAACCAATCGATGCAAAGAGACAGCAAAAAAACTATATAAAATACACATTAATTAATATGGTGGTTGGCGAAACAAAAAAGGCTATCGTAGAGAGTGGTCGTATGATCGCATGAATAAAATAATGCTCATGTGATCATGCGACAAGAGCATAACCGATGGGACCCATGCGCTTGGAAACGTAAGCATAGGTTAAGGATGTTGTAGGAAGTACAGGTCGCATGATCGCATAAACCAAATGAGAGTTATGCAATCATGCGAAAAGGTAATGGGAGAGGGCCCCACACAAAAAATATGAAATCGCAGGTGTGCACTTAAAAAACAATCAGGCAAGCAAAAGTTAATTGCATAAATCACTGGGCAAAAAAATGAGGAAGTCGCATGATCACAAGAGCTAAAAGCTAGCCTTGCGATCATGCGACAAGGCAGTGAAAGAATGCTAGTGACAGGTGGGAAAGGACGATAGGGCAGAGAAGACAGATGCATAAAGACAAAAATAAATGCCATGCAGCGGAAGGTAAAATAGAGAGGTGGAAAGGGGTGTGGTCGCATGATCGCAAGGGAGGAGAGAGAAGCCTTACGATCATGCGACAAGCCAAAATGGTACGGCCGGAAGGTGAGGTATGAGCGCAGTAGACAAGGATGATTAAAAAACTTTGCTTTTCTAGCTTCCACGTCCACAGGCATTCACATTCTTCAACACTCCCCCTTAATCTTCATTGATAAGTATGTCCACAATGCTGATTTCTTTCCGAAGATGTTCAAAAATATTCTTTGCCTATGGTTTTGTGAAAATATCTGCTAGTTGTTCATTGGACCTACAAAACTGAAGATGAATGTCACCATTGTTGACCAATTCTCTGATAAAGTGATATCTGGTATCAATATGCTTGTTTCATTTATGGAATACATGATTTTTGGATAAGGCGATTGCAGAATTGTTATCACAGTAAATTTTCATAGATTCTTCTTGATGATGCCCCAAATCTGAAAGTACTCTCTTCAACCAAATTGCTTGACAAGATGCTGATGTGGTTGCTACATACTCTGCTTCAGCTGATGAGAGAGTAACAATTGATTGTTTCTTTAATGCCCAAGAGATAGCTCCGGAACCCAGATGAAAAATGTATCCGGAAGTGCTTTTTCTATCATCCATGCTACCTCCCCAATCACTGTCTATATAACCAATCAGTTTGTAATCATCTGAAAATGTATACAAAATTCCAAAATTCTTTGATCCAGCTATATATCTCAAAATTCTTTTTCCAACTTTCAAATGTGACTCTTTCGGTTTCTCCATGAATCTAAAAATAAGGCTAACACCAAACATGATATCCGGTCTTGTGGCAGTTAAATACATGAGGCTGCCCACAAATATTTTGAATAGAGTTGGATCTACACTTGGACCTTGATCATCCTTGCTAAGCTTCAAACCCAATGCAATTGGTGTAGGGGCTGGATTCACTTTTGTCATCTTAAATCTTTTCAACAATTCACTAGCATACTTGCTCTGACATATGAAGATTCCCTGATCATTTTGACTTACCTCCATGCCAAGAAAGTATCTCATGAGTCCCAAATCAGTCATATCAAATTCCTTTTTCATGGCTGCCTTGAATGTGTTAGTTTCCATATCTCCTGTGAATATCAAATCATCTACATATAAATAGACTATCAAAATTTCTCCTTCATCATTCACTTTGATATACAAGGTAGGTTCATTCTCGCATTTACTAAAACCATTATTTACAAAATAAGAATCTATTATGTTGTACCATGCTCTAGGAGCTTGTTTCAAACCATATAATGCCTTTTTCAATCTGCATACATTATGTTCTTCTCCCAGAATTTCATATCCAGGTGGCTAACTTACATACACCTCTTCTTCCAAAATTCCATTTAAGAAGGCTGATTTGATGTCCATTTGATAAAATTTCCATTTGTTTTGGGCTGCAATTGATAGGACCATTCTTATTGTATCCATTCTTTCCATGGGTGCAAATGTTTCATTAAAATCTATACCTGGCTTTTGTGAAAAGCCTTTTACCACTAATCTTGCCTTGTGCTTTGCAACTTTTCTATCAATATCATACTTTGTCTTATAAATCCATTTTACTCCAATCACATCCTTGCCTTTAGGAAGCTCAACTAGATCCCATGTTTCATTCTTTTCTATTGACTGAATCTCTTCATCCATGGTTGTAATCCATTTGTCTTTTTTTATAGCTTCTTCAAAATAGATTGGATCAGCTTGTGTTAACAATGCAAAATCACAACAGAAATCAACACTTTCATCTTCTTGAGTTTCATCATAAATCTCCCTAAGACTTCTTGTCTTCTTTGATGTGTTTATGGACCTAGACCTTAAAGATGCAATTGTAGGATCAGAAGATTTGCTGTTGTTATTATTTGTTGGGGCAGTGGGATTTGGAGTGCTAGGAGCTCTTAAAGGTATTGTAGGTGCATTTTCTTGTGTAGGAGGATTTGCAGCCTAAATTTCATCCTCTTCATTCTCTTGTAAAACATTAGGTGTGCTCGAATTTATTTTATCTATGATGCCATCCCAAGCCTCTTCTTCAACAAATTCAACATTACGGCTTATTATCAGCTTCTTAGTAACAAGATTAATGTACAACTTATATGCCTTTGAGTGTTCACTATATCCCACAAATATACACTTCTCTCCTTTGTCATCTAATTTCCTTCTCAACTCTTGAGGTACCAATGAGTATGCCAAACATCCAAAAACTCTTAAATGTGATATGTTATGTTTTCTCTTACTCCAAGCTTCTTCTGGTGTTTTATTTATCACTGCTTTTGTTGGACACCTATTCAAAATATAGACTGAACATGCAACAGCTTCAGCCCAATATTCATTTGGTAAATATTTTGCCTTTATCATGCTACGTGCCATTTCCATAATTGTTCTATTATTTCTCTCAGCTACCCCATTTTGTTGAGGTGTGTACCTTGCTATAAATTATTTGTGTATGCCATTTTCTTTGCAATAATTCTAAAATTCAGTTGAGAGATACTCTCCACCTTGATCGGTTCTCAATGTCTTGATAGGATATCCACTTTCTTTTTCAAATTTGTCTTTGAACTCCTTGAAAACAACAAATGTATCAGATTTATACTTCAAGAAATAAACCCATGCCTTTCTGCTGAAATCATCAATGAATGTTATGAAATAAAGTTTTCCACTATTGGAAGGTGTTTGCATAGGTCCACAAATATCTGAATGTACTATCTCTAATGGTTGTTTTGCTCTATATGATTCCCCAACCGGAAATGACTTCCTATGTTGTTTTTCTAATATACAACTTTCACATGTGGTTTTAAGTGGCTCAATTTGTGGCAACCCATATACCATTTTCTTCTTGTATAACAGTTGTAATCCTTTGAAATTTAAATGTCCAAGTCTTAAATGCCATAGCCAAGATTCATTTTTATATGAGGCTTTAAAAGCTATTTTAGCAACCTTTTGCAAACCTTGAGGCTCTATCATTAATGCACATTGAATTCTTAGTGGGAACATCCCGTTCTTTGTCATTTCTACTCTTGCAATCAGCCTATTGCTTGGTTTCTTGTCTAGGATCACACATTCACCATTCTCAAAGTGTACTCTATAACCCTTTTTCACTAATTGCACAATGCTTATAAGGTTGTGTTGTAATCCGGGAACATAGTAAACGTCTGAAATTTGTTTATCTTTGTCTTGTTTTATTTTTATGTTGATTGACCCTTTGCCCATGACTGAAACTTTTTGATCATTGCCCAATTTAACTTCTGATTTTACTGAATCATCCATTGTTGAAAACATTTCCTTTTTACAACTCATATGATTACTACACCCACTATCTAAGAACAAGAGTTCTTTAGAACTTTCTTGAGCTACATTGCATGCTATCAATATTTTGTCTTGTCCACTAGTGTTTGACTGATTTTCATTTGTGAAATGTGTCTTTTTCTTATTAAGATCATATTGCTTTTTCCTACATTCTGATGCATAATGCCCAAATTTGCTACAGTAGTGACATTGGATGTTAGATTGGTCATACCTTTCTCCTTGATGATAGCTTTGAGAGTGACTGCTCCCCCTTCCTCTTGTTGATGTAGAATGGGCATTTGGGCTTGATGGTGGTCTTCTACTTTCAAATTGTGTGTTTTCTCTTCCTCCCCTTGATGAGAAATGTCCTCTGCCTCTGCTATTGTTTGATCTCCCTCTTGACTTGCCAAATGAGAGATGAGTCTTGAATGCATTTTCAAATGATGATGACCCAGTTTGGTTCAGTCTTTGCTCATGGACTAGAAGTGACCCCATTAACTCATCTACTAATAATATAGAAAGATCTTTGGCCTCTTGAATAACTATTACTACAGCATCAAATTTAGCAGGCAGACTTCTAAGTATTTTTTCCACAATCTTTTGATCTTCAACAGTGTCTCCATAGGTCCTTAACTGATTTACTACAGACATTGCATGAGTGAAAAAAACATCTATTGAGTCTGAGTCTTTCATTTGTAAATTCTCAAAATCCCTTCTAAGTATTTGCAATTTTGTCATTATTACCTTGCCTGTGCCTTGGTATGTTGTTTGCAAACTATCCCATGCTTGTTTTGATCTTGTGGCAGCTGCAACTTTTGGAAAGATTGATTCTTCCATTGCTTGTTGAATGAAAAACAGTGCCTTTGCATCCTTCTTCTTATTTTCCTTCAATAAATCCTTATCTGCTTGTGAAAGGGCCTAATATGCTTGCTGGTCTGGTGGTTCAGGAAAGTCATTTTCCACTAAATCCCAAACATCTTGTGAATGAAAAAGAGTCTTCATTTTGATGCTCCAATAGTCATAGTTTTTGCCATTAAAAATTAGAATCTGGGGCTGTGAAATACTCCCACTGGTTCCTGCCATGGTTTACCAGTAACACTTTCTCCTTTTTTATAAAACCCCTTTTCTTTCTTTCTTTTCTTTGACTTGCTCTTTGCCCACAATAAAATCTTCCAAGAAAACACAACCTAGATCCTTCTAAGCTTCAATCTCTAGTAGACCTTTTCCCTTCAATAACAACTAGTGCTTCAATCTCCTGCTCTGATACCACTTTGATGGAGGAAGATTCAACACATTACAATAACTGAACAGAGTAAAAAGAGATTTAATAAAACTTTATTTATATTAATGCCAAATATGTTCAGATTTACAGAGCTGCCAGTATGCTCAAACTTTCGCCTATATTTCTTGCTTGCAGAGACAGAGTATCTTCTCGACACACCAAACTAAGAAAAACATTCATTTCTTGATTTCAAAATATTCTACCCAGAAGCATCTAGATAAGCCTGGAGAATAACCAATCAATACAAAGAGATAGCGAAAAAACTATATAAAATACACAGCAATTAATATGGTGGTTGGCGAAACAAAAAAGGTTGTCGCAGAGAGTGGTTGCATAATCGCATGAATAAAATAATGCTCATGTGATCATGCGACAAGAGCATAACCGAGGGGACCCATGCGCTTGGAAACGTAAGCATAGGTTAAGGATGTCGCAGGAAGTGGATGTCGCAGGAAGTACAGGTTGCATGATCGCATAAACCAAATGAGAGTTATGCGATCATGCGAAAAGGTAATGGGAGAGGGCCCCACACAAAAAACAAGAAATCGCAAGTGCGCACTTGAAAAACAACCAGGCAAGCAAAAGTTAATCGCATAAAGCGCTGGGCAAAAAAATGAGGAAGTCGCATGATCGCAAGAGCTGAAAGCTAGCCTTGCGATCATGCGACAAGGCAGTGAAAGAATGCCAGTGGCAGGTGGGAAAGAACGATAGGGCAGAGAAGGCAGACGCATAAAGACAAAAATAAATGCCATGCAGGAGAAGGTAAAACAGAGAGGCGGAAAGGGGCGTGGTCGCATGATCGCAAGGGAGGAGAGAGAATCCTTGCGATCATGCGACAAGGCAAAATGGTACGGCCGGAAGGTGAGGTATGAGCACAGTAGACAAGGAAGATTAAAGAACTCTGCTTTACTGGCTTCCACATCCACAGGCATTCACGTTCTTCAACAGAATTCACATTTACATCAACAAATTGTCTACTTGACTGGAACTTTCCATTAAAAATGAAGTCTTTTCTGCAAGTACTTTATAGGAATCTTCCCTATGTTCATAATAGCTCCAACTTATTTTCCTGCATCATCCTACCTTGTGTCACCCCTACGACTGTTCTCTTTGGGTGGATGACTACGAATGCCCTCTGGTCGTCTTGCTTCCCACATGACCTATGCAGTCGGGATAGGAGGACATTTGCAGTTTGAAAAAAGGTCGCCTCGGTTTGAAACATGGTCTCAGGCCCTGCGCACGTTGGCTCTTCTGTAGCTCGATCCCTCATGCCTGTCCTGCGTGTCTAAGTGGTCTGATGGGGCATCCCAGTGCACACGCGGACTCCCATTCTCTGCCCTGCAGTTGGAAGCATAAAAACGACGACCACTGGTTTGGACTGCTACTTCCTTGGCCTCTGCATCAATTTCCAAAGCCTTCCCATATAAATCCGCTCGGCCTGTTCTAGTCGGCGAGGCCCTAGTGGCAGTGGCCTGTCCCTCCAAGTTCGTCCATGTTTTCGACTTCGGTGCCCAGTCACAGTCTGGGTGCATTTGGAAAAGCCCCTACCTTGTCATACTTTTCAAAACAACTAATATGCTCAAAATTGCACTCATATTATAAAATGCCAATTTGGGTTCACTTTTAGTTTTTACAATGCACTAATTATAAAGTGCCAAGCTTGGGGGTTTATTTATTTAATCATCGGGGATTGTATCATTTTGCTTTATCTTGCAAAGGAGGAGGTCTTCTATTTGATGTTAACTTCCATAAAATTGCATCACCTTTGCCATTTTTGTAAGTGCTCTTTCCTTGCCTACATTTGTTTTCATAGTGACAAATTTTGAAGCTGTTTATGAGTCTCCATATTAGACTCATTCATCATCTATTTTGACATTCTCTACAATGGTATCAAATTCACATCGGACATCCATGGTTCATGTTCCTAAATCACATATGATACCTTATCTATCATATCAGTATTTGGCACACTTTAGCATTGGCTTGGAGATCATTGAGCATCCTTTAAAGATATCATTGGCATCATCATTGTCTTTGGATCATGTGCAACATTCAAAGATATTCATCTTTCTTCCTACAAGTTCCTATCCAGAATGGGAAGACCATATGCATAATATTATGGAGGGGTCAAGTGACATTCTCTATATTCTCCGCTATGGGGTGGGACGTCTTGTGTACTTATGTGTTAGAAGTAGTACTTGGGAGGTCATCATAGATCCTTCCTTCTATCTTCTATCTTCTTCACACTTGTACACCTTTCATGTATCATTTCTCTTTTGGAGAGGAGTTTTATTTCCCACTGGGTTTTCTCCTTTTCTCCACTTATGAGAAATTTGTACATGTGGGTACCTAACATGGCTAGTCAGGACCCATTATCTTTTGTTTCATTTCTCCCTAAGTTGAACTTAAAGGAGGGGGGTTAGTGTAAACAAGGTTATTATAAAACTAGTTAAGACTAGGTTTGACCTTTTCACACTTAGTTTAAGTTTACTTAGGCTAGTTGAGTTAGTTGTCTCACCTCATGTGGTGTAGACACATGTCATCCCTTGTGGAGATACGTTGTGCACACACACTTTCTACTTACTCTTATACTTGCCAAGTGAGCTACAAGTGTTGCATGCTTGGAGGGTTAGTCAGTGGTTGTGTCCAACCATCTCACCCCCTTCTCCTTGCCTACTTATTCAAGGATTTGTTCTCATAATCATTGAGCAATCTTAATACACTAGATTGACTTCATTTGTGCTTCTTATTATCTCTCTTAGATTCTAGAAATTATTTCAGTGTTGAATCTTGGTTAATATTTCAAATTCTATTTTATAAATTCCTCTTTATGTTTTAACAATTCGTATCAGAGCTTTGCTGGTATTCGATTAGGTAGTGAGAGAGATTCAAGATTGAGTGCGAGCAATGTCGGTTGAAGGAAAGATCAAAAAGTTTGATGGCCATAACTATGAGTCATGGAAGATAAAAATGGAGGAATATTTGTATGTAGAAGATTTGTGATGACCATTGTATGGTAAAGAAAAGAAACCAGAAGTCATGTTGGATAAAGATTGGAATATTCGAGAGAAACAAAGTACTAAGAGCCATCTTATCATGCTTATCTCATTTTGTAGAAATTAACATGTCCAAGGCAACCACAACTATTCATTTCATGAGCTTGTTGGGTAATTGGTGTGAAATTCCCTTAGCATTAGAATAAATTACAATCAATGTTTGGGTTCCTTATTCAGAAGCATCATTTCATGCCACCGCGCCCTGCAAAGATTTTTCAGAAACTTGTGAATCGATGACTTTGGTAAGGTTTTTCTTGGTGATAATATTTCTTAAGGTGTGATGGGAAAAGGGGATGTTTTGCTAAAATTAAAAAATGGAAATAGTTGACTAATGAAATATGTTAGATGTGTTCCTCAGTTGAAAAATAATTTGATTTCAATTAGACAGTTAGGTTCTCAAGGGTATGAAATTAGATTTGAATCTAATAGATGGAAAGTGAAAAAAGGGATATTGATAATTTATTTAGGAAGTAAGATAAATGCTTTGTGTGTAGTAGAGGATCACATCAAAAGTGAGATTTGTACTGAAATAGAAGGTAGTAGAGCCTATTAAGGTCATTCATGAGGTCTTTACTATTGAGGACGACATAGAGGTCAATGGGGCAAAGCTAAGGCCAAAGGTGGACCGTGTCTTGGGAAGGCCTGATAAAAAAGTAAAGACTATTTTAAAGAGACCCAGTTGTAATTGCAAAAGGTTTGAATACTTTGATTTTTTATGTTAATTTACATGTCCTGGGTTATGAGTTGCACAGTGCCGAGAAAAAGAGTTTGACAGTTGCAATGAAGGTATTGGCAAAGAAAGGTAAAAAAATTTGAAAGCTCTCTAAGAAAAGGATGTCTCAGTTCAAACTTCGAACAAGAATGTTGGTGAATATGTTGTAATGGAAGAGGCCATGATGGAAGTTCATTATAACAAAGCTAAAAGAGAAGATAAAAATGATAACAATGTAGACATGTTGAGAATAGGCGGAAAGAAGTGGGGGTAGACGGACAAGCCAGTAGATGAACCAGAGAAAGAAGATAAGGAAAATGATGATGTCTCGATTGGCAATGACAAAGTTGACCTAATGGATAGACCGACATCATCTTCTGCCCAAATTAATAGTGAAAATTAGAAATTTACTTGTGAACTGATAGATGGTACACAGATATTATACTCAGTATGCATTTGTAGAGTTAAAGAGAGAATTAAAGACTTTTATAATAGTCATGGTGAAACTGTTGCAGTTTTGGAAAGTAAAGAGAAACTTTCAAGGGTAAGATCAAATTGTAACCTTTACATGGAGTTGCATAGATAATTGAAATTTCACAAAAGGATTGACATGGTGGGAATTATCTGTCATAGGAATTTGGTGCTTCTAAAGACATACAACTCCAAGGATGAGAAATTGCTCTTTTATGATTTTATGCCTCGCAGTTTCTTATACGCACTTTTGCACGATAGCAGAGGTTCAATTCCAATACTTCTACATTAAGGGTCCGTTTGGTGCATGGAATACGGAATGCTGGATATAGTCAATTCTAGAATATGCTGCAATTCTGAAAGATACATATCCTCAAAATAATTTCCAGAATATGTCTTGAACCATTTGGTTCACCTGAAAGATAACTGAGAAGATGTCTATCACAGGAATTTTTGCCATGCCGCCACTTCTGCATTTCCCACAATAGAAAATCAGCTGCTCGCCGTCATCACCCACGCCGTGAAAAACAAGCAAAAGATCAACGTGGTGAGCGATGAGGCCGACTGTGATTGATGACACTACAATTCAATCGTGCGAATAAACACCAGTACTGCACATGCACCGACTGTGATCGATGAGGCCGCAAATGGGACTGGGACTGGGACGAAGTTTGTGCAGGCGGGTGTATTTCTACGGGTGCCCATGGCAGTGGAATTCTGGGCAAGGGCTCAATTATCGATGAATATGTTTTGGGCATGAGATTGGTTGTTCCTGCGCCTGCTTTGCAGGGGTATGCAAAAGTTGTAGAGATGAGGGAGGATGATCCGGAATTGAAAGCTGCCTGTTTGTCGCTGGGAACTCTGGGTGTTATCTCTCAGATTATGAAATCCCACAGAGGAGAAGGAGAATTTTTGTCAAGAGGAGAATTCCAGGAAAATGGTGAATGAAAATGAACGATGGAACGGGCCTTAAATTTCGGATGCCAAAAATTATAAACAGCAAGCGGACCCGACGACACATAAAATGGGCATTTGAAAGTGGAATTAGAATGAGAATTTCCAATTCCATCTATTTGAGTGGAAGATCAAATGCCCATTTTGGGGGCAAAATTGGAATTTAGAAATTCCAATTCCAATTTTTTAGATGGACACAAACATGGAATTACATTATCCGGAAATCTAATTCCGGAATTAGAGCGCATATTCTGTGCACCAAACGGGCAGTCGAAGATATAGATTGTCTTGGATGCAACAAGAGGTATTTCCCATATCCATGAAGAAACACATAAAAAGTTGAAGGAGATTCTAGGAAAGTCACACGTAGTTGAGTCTGCTACAAGATATAAAGATATTACTTCACCCAAGGCTTCTATAAGTGAGTCAAAGAAGGGAGTTGCTACAACTACAACTGTTGTTTCTGCTCCAGATGCAGTTATGTCAATTTGTAGTAGAAGGCCTAAAATGGATGAGAAAGGAAGGGATGGACATAAATTAGTGATGGTGACATCTGACATCGTTAGGGCTTGGGAGGTCTGAGAAAATTAGGAGAGTTAAGAATAATAGGGTTTGATTGATATGTGACTGTGTTGCTACTCCTGTTAGAGTTATACAAGTTGAGGAAAGTGACAAGGAAGAGGATGGTTTTGATAAAGTGGTTGATTAAAATGTCATGGGTCATATACAAGATCGTCTTGTATGGAGCACTTGCATCCCAAGGAGCATTGTATGTTGTTAATAAAACCAATATCCCATTCACCGAGTCAAAGCGAAAGAACATTAGAGGTTGTGTTTGAGAATCAGAAGGGCCCTACACTATTCTTAGCAAAAAATGCAATACGTGATAGTTATATTCTTCAAAATATTGTTGTATCATCTTTAGTTGGTGGGGAATTTATAACCAAGTGCTTGATGAAGTCATTGGAGAGTAAAGGGATTATTCAAGAGGTTCTACTAGGAGTACCAACTTTGCTATGTTTTCTGAACAAGGTTGATGTTGTGGAAGATGAGAAGCTACTGAGTTTTACTAATTCTGATTTGACACGGAGAAGAAGTTCGTCTGATGGGTTCTTAAACAAGACCTGAAGATGTTGGAGTCTTACAAAGCTTCTATGGACTTGGTTAAAATATAACATTAATAGAAATGTAGGGGATATCTTTGTTCGTAGTAATATGCATTGAATTTCAAGTGGGAGATTGTTGTGAGTGTGAAGTCCAATAGTTGTGACTTTTCAATTCTCATGTCTATTCATTTTATTGTTGTCTCTTCATATTTGAAGAGTGAAATATTTATATAAATCTGAATGTAGATTGGATATAAAGTATTGAACAAGTGAATAAAATTATTATCCTGCTTGTAAAGTAGATATAGTCATTTATGATAAACTACTATAAAACTAATATTTTATATTTTGTATTGAATCTATATTCCTATTTCGAAATCTATTTTATGTTTTAACACATCACCACGCTTCCTACATTTCTCTTGTTCTTGTTATCCACTATAGAAAGCGACAAAAATACAAGGAAGCCATATAACATTCGCATGATGAAATCCATGAAGCCCAAGTGCTTCAATATGCATGAGCACTGGTATCATTCTTTTCGCACAAATGCAACTTAAGCTTCCTCCACTTCAGATTCGAGTGTCATGTTATGTACTCCACGACTTTGCAACCAAGCTCATCAGCGCTCACTTTTATTTAATTGAAACAAAATTACTGACATTAATAAAAGGAAAAATCTTTTGGGAACTATAAAGAACCAACTTTTTGACCGCTAAAATTCCAACTCCTTTGTATCATTGTCGGAAATCTCCATGCCTTGAAATCTTTACGTTTCTCACTTCTCTCCTCACATGACGTCTCTCTTCGAAAATATAAGTAAATAATCCGTGTTTCCGTGTTTATCTAATTTGTCACCACACCTTTAGGAAAATCCTAGGCTTTAATATCTTATCTTGTATAGACAGTGTACTCATTAGTTGTTTCCCGTTTTCCTCGGATACTCAATTTCTTCATTTATTTTCTTCAGACTATAAACTTTATTTTTTTTTAAAAAGTGGTGTACAATTATCTCGTCATCTTCTTCTTCACCAAGACTTTGCTTTGGCACTGGAGTCTGTTACTACCGCCCCTTTCCCCCGCCACCCCTTCGCGACAGCCAACATTTTTATTTCCTCAAAATGAGTAGCCCAATTTGACCCCTCGCCACGCTTCTAGCATTACTCATGTTCTTCCTTTCCACAACAGCAAATGACAATCTTAGGAAGCCATATATTGTCCATATGTTGAAATCCATGAAACCCCAGCACTTCAATATACATGAGCACTGGTATGCTTCACTTCTCGCCCAGGCAACTTCTAATGCTTCCGAATCAGATCCGAGCCCAATTGTCATTCTGTGGATGATAGCTTGAAGTGGTGCAACTCTCTATCTTAGAGCTAATAAAGACTATATGTGGCTTTTAACATATTAGACCGGATTGTCAACTGAGCACTTGATGCACCTTTGAGGCATTATTATTATACTGAAATCAGACGTCGTCTGTTTTGACTATTCTTTGCTCTTTGTTCTATGTTAGTATTTTGCCAATGGAATTTTTATTTGTTTTACCACTTGTTTTCTACTATAGATTTAAAATCAAATGTTTCACACAACTTAATCTATGTTTGAGAGGGACAACAAATTCCTCTTGAAATGGAAATTCATGTGATAAGATGTGTTGATGGCATGTTTTAGTTTTTGTTCATTAAATTTTTATATAAAGGAAGAGTGTCAATTAATGTACATGTTTCAAATATCATCTACTCCGTGTTCATCTAATTTTTTAAATATCATTCATTTTTTGCTCATCCAACTCTCTAATTGTAAATTTTAAAGGAAAGGGAAAACAAAAGTTTAATAGTGCTTTTATAGTCTATTATATCATCCATATTTTTTAGTTTACAAATAGTTTTATAGGACTACCTTGTACTCCATGCAAGAGGCAACTAACTATGCTACAAATGAGACATACATACCTTACCCCCTATGGCATTTGCAGTTGTGACCTCTCTTTTAGGATCACAACTTCTTCACCACTAGACCATCTTAGACTGTACAAATAAACCAAAAGAATTATAACTAAAAGTTCATTAATAAATATATCATGTACCAATAGCTACTAACTTAGTTGTAATGCACGATTATTGGGGCATCTTTAAGTAGGTATTTGGCAACACTCTGAAATGACCATTGTTTTACTCCTCCACACATAACAAATCCCACAATTGTGTCATTAGATTGAAGTTAGCTATAACGACTGCTTATATACTTATCCTAACTATTATATAGATTATGTCGTTAAGATAACTATAACCAGCAATTGCACCTTGGTTTGCAATAGGTATGTCGAATATGTTTGAAAGGTCAATACAGAGAATTTTAGTCTATTTTTTATTACATTTGTGCACTATATGAGGTTGTAGTTATCAATAAAGAAATCATAATTTCAAATCATTAGGAATCCAAACATAGTTGAATAAAATATTTGAATCAAGTAAATAATTGGGCTCCCTTATCAATAGGCTCCATTATTAATTAGGCTAAGCAGATAAAAAAAGGAGAGAAGAGAAACATGAACAAGAATATATATTTAATTATTTCTAAATAAATTTTATTTATATTTTTATATCATCTACTTTTTGTAAATTTAACTCAACAACAAAATTGGACATTAAGATACCATTTAACCTCTACATCTATATTTCTTCCCCATCTCTCCTTGTATATTATTATTTTAAAAATTCTATAATTTAATTATAAATACATTAATCAAAAAATTATATTTCTTTCATTTATATAACTATATAAATTTATATTTTTTATAATTTCAAATAATAGTATTTTATTGAAAAAATATAATGAATGATTATAGTTTTAAATAATTATATTTTTCAATGTATTAATTTTTATATGGTATCATTTAAAATAATTTGTAACATTATTTTTTATTTTTAATATGACTATTATTTTAGAAAATTAATATAAATAAAAATAATATAATATAAAATTATATAAACATTATTATAATTTATTCAATAAATTAAAAATATTAAATATATAATTTTTCATAAAACTATTCAAAGCAAACGTATATGTATGGTTTGTCAAAGACTACATAAAATAAAATAAATTTAAATACATAATTTTAACTCAATAGATAAGTATGTGTGAACTATTAGTAGCTTAAAAGGTAAATATTATAATATATTAATTTTTTTAAATTATAAATTATATAATGTGAAATAAAATAGTAAGAAAAATTCTAAATAAAATAACAAGATAAATTTATTTTGAAGAAAAAAACCATCAATACAAAAGTGTTAAGAAATTCTTAAGAGTAAAATGTACCAAACAAAATAATCTTTAAATTTTTTTTGCTTAATTCAAAAATAAATCAATAATATATATTTAGTTATATTATATATATATTTTATCAAATTATAATTTAAAAATTGTAGTAAAAAAATTATAATAAATATTTGCTAAGAGTTATTTTGCTGAAATAGTTTTTTATTCTTTACGCATAGCAAAAAGCTTCTAATTATTTTAGGAAAGAATGTTCATAATTATTGAAAGTTGGAAGGGGTGATGATTTGCATTTACACTAGTTTTTCCTTTTGAGAATCTTAGTACAGGTAATTGAATATGATATTCTAATATAAATATTATGAGAAAGAGAAAAGGAGTGTATTGCATTTAGAGATGTAAAAATTAAGCTATAACAAATATAATGAAAGTGGGAAAAATATAAAAAATGTAGTATCAATTGTAAATAATATAAAAATTAATTTTAAAACTCTAAATTAATTAATTTTTTAAACGATACATAAAAATTTAATAATTAATTATTACTATCATAAAATTAGATAATAAAAAATATAAAATAAAATATTGAATGAAAAATCATTGTGGGTTCTCAAAGTTTACCATCAATTATTTAAATAAATTATATTGCCAAATCACATTAATTTTTTTAAAAATAGATTTAAAATAATAAAGAATGAAAAATTTCAGCACAAACAAACAAACGTAAAGATAGAGAATTTTAGCACAAGCAAATGAATAGAAAGTATATTCACATAAACATTTAAATCATATTTTAGGTAGTAATCTATCAATTGGTCTTGTATAGTGTGGATTAAAAATGTTATGCAACTTTTACACTAGTAAATAGACTAAAGTTGATTATATCATTTACCTAAACATTGTAACCAAAGTAAAATTAATTTAGATGTTTTCCGTTCTTTCAAAGAGAATGACAAAGTTATGTAATTACTATGGACTTTAGTATTTTTTTCATGGACATTGAATGATGTGAGGTTGGAAAGATAGCATGTAGAGCATTTGTGAGATTTCCAGTCAAGTAAATACTCGAGAGTCTACGAAGTAATGTTAACAATAATCAAGTAAGAATATTCCTAGCAACGATGCTCACAAAAAAAGAATTCGAATTCATATATTATTTTGATACAAAGTAGATTTTCTTAAATGATGAATAAAATATAAGTTTTTATGGCCTAGCGGTCATTATACCATCACGTAAATGTGATAAAATGTAATGTATTTCAAATTCAGAATGACTAAAAGTTACCTAACTATAGGAAGGTTTATACAAGAATTATTATCTAGTTTAGAATCTTTCAAATGCATGCATGCATCCCACATTTGGAACTGCATGTCTACTAGGTTTCATAATAGCATATTGCAGGTAAAAAGTTAGAGGGTTATGACCCACAGTGAGTATGGAGCAAAGAGTTTCTTTCAATAATACCTTCTCAAATGGGGGTTACTGAGTTTTTGGATTTCCTTGTTCTGTCAATGGAATAATTTCGGGTATGTAACACTAGCAACCTATGCATTGTAAAGGCCAAATGGTTTGGTTTCAATAAATTTTAAAAAATCTCTCTGCTAGCTTGCAAATAGTTTGTGTGTCTACTTTATGCTAAGACATTGTGCATATAAGTTCCAAGAAAGAGAAAAACAAATGCAGCATGCTATACCATATATTGAAGGAGACAATTCTACTATGGAGCCAAAGATACCATAACTGTGTAGGAGAGCCTAAGATTCAACTTTCAAAAAAAATCATTTTGTTTCATATGTGGATTTTGGTTGATTCTTTTGATGAGAATTTAAACAATATTCAAGCAGTATGGTAGGTAAACATGGAGTTCACATCCTTTTGTAAGTGTATTTGAAACAATTCTCAAAAGGTGTTTTTTAATTTCATTATAAATTAAATTTCTCATCTCATTAGTATGTAGGTTAGGCTAGATCCATATGGGGAAAATAGTACAAGGTTGTCTACTACATATTGAGTAGTAAGTTTCCAAGTTGTGTGCTCCTCTAAGTTGTATTAGGATAGTCTTCTTGGCATTAAGGAGGGATAATATGATTTCAAACATTCTGATAACATTATGAGACTAACATAAAATGTTTATAATGTAGAGTGATGCTTATCAAGCTAGTGGAAGCTACAACTTGCTTTGAGGATTAATACAAATAAGTAGTAGTAAAATATTTACAGAGCTAATTTTAAAGTGTTGTTTGTTTTCTTCTCTAACATGAATAAACATATATTAAATTTTGGTCTTTGAACAAGTAAGAGAGTGACACATAAAGAAGCGGTAAATTAAATAAGTATAGTTTATTTCAAAGACAAACAATAAATCAAGTAAGGAATTATCTAGTATGAAAATTTGCAGAGTCTAACAGTCTAGGCATTACCTGTTGTATTACAAGTGTGGCAAAAACCCTCAAAGTTAGAGTGCAAATATGGAAGGAGTTGTAAAAATAGAGGGAGGTAAAGAAGTATTTACAGTGGTCATCTACAAAACAAAGAGGATATATGTGTATTGAATAGAAATAAAATCACTGAAAATTTAAATTAAAATCTCTTAAAGCTAGAAGGCTCAATGCAACCACCTCTGCGCCATCTCTAGCCTATCAGCTGCAAAAATCTCAAATGGTTAGCCCAAATATGCATTGTAGTGTTGAAAACTTATAGAGACTTCAGAACAAATTCCAATCCAAGTAAAGAGGAGTTCACTTGAGCTGCCAACATTCATTGATTTTGGCCGAGATTTTAGTGACCCCCCTTATTGTCAACTATCTTGATAACCGAGCATTGGATGTACTGTTTCAAAGATAGATGAGGCATTCTCAACAATATCTTTTAAATTAAACTATTAAATCATAGTCAAAATTTGAATAGACTTCAGTAGTTTCAGAATAAGAATGATTGCTGACATATGTGAATGTGCGCCATACTTCAACTTAAATCTACATTATATTTTGTATTTTCATGGATACTTGATAGGTAATTATTGAAGATTATACGAAAGCCAAATTTAATTATGTATATAAATAATATTTCTCACTCTAACAATGGTAATCTTAGAGATCATTTCGTGCAGCCATTATATCTGTCAAATCTTCACATGCAATGCCCTTTCAAATTGTTGTCCCAATAAAGCTGAAGTGACGAGTTTTTGTCACAAAGTAGCCCACCAAAAAAATTTGAAATAGAAAAATTATAGCATGAATAGAATAAACTAGACTATTTAATTAATAGATTTACTTGTAATGAGAGAAGACGGTGGGGATCTCCCACAACTCACGTGGTTGGGACAAGTGTGCGCTAATGTGACATGGCATTCTTAAGCACCTACCTCTCCATTTTCTAGGTAATAAACAACGATTAACAAACAATGAGACAAATTTGAATAGTATAGTGGGATATGTTTGTAAGTGTTGTCCAATGTAATAAACAACGATTAACAAACAATGAGACAAATTTGAATAGTAGCTGAAAATATCCGATAACTTACCAAATTTCTATGGTCGTTCATGCCTTTAATAGGTTATAAATCATTGATTTGTGATTTTCAGGTCACTCTTCTCAAATAGGGAATGCCTTCGGCGTAAATATTTGTTAGTTTTGTCAAAGGTAATAATAGTAATATTTATTCTATACTTTTTTTTTATTAAGCATTATATAGAATTTTAAAAAATCAATAGAAAAATAAAGATTTATTAGTTTTTGTCAAGGCAAAAATATGATGTATCTATTTGATGTAAATTTTAATATTTATATAGTCAATCATTATATAAAATTGAAAAAAAATTGAGCAACAATCTTATAATTAATATTTTTATAATTTTTAATTGAAATTTTTTACTACTTTATATTAAGAACAACCAGTGCATAAATGAAATCACTATTTAAATTCATTATATTTTTAATGTATTGACTTTTGTTATTAAACTTTAACTATATAAATAATGTAATTTCAATTCAAAATTCAAGTATATTAATGTTTTATTATTTGAATGATATTGAATATTCTCTTTTTCACTTCTTTAACATCTCCATTACACATCAAAGTACTCTCTCTCTCTCTCTATATATACACACACACACACACACACACACACACACACACACACACACACACACACACTTGTAAATAAAATAACAAGAGCAAGGAAATGAAAGTAATCCAAGAGAGATAGAAAAAGAAGAAGATGTTACCATGAGAAAAATATGAACTAGGAGAAAGCACCCAAAATCCTTGAGACAAGGAGACAAGAAGGTTTTGAAAGGGGAAAAGAAAAGAAAAACCCCTTGTTATATTATGAATGAGAGAGAGAGAGAGAGAGAGAGAGAGAGAGAGATAGAGAGATAACTTCATGCAGTGAAAATGAGAGAGGAGAGCATCTCTTTTATAGAGATGAGGCCGGAGGGAGTTACTACTTGTAACTCACCAATCTATGAATGCCATCATCCATAATTTATGTGTGTGCAAAGTGTCAAGATCCTCTTAGGGAGGCTGAGATAATTTCCTTAATAAGGGAAATACAAGAAATGACATGTCCTCCCACATGGACTAGAGGACAAAATACATGTAGGGATTCCATAGAATCTCCTAAATAAATAAAGGAGGATACCTTTGTTTATCCTCAAATAAATAAATAAATACAACAAAGGAAAGATTAACTATTATAACACCCCCCGTTAATATTTACTTGGGGAGTTTAAATCAATGGGAATTAAAGCCAAATTTTTACAATGATATTGATATTTCTCTTTAGAAAGAGGCTTTGTCAAAATATCTACAAATTGATCTTCCCCTTTGTAATAGATGAGTGGCACTTGCTTGTCTTCAACTTGCTCTCTAATGAAATGATGTTGGAGTGCAATATGCTTTGTTCTTGCATGAAAAATTGGATTATTTGCCAAAGAAATGGCACTTTGGTTGTCACAATATAGAGGTGTAGGTTCTTGTTGAGGTAGACTCAAATATTCAAGTAATTTCTAATCCATAAGGCTTCTTTAGAGGTATTATTACATCCTTTATATTCAGCTTTAGTAGAACATAGAGAAATAGAATGTTTTTTTTTAGTTTTCCAAGAAATTACACTTGAACCAACAAAATAAAATAACCATGAATCTAATAGCTTCTTACAAAATTATTAAGGAGAAAAGATGGCGACAACGGGTGAGAGAGAGGAAGTTTGAATTTGAATTCGAATGCGGTGGGATTCCAGGGCCGTAGGCTGAGTGTGCTGTAGGTAATGGCATCTTTGCGGATTAGGAATTGGGGAACTTAGAGAACAAGGAGGGGGACCCAAGGGTTAAGCAAAAATATCCTGGTAAGGAAGCCGGGGTGGTAGAAGGAAACCCTTCCTCTTCCCCCTTGGCCTCGAAGACTCAAACAAGGGATCAGGGTGGTAAAGCATTTCATCGTTGGTGGTCAACGCTTTTTGGAGTTCAACCTACAGGCAAGTCTTATTTCCCTTCTATTAAGGATCTTTCTGATAAAGAGAATGGAATCTTTATCATAGAGATTCCTGATGAGTTGGTGGATCACAATATCGCCTCTATGGACCATACTCTTGTAGGCAAATTTGTGGGGTCTAGACCTAACATAGATATAGTGAGAAGCTTTGCAAAAAAGAAATAGGAGCTTAAGGGGTTTGTCCTTGTCACGACCATGGCTAAGGGCTTTCTCTCCTTTGAGTTTTCTTGCAAAGAAGACAGATAAAATCCTTTGTGTGGATACCTGGTCAATAGGCAAGGCCACTTTGGTGCTACAAAAATGGACTCTGAAGCTAGATCTCAATGACTCTTTCTTCGTCCAAGCCCCGGTGTGGGTAAGGCTCCCAGAACTCCTCTTGGAATTCTGGGTTGAAGATGTCTTTGATGGTATAGCTAGATCCTTTGGTGCTCTGCTCTCAATAGACCTAGTGACTATTGCTAAAAGTTGCCTCACCTATGCAAGGATCTGTATTGGGGTGGAAGAAGGTCAAGACATGCCGGAAATCATTGTGCTCCAATCCAAACTGGGCAAACATTTGCAAAAGTTGGACTATGAAAGAATCCCTTTTTCTTGCTTCCACTGTAAGAAAGTGGGACACAAAGCCAGATTGTGTCTAGTGCACATGAATTTGGAAAAAAAAAGGAAAGCTTTAGCTATAAAAAAGATCAAGCCAGGTAAACAAAATGAAAAGGAAAGCCTCCCAAGGAAGATAGCCAATCCACAATCTAAGTCAAAGGTCTCGAATCACAGAGTGTGGAGGAAAAAGGAAAAACCAAAGGACGCTCAGGTGATTTCTGACTCACCAAAAGACAAGAAAAACCCTCATGATGGGGAACAAAAGGATAATACCAAATTAGGTCAAGAGAGTTCAGCTCTAAGAGAGGTGTATCCCCGGTCTGAAGGCATAGACTTGGAATTCAACATTCTGCATGACTCCATGAAAGATACTAGTGACAATGGTAAAGGAGGTGATTCTTGCCCTGGATCTATCTTTGTCTCCTTCATCCCAGACTCCCTAGAATCCCCTTTGGAAGAAATCTTTTCAAGCCCAGCTAGGGGTATACCTGGTGGCCTCCCGAACTCTGGCCACTGCCTAGAGACTCTGGATTCTTACAAAGTCCAACAAATGGACTTTCTTTTGGGAACCATCTCTCCAAGGAAACTCACCAAGATGGAGGAGCTCTTTGCCAAATAAAAAGTGGAAAAAGAGGGTTGGACAAAGGTTCAAAGTAAAATGAGAAACAAAAGTAGAGACCCCTCTCCGATTTCTCTAGTAGCTAGAAGGAGCAGAAACAGAGCAGACATTGGGGCTAAACTCAAATCCCCAGGTAGAAAGAGAGAAAGTCATATTAGGCAAGAGGAAGCCAACAAGAATATCACGGATGGAACCCATAAAACCATCCAAGCTTCCTGTACTCCCACTAAGAAATGCTAGTTACTCCAAAGGACCCTAGTGAGCTCATTAGCTCACACAAGCTGATTGTTAGACGAAGACCTCTCATCTCACACATTTTTTCTGTAGCAATAAAAAATGAATCCAAAGCCATGTATGAAAATCAATGGGGGCAACAATGACTAGCTCTCCCTTTGCCAAGATCACAGACGTGGCTTCGGTCTCGGCTTAGTCATCACTTTTATTGCTATGTGGATCAATCTCTCTGAGGCTGACCTTTCTCTTCATGTGCTCATCTCTGATGCCAACCAGGTTGCTAACTGGATCGCTTTACAAGCTACCAGCAAGGAAGATTACTACATTAGGACCTATGTTGATACTTTCCATCGAGTTGAGCTAGATTCTCTGGATGGAGACAATCTACAAAGTACCAATGTAATAATAAAAAATTATTATTATTGCAAAGGGCTTGTTCAGAGAAGTTATTTCACTCATGTCGAGCTAAGGTGGATTTGCATGAGTTTTAGTAACACATTTCCTCCACACACTTTAAGGCCCCCCTTCCCCAAATCTTGTAATCATTTCAAAAAATCATCTTCCAGAAAGTGCTCTGTTGAAGTTATAAAGAAGGCAAGCAACAATTTTTGGCTGGACCAATGCTACACCAGAGTTGTCACGAAAGCCATTGTTGGGGAAAGGTTAAGAAGGGAGCCAGAGGGTGATAGTGAGAAATGGAAGAAGTGAATGAAAGTCTGGAATGCCTTACATAAAGGGGATGTCACCACTTTTATTAAATGACTCCATGGTTGCAGGAAGGATATCACCAAAATCTTCATCAATACCTGGAAGGATGGGATAGTGGAGAATGAAGGAAAGTCATTTACCATCATAGAGGAGGTAATATCTATAGTCATCGGCATTCCCATCGCCGAGAAAAAATTCTACAGAGACCAAAAACTTTCTGACATTGCTGTCAGAAAGTTTGCGAGGGATGACAAGGAGATGAATGCCATTGTCAAAGCAGGCACCTACTACCTTCTCGGGAGCTTGAAGATGCTCTGGCAGTATGTTCTGAAGGCCCTCATCTTCTATATCACCCTGGATAGCAGGTTTGACAAAATCCACACCTATAATTTTGTCTTGCTTAATCATTTTAGGCATGGTCTTAAGATTTCCATTCTGTATTATCTCTTCTCTTCTATGAACAAGAATATCAATAGTTTTAGAGATAAGAAAATTACTAACCCCACTCTACATGAAGGATTACTTCTATTGTTATATGAATTCTTTAAAACCCAAATCCTGGGCAAGGAAATTGGGGATAGCAAGGCTATCAACGAGTACTCTGGGTTAGATTATGTTCCTTCGGGCACATCTGTGGTCAATCCTTTGGATGATAATGAGGAAGTTGAATTCAAGAAATAGAACAAGGGTTCTCCCTCCAAGAAGCACCCCCTGAAAGCTGCCAAAATTGAAAAACCCTCTAAAAAATAGGATAGGAAGGAGGTTAACTCAGAGGAAGATTACAATGACAAGGAGGAAGAAATAGATACGGAAGATGATGTGGGTAATCCCAATTTGGATTCTATAGTCATGCAAGAATAGGACAAGGAGGAAATCCCCAAATCAATGTAGGACCTCTTTGGCCACTTGTCGGTTGATCTTACAATCAGCAAGGAAAAAACCCTTCCTCCCCAATCCCGTACAGGCACTAATACAAAGAATCAAGCCCCTGTTACTGAAGATAAAGAAGAGCAGGGCACTAACCAGTCACCTATAAGGATAGATGATACTAAAGAAGCCTCTGGGGGGGAGTATAATAGTCAGGATACCGGGAGAGGCAAAAAGGTTTGGAGAAATTTCAATATCAACACAGTGCAAATGGAAAAAATTAGGGAGGCCATCTATCCCTAGATTCTGGAGGATAATGATGGAAAAGTTCATAAGGAAGAATTGGTAGACCCTGCATTGGTTGTACTTAGTGATAAAGCTAGGGAAATGGACATGGATTTCCTCAACAATGCTAAGAACAGCATGCTGGATTAGTTTAGATCTTTCAAATGGCTCTACCATGAGATTGAGGACCTCAAAGAAAAAATTCAAGGCTCAGACAACAATGATAAGACCACAGAGAAAAATCTTAGCCTGGAAACCAGGGTCCTGCACCTAGAATCCAAAATGATAAGCCTGGACAAAATCCTTAAGGGTGTGGCTGAGCAAAATTTTAAAATCCTCAAAATGTCTAATGAGAACCTGAAGCTGCTGATCAAAAAGATGGAAGAAAAAATGGATTCCAAGACTGAGCAGAGCACTATGAAGGAGGAGAAGGAGCCCACTAAAGGAATAGGTAAAAGAACTAGGGCTAGAACTAGGAAGAACAGGGAGAAAATTGATCCTCAAGGCTCCCAAGTGCAGAATGTGAAAGACATGTTCAACTGATGGAGGCCCTCAAAAGAAATGTGACTATCATGCTCAGGAGCTTGGAATAACATGTTACGGTGCTCTTCTTTTTGGCCTTGCTTTAATCTACTTTGTTTTTTCTTATTCAGCCCTGTAGTGGCCTGTTCCTAGCTACTCTGAACTGCTTTTCTTTGCTTGGTTTTCATGCCTTTCTTTCGACCATATACTGAGGTGGGTTTTAGGATCCCTATAAAAACTATTTTACTTAATCAAAAACAAAAGAAATAACCACAAGTAGATTTCCCATCATGGGGATCTCCACCTAGATCTGAATCAATAAATTATTGTAATGAAAAATCAGCATTGGCATCATAAAATAAACCTACATTAATATTGCCTTTAATATATAACTTAATATTCTTTTAGCAACTTTGAAATGTGTCTATTGTGGTTTAGACATAAATCTAGAGACTAAACCAACACTAAAAGACATATCACGTCTAGTAAGAGTTAGATAATTTAAACTTCCTAGTAGTTGTCTATAAATTGTAGAATCCACAAAAGGGGTTTGCATGTCTAACATAAACTTAGTTACTAATTCACATGGAATAGAAACATGAGTAGCATCATTCATCTTAAATTTCTCTAGAATATCTTTATCATATTTACTTTGAGAAAGAAAAATGCATATAGTTCTAATAACCAATAACCAATAATATATATGCATTATCATAACCAATAATAATAAAATTATAGTTCTAATCACTATTTGCATTCTAATCCATTAACATACATGCAATTAACATTTCTAAACTTGTATATATTATAGAGATATTTAACTATTTTAGCATTAAGAAATAAAATATTAGAACTTAAGATTTGAAGAACATTTCACCATATTTTTCAATGATTCATTAGATACATTGTATGTATATTTATATATAATTATATGCATACACAATCTATTTGTGTATGCATACAATTGATATACAACATACATATTTATCTTTCATTTATAAGCCAGCATAAAGATAAAAGAAAATTTTACTTGTGTAACTTAAAATAGAAATTAAATTTATTATTTTTATCTCTAAAAATAAAAATTAAAAATCTACATTAAAAAAATTATATACATGTATATATGGGTGAACCCACAAAAGCGAGTCCCACTTTTGGGGATGAACGAATTTTGGTCAGGCCCAAAAAATCATTTTTTAAGGTCTTCACCCGAAGTAGCCCGGTCTTCGCATGAAGACAAACCACCTCTTCACATGAAGACCTTGATATGGGGTACTTCGTGTGAAGGGATGATGAGGTCTTCAGGTGAAGACCCCCTTCGTGCGAAGACCCCTTATGCCGGATTTACTACAAATTTCCGATGGAGGGGTGTCATTTTCACATTTACTATTCATGGAGAGCAGTAGACCCTAGTGTTGGAGAGAATCCCCTGACGACCTCATTGATTTCCTCCTCCTTGCCTTCTATTCTACCTCCTTCAACCATCGTATATTCTAGGTACACACATTTTTCTTTTCTTTTTTTTAAATTATTTTTTATTGTAAATTATACGTTTATAAATTATTTTAGTTCATTTTTTAATTTTCAAATAGTTATTTCATTTTTGGTAATTCTTAATTTAAAAACATTAGGTTTAAGTTACAAAATTATGTTAGTAAATGTTATAAAATACTAGAAAATGTTAGAAAATACTAGAAAATGTTAGAAAATACTAGAAAATGCTAGAAAATGCTAGAAAATGTTAGAAAATTTTAGGAGCAGTACTCATGCAACATGGACCTCCAGTTTCCTACCATAGTGAGACCTTTTCATATATAGTGTGTAGGTATCCCACCTTTGATAAAGAATTATATGTCATTTTTCAAGCTTGCAAGCAATTGAAGCATTATATTTTGGGCAAGGAAACTATCATCCACACAGATCACAAACCGCTTCAATTTTTGCAAACACAAGGAAAATTGAAGAATGATAGACACCAAAGGCAGTCGACCTATCTTCAAAAATTTCATCTTAATATTTTCCATAAGAAGGTAAGCACCAATAAGGTAGCTTATTATTTGAGCAGGCCTCCAATTGTAGGTATAAGCATGGTGTTAGAATCATGTGGTCACGAAAAAAAAACTTGGGCTCACTTATATGGACATGATAATGAATTCTCTGATGTATATACTCGGCTTGAGGAAGGTAAACATGTTAATGATTTTTATTTTTAAGATGGAATTGCACCTTAGCCAAAATTTTATGTCTGAGGAAGAATGCAAGAAATTGATATGGGAAGATCACTACGGAAAGGTTGCGAGACATTTTGGAATAGGTAAGACCATTGCTATACTTCAAAGATATTTTTATTGGCCAAAAATGAAAAATGATGTGATTTCATACATTCAAGCTTGTACTACATGTTCCATTTCAAAGCTTGCAAATCATAAGTTTTCTTTATATCTACCACTTCCTATTCTGAAAAAACCTTGGCATTTGATTTCTATGGACTTTATGTCTAGTTTTCCTACCACTAGATGGGGGCATGATTGTGTATATATTGTGGTAGATAGATCTTCAAAAATGGAAATCTTGGCGACTTGTAGAAAGGTAATTTATGCATAAGACACTACAAATATCTTCTTTGAGCATGTTTGGGTTCATTTTGGGCTACCGAGCAACATTATTTCAGATAGGGATAGTCGATTTCTCAACAAATGTTGGTCTTCATTATGGGCAATGATGGACACAAAATTAACTAAGTCCACTGCATTCCACCCTTAGATAGATGGTCAAACTAAAGTCGTCAATCAAATGATCATTCAAATTTTGTGCATGTATGTCTCAAAACATCCTCATACATGGGATGAAATCCTTCCCTATGTACAACATAGCTACAATAGGGCAATTCATAGTGCAACTAGCCAATATAGCATGTTTGAAGTTTGTCTTGGATATCATCCATTAGCACCAATAAATATTTATATACTAGTTATGCATCCTGACTTGGTACCATGCTTGGGTAAGGAGAATTATAAAGCAATGAAGTTTAGAATTCATCATTTGCAACAATAGGTTCATGAAATTTTAGAACAGACCACTAGGAAGTATAAACAAAGGCATGTTGAGCATTAGACTCCTCATAATTTTCAGGTTGGGGATAAGGTATGGTTGTATTTTCAGGAGGATTGCAAGGCCCTCACATGGAGCTATGTCCTCTTCATTATGGTCCATATAAGATCGTCAATAAAGTTGGTAAAAATGCATTTAAACTCAATTTGCCTCCATTTTTGGGTATTCATCTGGTCTTCAATGTAGAACTGTTGAAGCCTTATTTCCCTCCATTACTAGACATTGCATATGTTGCTAAGGAAATAAGTCATACATAATTAAATCCAGAAGTTGCTAATCCACTCCAAAGTGATCAAGTTGTGAATTTTTTTGTGAATAAATTAAAGAGCTAGACTATTTCATTGTACCATGTGGTGCAAGCTAGTCAATTTTCTCATCAAATAAAGTAGCTTATGCATGAAAATATTCAGCTTCATTTTTTGCACCTGATACAAATTGTGGATGTAATGGGGCCCATTGCATCTCAAAGAGGGAGGACTGATCATAACATAGTTCAAGATGGTCTAGAGGAGCTTGGCACAAGCAGAAATGGGAAAATACCGAATTTTGATTTTTTGCTATTTTCTATGTTTTAGTAATTTTCATTTTCAGAGGTCTTCGGGGGCATTTCAAGGCCTAGTTAGTTGACTTTGTCCTTGAGGGATGGAAGATAGAACTATTCAAGATCTTTGTATCAAATAAACAGTTTACAATTCTAAGCTAGGAGTAGAAAGTTATGAATTCTCCAAGTAGACATAATTTTGTATATAATATTTTGATAGTTTTAGTATTTTTTCTAGTTTATTTTGTAATAAATATTATATGAACTTTTCATTTTTCATTTCCAAGGGATGCTGGTGACCCTTGGGATCCATCAGACTTTGTAAAAGTTCTAATTTCAAATGGAATGAATCACTTTTTGGCTTAAAATTCTATTATCAAATTTTGATGTTTCCATTTGAAATAATAATACCATAGGTATCAAACCAGGTATTATAATCTAGATTCATAATTCAAATCATTGATACATATTTTGATATATATATTTAGTGTAATTTTTTTATTATGTATAAAACAATATTTAGAATTTGACATATATGTTGTTAATATTTATTAAACTAATCTTGGTAGTAAAATATTCTCACAAGAATGACAAGACTATCTTATTTAGGATGCCTATAACATATCTCCTTTGTAACAATGTCTCTACAATACCAATAATCCTAGACTTTATTGAGAAAATTCCATAATAAAATTATTTCTAATTATAAATTTTTAGTTCAAGCTTCAAATCCTCTAACCCTTACATAAAATAGATTTGATTTATTTTGATTATCTAATAATATTTAATAACTCATTGGAAGGATGGGGCCTACATCTATAATATTCAACATATAATCTTCCCAACCTTCATAATAAGCCATTTGATTACTATAGAATCAATGTTAATTGTACATGGAAAATTAAAGTTATTATTAAATGTTTGATGAGAGTCATCAACCGATAATATCATATTATTTATTTTTATTATTAAAATCAAACAAGATGAAGTACATATACATGTTGATCAACTATTTGTACTACAAAAAAAAATTGAGATCCATATTTCATTCACATTGTAATAGAATAAGAGTGTCATCCATCATTAAATAATCATTATTTTAGAATAAACTATTATTAATTAATTATTGGAAAATAAGAAAAAAGATCAAATAGGTAAATTTATCTAATAAAAAAATATAATTAACACTTAAAATATTAGAATGAGGTTTTCCTCAAATTTAAATAATTTTGCACCAATTCAAAGATAGGATATGCAGGCATTACAATAATGCTAACTTGTGTAGTTTTCCGATGCAAGGGAGGATGAGGAGAGGGGCCAAAGGCATACCCTAACCATATCCAACTTGCAGAGATCACACATGGAAGCAATAACACAAAAATGAGAGAGAGAAAGCAGATCAACTCCTTAAATTTCTTCAAATTGATTCATACATGTCAGGCTGTAAGGCCTTCTCGGTTAGGGCTAGATATTACAATTCAAGTACAATAGTCCTCCAACATGAGAGGATATAAAACTATCTTTAATCTTCTAACTTCTATCTCCTCGAACTGATGTCCTCATTGCTCTCCTAATTGCCCCCCTAAAACTACAACCAAAGATTACAATATATACAAGAGGCTACCGAACAAGTCGGCCTTTAGATCCACCATCAATGGAAGGAATGACCAGATCTAGGTCCACACACTTCTCAATGATAGATTCCAACATTAAATCTATGACCATAATTAAATGCACAAGTCAGCCTCAACAGAAAACTAAAACAAACAACTTGGTAAGCAAGGATAACCAAGCACCAGGAAATGATAACTGAGCACTAGGGAATTTACTGACCAACTCGGTTAACAAAGGAAACTGAGCAACTACCGAGCCAACTCAGTCAAAGTAGAAATCGAGCAATACAGGAAATCTTAAACTTGATTTTGGTGACATAGGATTGTCAAGGACCCAAGATGCTTCTGCATTAAACACCTGGGGTTATTTGAAATGATTCTCCAAATCATGCAGTAGGTACAATCCAAGTTGAATCCAACTCAGATTGTGAAATCCATGAACTATCTTCAATCGGTCTGTTCTTCCACTTTACTAGATATTCCATATACTATTTTCCTCTTGTACTTCTGCCAATTCTTTGTTCCAAAATCTACTCAACTTCTTCTATCTATTTCTTAGGATAATCATTCGATCGGTATTGTCATTTCTTCATCTGATTCATGGTACTCATACAAATCAGCAATGTTGAATATAGGTGATATAGCCATGTCATTAGGTAACTCAATCTCATAAGGATTTCCACTGTCAAATTTCTTCAAAATTTTGCAAGGACCAAACTTCTTCATTTTCAGCTTCCCATATGTTCCAACAAGAAATCTGCCTTTCTTCAAATGAACCATTACTTCATCACCGACTGCAAAAGTCTTTTGTCTTCTAGATCTATGAACTCTGTCTTTGTATTTCTGATTACTATTCTCCAACTTATATTTCACATCTTCATGCAATGTCTTCATGAACTCAACAAACTTTACTCCTTCAGCACTTATATTTTCTTCATCAGCAATATCCCTCAAATCTGATATACCTCTCGGTTGTATGCCATTTACAATCTCAAAAGGTGTTTTTCCAATACTCCTATTCACTAAATTATTGTATGCAAACTCTTCTTGTGCCAACACAGAATCCCAATTACTCAATGTGTCTCCTACTAAATATCTCAAAAGATTACTCAAGCTTCTATTCACAACTTCTGTTTGTCCATCAGTCTGTGGGTGAAATGTAGAACTATACCTCAACTTGATGCCAAACTTTCTCCAAAGGGTCTTCCAAAAGTATCCAACAAACTTACTATCTCGGTCAGAGATGATACTCCTTGGTAATGCATGCAATCTGACAATTTCCTTAAAGAAAATATCTTCTATATGTACTGCATCTGATGTCTTTCTATAGGGTATAAAATGTTCCATTTTTAAAAATCTATCCACAACAAAAAATATAGAATCATTACCTCTTACTGTCTTTGATAAGCCAAGAACAAAATCCATACTGATATCAATCCAAGGTTTCTCAAGAACATAAATTGGTGTATATAATCTAGTATTCTAACTTACTCCTTTTGCAACTTGACAAATTCCACAACTTTTCACAAATTTCTGAACATTCTTATACAATTGCGGCCAAAAGTATTTCTCCTTAAGAAAATTCATTGTCTTGTCAACACCAAAGTGTCCAACCAAACCACTACTATGTTTCTCCTTTATCAAATTAGTTCTCATTGATCCTCTTGGTATAAACATTTGAATACCTTTAAACAGCATACCTCCTTGAATGAAATAATATTCCCATTTAGTACTCGGTTGATCTTGAATAGGTGCTCTGCACTTTCTCCATGGCTTAGAAAAATTAGGATCAAATTAATAAGAATCTTTCATGTCATCAAAGATCTTCTACTCAATGCATCAGAAACTCAGTTAGTGACTCCACTCTTATGTTTTATCACAAATGTATAACTTTGAAAATATTCAACTCATTTCATATGTCTCTGGTTCAACTTGTTTTGACTACCCAAATACTGTAAAGCTTTATGATTGGTATACAACACAAATTCACTCAGTATCAAATAATGTCTCCATTTCTTCGGGGCTTGAACAATAGCATATAATTCTTGATCATACAAGGAATATTTTCTTTTTGCATCATTCAACTTTTCACTAAAGAAAGCAACATATTTACTTTCATGACCCAACATAGCTCCTAGTGCACTTCCACTTGCATCACATTCCAGTTGAAATACCTTATTGAAATCAGATAATGCTAACACAAGCAATTCAGAAACCTTCTCACTAGCATTCTCAGGTGTAGGCCAATTCAAAATAGCTTCAACCTTTTCAGGATCCATTTTCAAACCATGAGCTGAAATCACAAATCCTAAATACACAATCTCCTCTTGCATGAAAGAATAATTTTTCATATTTATCAGCAACTTTTCTTCTTTCAACATCTACAATACTTGTTTAACATGCAACAAATTTTCTTCTCTGGTCTTACTGAATATCAAAATATCATCTAGGTATACAATAAAAAATTTACCTAAGAATTTCTTTAAAACTTCATTCACCAATCTCATAAAAGTACTCAGTGCATTAGATAAACCAAAAGGTATAACCAACCATTCATACAAACCTTCTTTTGTCTTAAAAGAAGTCTTCCAGTCATCACCTTCTCTGATTCTGATCTGATGATATCCACTTTTCAAATTAAGTTTGGTAAAATACTTTGCTCTGGTCAAACTATCCATTATGTCATCCATTCTTTGTATAGGAAACCTATATTTCACTGTTATCTTGTTGATTGATCTATAATTAGTACACATTCACCATTCTCCATTCTTCTTAGGTGCCAATATAGTTGGTACTACAAAAGGACTCAAACTTTCTTAGATCAAACCTTTCTACAACAATTCTTGAATCTGTTGGTTCAAATCCTGATTTTCGGTAGGTGTCAACTGATGTAGTGCCTTATTTGGTAAACTAGCTCCAGAGATTAGATCCATGCAATGATCAATGCTTCTCTTCAGTGGAAAACCATCAGGTACATTATCAAAAATTCTCTCTCTATACTTGGTGAGTAAATTATCAATCTCTCCAGGTATGTTATCTTATGTTTTCTTAGTCAGTTTGTTAGGAATCACAACAAAACATACATCATTCTTCTTCAAATCCTTAACAAACTTTCTTCCTTCCATCAAGAAAACTTTCACAGAGGTAAAAACACCACTAACAGGTTCTTTAATCAAAGGTAACAAGATTTGTCTTCTCCCATCAGCCCAAATAGTATATTAATGCAATCTCCCATCATATATAGCATGTTTATCATATTTCCAAGGTCTACCCAATAAAATATGACAATAATCCATAGGCATGATATCACATAACATCTTATCATAGTACTTTCCAATTTTCAAATTCACATAACATTGTTCACTTACCAAGAGTGTATGCTAATCTTTGATCCATGAAATTCGATAGGGCTTCGAGTGTTCCAACCTTTTCAACTACAACTTTGTAACCATTTCCTCAGATGCCAAGTTCTCTAATCTTCCACTATCAATAATTACCTTCCACACTTCATCAGAAACTCTACATCTAGCCTTGAACAAACTTTTCCTTACCAGATCTTCCTTATTACTTTCACTCCAAAGTTCTCTCCTTACCATCAAGTTCTTTTCCTTCTCAGGTTCATTCGATGACTCTTCTTGCACCAAAGCATTTCTACTTCTACCGACCTTCTTACTTGCATGTGTACACTAAAATGATCTATGTCCTTGTTCTCCACAATTGCAACAAGTTCCTCAGAAACCACCTTTGTTATAACCACCTTGGTAGTTATTGCCTCTTCCTCTAGATGAACTTTAACCTTTCCACTCGGTCTTTCATTTATCCAGATTTGTCTTTTATGGATCAGATCTACCTCTTCCTCTAGGGAATCTACCACTTCTACCTCTTTGTCTTTCCTCATGCCTCTTGTTCAATTTCTCCTCAGCTTTCAAGGCAAATTGATAAGCTTCTTCAATGTTTTCCAACTTAACCAAACTGATTTCTTCTTGGATGGAAACTCTTAACCCATTCAGGTACCTAGAAATTCTTTCCATGTCATCTTCATCATGTCCAAATCTAATATCTAATCTATAGAATTCCTCAATATAATCTTTTACTGAGCTATCTTTCTACCTCAAACTTTACATTCACCTAACTAGGTTAATCTGATAATCACAAGGTAAAAAATTTCCTTTCAACTTATTCACAATCTTATTACATACCTTAATTTTGTCTTTTCCTTTCCTCTTTCTATCCAATTGTAGATGTTCCCACCACAAGGATGCATGACTCTTCAATTTTGTGCTTGCAATTTTCACCTTCTTTTCCTTAGGGACATTTTCATATTCAAAGTACTTTTCCATCTCGGTGATCCAGTCCACCAATTCATCTGAATCCAATTTTCCACTATACTCAGGAGGATTGAAATGTGGTGTAGACTTTAGATTTGGGTATGTGCAGGATCATGGTACATACCAAACTATGGTCTTAAGTGGCAATGAAAAATTAGAAAATCAGGGTTAGTCAACTTGACATAAAAAGTTGAACATCTTATGAACCTTGTGTGAAAAAGTTGTAAGAATAGAATCTATAGGAAATTGAATGTAGTTTCTAAACTATTAGCCCTTGTCTGAAAAAAAATTAATCTAATTGTTCAAAATTTTAGATTTCAATGCAGTAGTACAAAAATTTCAGGAAAAAGATAAAAAGTACGTGTATGTCTAACCACCTTAATCACAATCAAATGATGATATATTTTCCCAAGATTCTAGATATAAGTAGTAGACATGCCCGGATGTGACGCATATTTTTTTGTAAGTTTTTGCCAAATAAATAATTAATTATGAATTTTCTGCTACAACTTTTTCAGAATAAAAAAACTCTCATGTCTGACCACCTTAACTAATTCTAAACTTTACAAAATTGAAATTTTTTTTTTCTTGTAGTAGCCAAAGCATAGAATGTGATGCATGTTTCAGATTTCAAAAAAGGTTAAACGGTTTGAAAGTTATAGTTGTTTTTCAATCAGTATGTTAGTTACACCTTTAAAGATAACTCAATTGAAAAATAAGTAATAATTACTTACTGGACTCAAAATTTGATAGAAATTATATTGATGGAAAGATGATAATGTCTTTAAGAAACCCTTTTCATTTCATCAATTTCAAGTGAAAAAATAGTCATCAGCTACATGGTTGAAGTCTCAATATCAAAAACAATCTACTAAACATGCCTAATGGGTTGACCATTCATGTTTGGCATTGCCCAAGGAAAATACCAAGCCTAATCAGATATCCAAAAATTTCAGATATGTGATAATATCGGATATCTAAAACTTCCTACCTAATTCAAAATTTCATTTGGACTAGTTTTTTCAATTTCAAGTTACATATTAAATTATATTTTTTTAAATTTCCAATTACATATTAAATTGTATTTTTTTATGTTAATATTAATTCAGTTAAGTATTTTTTTCAATTTTAAGTTATATATTACAAAAAAATAAATTAATATTAATATTAAATAATAATAGCATAGCAAATTGGTATTATAATATAAATTTTTATATTAGTATGTATTATATTATTATTTATTTATCTATTTTATAATAGTATAATATTAACTTATTAAGTATTTATATTATATGTTCAATATTATACCTAAGGGAGAGAGAGAGAGAGAGAGGGGGGGGGGGAAGGGGAGAGAGTAGGAGAGGCCTCCAAAGCGAGCAGCATGTCCTCTACGTGTAAAGTGTTCCAATCCAAAACATGGGTTAAATCATGAATATACTCTCTAAGAATGGATACATGAAACACATCATGCACATGTGTGAGGCTTGGTGGTAGGGTGAGTTGGTAAGAAACTGGTCCTATCCTCTCAAGGATCTCAAATGGACCCACAAATCTCAGTACCAACTTAGAACCTTTTCCATAATGGATAGGGCTATTACATGGGTAGACTCTCAAAAACACCTTATCTCCAATAGAAAATTGCCTATTAATCTTATGAGCATCTGCATACTTCATCTACCTATCCTATGCAGTCACAAGATGCTTTTCGATCCTCTGATCCTACTGCTCCATAGCCTGTAACATCTTAGGGCCATATAGTACTCTGTCCTCTAAGCCATCCCAACTTAGAGGGGTACAACAAGGATGACCATAAAGAGCTTGAAGAGGGGACATTCCTATAGAACTGTGATAGCCATTATTGTATGCAAACTCCACCAGGTATAGATAATCTTCCCAATGGGTTTGTTTTTCCATCACATACATTCTAAGAATGTCCTCAAGCACCTGATTAACTCATTTTGTTTGACCATCAATCTCTGGATGATATGCCAAACTAAAATTTAGTTGTCCCTAAGACATGCTGCAATAAGGTCCAGAACTCTAAAGTGAACACTAGATCCCTATAGGAGATAATCTTTCCTATAATCTTTATAGGAACATCATGCAACTTGACTATATCCTACAGGAAGACTCTAGCTACTAAGGTGGTAGTATAGGATGACTGAATAGGATATCGTGTCTCATTTCCATTCAGGAATCAAATGTGGTTGAAGGAGGCTTGCTGGGTGATGATGCTCAGCCTTGACACTCTGAAATTCCAATCACCTAGCAAAAAATGTGTTATATCCGTCTTCATACCAGACTAAAAGTATAACTATTGCAGATCTAAATACATCTTCTTAACTCTTGGATGAATTGAATGGGGAGTGCAATGTGCTTCCACCATGATAACTTTTTGAAGATCGCTTGAAAATGACACATAGATTCGGCCTTGTGGCCTCAACAATCCATCTAACTCTAGGGAATAACTAGGGAAACCTTCCTTCTAAGGCCCTTCCTAACTTAATTTCAGCCTTAACTTCTTGATACAAAGTATCTGAAGGAAGTATCTACAAGATCTGACTTCTCAAATTAGTAGAAAGGGATAGCATGGATTACTCATGTCTTCTTCTTCTCAAATCATCTGCTACAAAATTCTCTTTACCTTGGATATATCTAACCCCAAAATCATATTCACAAAGGAATTCCATCTATCAGTGTTGCCTGGCATTGACATTTGGCTGTGTAAATATGTATTGAAGGCTTTGGTGATCGGTATGTAATTCAAACTGATGCACCAATAAGAAGTGTCTCCAATGATTCAAGGCATGAAATAGAGTTGCTAACTCAAAATCATGTGTAGAATAGATAAGCTCATGGTCCTTTGGCTTTCTAGACTCATAAGTTGATGCAGGAGCATTTTGGGTTCCTGAAGATCTTTCTTTGTCTTGGAGGAATTCCCTGTCAGAGGGATGCAATGCTTTGTTTTGGGCAGCTTTTTGAGTTTTTGGGTTGTGATGATCTATGGAGATCTTTAGCATGTATGATGAAAAGTGTTTTTTCCTTGATGTATGTGGAAGATATGTCTAAGGTCTCAGCTCTTGAGGTGGTATGGTTTGGGAGATATTGGATGAACTATTACAAAGTTAGAGTTGTTTTCCTTGTCGTCGGAGCAGTATTTTCCTGCAGTTTTGGAGCTGATTGCACGTAGTAGAGATGTTGATCCTTAATGAATAATAATTTTCTCTCTTAGAGACTTTAAGAGGACCTAAATTAATACCATTTACCAAGAGCGTAATCCATAATTCATTATGAGTAAAAAGTTATGACCATTTTTCTCGGGGACCAATTTTCTGCCAGTTTTCATGCGAAACATGCAGTGTTTCTTCTTGCGCGGTTCCATGTGATGAGATGGGGCCTTGAGTCATTAAGGGAATGTTTTTGGATCTTTTTTGGACCTAAATCCAAAGGCACATTAATTTTTGATCATTCTTTCATTAGTTTTGGTTTCTTTCCTTAGACTGGACCTATATTGTAATTAAAGCCTGACTGGCTGACTTGTGGCTTAGCTGGCTATATATTGAGATCTTGGGTAGATGTTTAGGATTCAGTAGAGTGGTAAATTATCATTATATCATTAGGAAATATGTAGATGTAGTAGTTATATGATGGAAGAGTAGAGTAGAAGCAGATTTGTGAATCTGGGACTTTGTTGTAGAACTAGTGGCCTACGGGCTTATGACAAGAAGATGTTGCTTGGTGGCGTGCGAGCACAAGTTTAGATCCTATGTTTGTTGTTCCTATCAAAGGATGCCTTTTGTAGATCTGAACTAGTTGGTGGTACCTTGGATCTTGTGATATCTTGCTGATACTTTGTTATTTCATTGTAACAAGCCGAAACCCGGAAGGCCTTACAATCGGGCATGTTGAGTGAAATTCTATTTTGAAACATTACATTATTAAATTACACTATTATTGTTGTTGTTATAATTGGCAGTGTAGGTTTGGACCATCCATTATTGGATCCTCCATCCCTTCCTTGTGTCAAGTTGTATTAGAGCTTGAAGATCTTGAGTGTGTAAACTAGTTGAGGTTGTTTGCACCAGGACCTTGATTTGAAGATGCCTCCAAGGAGAGCATATTTGATGTGAGAGATGAAGATTTCCTTGAGTGAACAGATCACCAAATTAAGGTAGGTTGTGAAGATCAGCACTAGATCATCGAGTGTGTGGAGGCAACTGGTATCTTTCAATCAAATCGCCGAGCAAAGGAAGTTGCACTTTGAAGGGAACTTTATGGAGAAGTTGGGTAAGTTTTGGCCTAAATTCAATCTATGGATTGAAGAGCTAATGAAGTCTTGTTGGAAGAAATTTGTCTTTTTTGAAGATGGTGGTGTTGTCAACTTTATTTTTTTCAGTGTTATAGTGCAAATCTTATTTGCTGGTTGTGGACTTGAATTATTGGTTGACAGTAATGAGTCTTGTGATGAGTTGCATAGATGGGATGCTGATGATGAGGGATTTTATATTCATGTGGATCTAACTTTGGATCTACTTGATTGGGAGTTGGATACTCTTGTTGCTGATATTGGTTGTGGTGATCAATGGTATGCTGATTGGATTGTTGAGATTCATACAATCCTGATGTTTGAATGGATGAAGCATAGATGGTTGATTTTCAAATTTATTTTCTTGTCCTTGATGGATTGGAAGCCTTTGGTGAAGATGAAGTTGATTGTAGGTAATTTTCTTGAGATTAAAGTATGGTACATACTTTCTATTTACCTAGGTAGTTTGATGTAGGAGCATTTTGGGTTCCTGAAGATCTTTCTGTCTTGGAGGAATTCCCTGTCAGATGGATGCAATGCTTTATTTTGGGAAAATTTATGAGTTTTTGGGTTGTGATTATCTTTGGAGATCTTTAGCATGTGTGATGAAAGTTTTTTTTTCCTTGACGTATGTGGAAGATATTTCTAAGGTCACAACTCTTGAGGTTCATCGGAGTAGTATTTTCCTCCAGATTTGGAGCTGATTGCACATAGTGGTGATGTTGATCCTTAATGAATCAGACTTTGTTCTCTTAGGGACTTTAAGAGGACCTAAATTAATACCATTTCCCAAGAGTGTAAGCCCTAATTCATTATGAGTAAAAATTTATGACCATTTTTCTCGGGGACCTATTTTCTGCTCGTTTTCATGTGAAACGTGGAGTGTTTCTTCTTGCGCGGTTCCGTGTGATGATATGGGGCCTTTCATGGTTAAGGAAATGTTTTTGGGTCATTTTTGGACCTAAATACAAAGGCACATTAAGTTTTGATCATTCTTGCATTAGTTTTGGTTTCTTTCTTTAGACTGGACCTTTATTGTAATTAAAGCCTAACTGGCCGACTTGTGGCTTAGCTGGCTATATATTGAGAGCTTGGGTAGATGTTTAGGACTCAGTGGAGTTTTAGATGATCATTAGATCATTAGGAAATATTTAGATGTAGTAGCTATATGATGGAAGAGTAGAGTAGAAGCACATTTGTGAATTTGGGACTTTGTAGTAGAACTAGTGGCCTGCGGGCTTAGGACAACAAGAGGTTGCTTGGTGGCTTGCAAGCACAAGTTTAGATCCTGTGTTGGTTGTTCCTATCAGAGGCTACCTATTTCAGATCTGAACTAGTTGGTGGTCCCTTGGATCTTGCAAGATCTTGCTGATACTTTGTTATTTCATTGTAATAGGCCGAAACCTAGAAGGCCTTATAGTCGGGCATGTTGAATGAAATTCTATTTTGAAACATTATATTGTTGAATTCTGCTATCCTTGTTGTTGTTATAATTGGTAGTGTAGGTTTGGACCATCCATTATTGGATCCTCCATCCCTTCCCTATGTCATAAGCATTAGCTCTACCTTGTTGCATCAACACTACCCCTATGCCCTCTAGGGAAGCATCAGTGCAAACCATAAAATTTTCAGTGGGGTCAGGTACCACCAAAATTGGTGCATTATTCAACTTATCCTTAAGGATCTGAAAAGATTCTAAACATTTCTAGGTCCAAATAAAATTCTTCCCTTTCCTTTGAAAGGAAGTGATGGGATAAGCTATTCTGGAGAATCCTTGGATGAAGCGTATGTAGTATCTAGCTAAACCCATGAAACTATGAACCTCAAAGATATTGGTGGGGGTTGGCCATTCTAATATAGCTTGAATCTTTGTGAGATCAACTTCTATACCTTCTCCTAAGATAACGTGACCAAGATACTTAACTTCTATTTGGAAGAATTCACACTTCTCCAAGTTTTCAAACAATTGATTCTCACAAAGGCACTATAACACTTGTCGAAGATGTTGTTCATGTTCTTCCACTGATTTAGAGTACACCAAAATGTCATCTAGAAAAATTATAACAAATTTAACCAAGAAGGTCCCGAATACCCCATTCATGAGACTCATGAACACTGAAGGTGCATTTGTGAGACCAAAAGGTACAATGGTAAACTCATAATGCCCATACCTAGTATGAAAAGTTGTTCGATGAATGTCGGCTTTGTGAATCCTTAACTAATGATAGCCTGACTTTATATCGATCTTGGAAAATACTTTTTCTCCTTTCATTTGATCAAAAAGATCATCGATCCTTGACAAAGGGTACCGATTCTTAATGGTTTCTTTTTTGAGATGACGATAGTCAATGCTCAACCTAAGTGAGCCATCCTTCTTCTTAACAAAGATAACTGAAGCTCCCCAAGGTGACACACTTGGTCTAATGAAACCTTTTTCCAAGAGTTATTCTAGTTGAACTTTTTAACTCACTCAACTCTTGAGTGGTCATGTGATATAGAGCTTTGGAGATGGGTTTGCCTCCTGGCACCAACTCTATGCGGAAATTAATGTTTCTTTTGGGAGGTGTACACACTAAAATATGCACTTCTATGAACCATTACATGCAAGGTTACTCAAGAGTGAGGCCTCACAAAGCGGCTCATAGCTCTCTATGCATGGAGTTGCAAGGGACTATGAGTTTTGCTCTCAGCTAGAGCTACAAGAAAGTGACCTTGCTAGTCAACCACACAATGAGAGATTCAAATGAAGACAAGGGCAAGAGTGCCAATATCTCCAAGAATCAAATATGCAATGCAATGCAAGCTATATGAGAATGCAAATCTAAGCTATGAAAGGAAAGTACAATGCAACTAATCTATTAAAGGAAATAGCAATGGATTACAATGCCTCCTATTTAGACTATGTGAGCTTATTCTATTGCATAAAAGGAAATCTAATCTATGATGCCATGAATGTAACTATGAAAGTAAAACTATTATGAAATGCAACTAAAATGATGAAAGCAACAAGTCTTCAATGTCTTCAAAAAGCTCCAAATGTACCTAAAAAACCTGCAGCATAACAATAGCATAAAATATGGATATGCAAATGGAGGAGAGAGCTCTCCTTTTATAAGAAATGAGGAGAAATGGACCATGGAGATTAAGAGGCAAAAAGTCTTAATCAGCGGTGGAGCTTGAAAGAGGAGCAAATCCATGTGCACAAGTATCCTCCAATGAGAGTGAAGTGTTGACTTTTGAGCCTCATGTGAGACAAAAAGTGCTTTTTCCCTTTTTTTTATAAAATAGGAATAATGCTTTATTTGTGCAACTTAGGATAAAAGGAAAGTGGGGGATTTTTTATTTAATTGAAAGGGGAGGAAATATTCCTTTTAATTAAATAAAGACTTAGGATAAATGGTTAGCCCAAGGATAAAAATCCAATATATGATCGAAATTAGGATTTGATCAAGAAATTGATATTGTTGACAATATTGATTATTGATAAAAATGATTCAGGATTGATAAATTGAATAAATGGGGCCCAAAGTCTAGGCGACCATTTTAGGGTGCATACATTTGCCCCTCTTTGACTAATGTGTGATCGATTTGGGAACACATGCAGTCAAAGAAGAATTGAAATGTGAGATCAATTTGGGATCACAAAACAACTCAGATATGAGGTCGATTCGGGATCACATCTGGACAAAACATAAACAACAGCTTAGACCAACACCGTCGCTGCTAGGTGCAAATCAAGTTTTAGACAAAACTATCACCGTCGCTGCTAGGCAATAATCAATGTCTAAAAATGGGAGATAAGAATCTCAAGTTTTGAGCAAAAGCTCACAAAAGATGTCTGAATCAAGAGAATCAAGAGAATCAGAGATGAGAATCCCATAGGTACTGCCCCCTCGGAATCGAAATCGAAATCAGGGAGAGGAGAGACAGAAAATGGATAAAGATTTGATCAAATCATAATCGAATGTAAGAGTCAAATAGGTTAACCATTAGGCAATGAAACATGCCCCAGCGATGAGCTAGAAGAAAAGAGATAGGGTGAAATGAAAGACTAGAAAATTGAGAGACATGGAAGGAAGAAAGTCCATCGAAAATCAAATTATGCCTCTAAAAGTCAGTCAACTGCTCAGAAGAAAGGGAAAATTTGGAAACACGACTCAGATTTCAATTTCGAGTCCGAAAATGGATAGAAAATGATGTGATATGAAAGACTAGAAATGAAAGATATGATCAAGAAGAATTAGAAGATGAACACAGTTGACCGACTAGTCCGTAAATGATGAAAAGGAGTGCTCTCTCCGTATGAAAAATGCAACACTAGACTAACATGAACCTAAAAATGCAAACTACTATGAAAGTGGTTGACTTGCAAGGTCACAACGCTTATAGACATCTAATTATCATCATCGAGCATTTGGTAGCGTCATAAGATCATACAATGCACACTAGCATTACTATGTGGATATGAATATGATCTTTATCAGATAAAAATGTGGAAATCTCACCTAGGCATCAAAGACATATAGGTCAAGATGACTAATGCAGTGAGATCACCTAAATTTGGTATAGTGAGATTATGCTTGTATCAAGACACATGAAAGTCAGGATAACTAAAAGCATGCACTCGCAAAATAGTCAAGGATAATACCTTGTCAATCCATAGTGTCAAGTAGAACCAGCATAAATGCTCATGATAGTTAGGATCAACAAAATATACCCACAAGCAGATAAAGAAAGAAAACATGGTCTTATTCCCTCAGTCTTCTAGCTATGCATCATCGAAAACTTCTCAGGGAGAGACCACTCATCAAAGAAATCCTCATAGACAGCACACAAAGAAAAAGAAAGTCATCATATCGTCATCGAGTTGATTGTTTAAGTGCGTGTGTGTTGGTCATAGAGTCAAATTCTGAGTATCATATCTGCAAATGAGAAATATCGCGTCATACGAGACTGTTTGGGTAAGACACCTGATAAGTGTTAAGAAACACTCGACGCAAGGGTAGTGTTGAAAAACACTATGTGGGGTGGTGTTAAAAAAAAACACCTGTTTGTGAAATGCCCCAAGAGACAAACATTTCTAAAAGACCAATGCTAACAGTCATGCCCCCTAGACAAAGACAAAGACCAGTTCCGGACTAGGCCCAATAAGGTCAAGGCATGATGGAAAGTGGTTAAGTGTCGAGGACGCATGCTAACAAATAGGGGTGCAAAGGCCTCAAGTGGCGCCTGTTTCCAAGTTTTCACCACTTGGATTCTTTTTTCATTTTTTCAATTTTTTTGGATTTTTGCTACCAAGGCGCCTATTGCTAGGTTTTCACCAAGGAACTTTTTCTATTTTTTTAATTTTTTTGAATATTTTGATTTTTTTGTGTTTTTTCAGGACATTTTATGTTTTTTAGGATTTTTTCAGCATCATATATGAATTTTTTGGGAATTTTTTCAGGATCAGTAAATATGTACAAAGGATGCCCCCAGACAGAAATAGGCATCAAACTCCCAAGAAAGATCACATTGTGTATTCCCAATGTCTAGGAAGGTGAGGGACAAGATGGATTAGCAAGCTGGTGACTGAGATGGAGGAAAGGAGATTGAAGGCAAATGGAGGGAAGAAATCCTCAAGGTCAAACTCCTCAAGAGTACCCAAGCTAGGGAAAAAATTATCATGCAAAGCACATTTGGAGAAGCAATGAAAGGATAGCATAGGATAAGCCTCAAAAGTGTAATGAAAAAGAAGGAAGGAATGCAGTCCAAAGGAGTAGACATGTCAAGAGACTTCATAACATCGTATTTTACTCTTTTTATTAGATCAAGACCAAGGGGGAAAAGGATAGCGAAAGGCTAGAATGAATGAAGGAAAATACGAAGGCGAAACATGAAAGGAGTGAAAGCAAGATCATTGTAAGATAGCTCACAAAATAGCCAAATGTTCATGTATAGGTCAACATTGTCAAGATCAAAGAGAGAAGATGGAATGGGTGAAATATGTAGAAGAACTACGCATGATGCCTGATTGCCAAGTTTTCATCATGGTACTTATCCAAGGCGCCACAAGAGAGTGGTTTTCACCATAGGATGAATTTATTTCTCTTTACTTTTGCTACCAAGGCACCTGTTTCCAGGTTTTCACCATGGCACATTTTCAATTTTTTTCAATTTTTTTGCTATTTTTTGAATTTTTTTATTTTTTTGATTGTATCTTTTTTTGGAAGAAAGCAAGCTTTTTAGATAATGCTCCTTGAAAGGATAAACCATGATATGTCAAGGATTCAAAATGATATGCTCAAAGATGCTGAAGGGGAAAGGAAGACGCAGAAGGAATAGGCAAATGAGAAAAAAAATGATAGAAGGTAGAAGGATAATGAATGAAAGGGTTGTGAAAAGGTAGATGGAAAGGAAGACAAGATCATCGTCAATACACGCCTTGAAGGGTGACGGGAAAAAATGGAGGAAATGTAAACCATATTCTAGTCCAAGTGCGAACCATATTCTGGTTCATTATTGCTATCTGACTCCTCAAAGAGAGGATTGGTGTACTTGTTATAATTCTCAAATGTGAATGGAGGAATACAAGAAGGAATATGGCAAATGTTTAGCAGAGGTTGTGGTTTAGGCGCATGAAATGAAAGAATGTTTTTGGAAGAAGATGAAGTGGAAGTCTTTGGAAGCTTGAATGTCAATTTCACTTTTTGTTCAACATGAGACTCTTTCAAGAGAGATTTTGGAATCCATATAGCCTTAGGCTTTTCATTTCCTTTTGATAATTTAGAGAGAATATCTTCAATGATGGGTTTTGGAACCCATACTTGTCTTGTAGTTTTCTTCTTAGATATCTCTTTTGACTTTATATATCCATGTCGATTAGAGGGGACATGGTGATCTTCTTTTTTTGATGGATTCTTGTATTGCTTCTTTTTCTTGTATTGAACATTCAAGTTACTTCCAAAAGACTTGGGACTTATGGAAGAAGAAGGATGATACGACTGGTTTAGATGGGTGGGTGGATGAAAAGGATTCAAGGGTATGTACCTATGTTGATCTTGAGGAAAGATAGGAGATGGAGGGACGTAAGGACCCAAAATGGATGATGAATTAGAAGAATTAGGAGGGGAAAGTGAAGGGACATAAGGACCCAAAATGGAAGGAAGATGTGAAGCCCTTAGTATTGGTGGAGGAGGTCCAAGGATGGACGTGGAAGATGAAAAAGGATAATCATTAAGTTCATCAGCATTTATATCACAACCAAGGATATCAGCATCTTTAGAATGAGCATTAGGATTTTCAACAGGATCATGCACATCTTGAATAGGAGCAGTTTCTTTGATAGGATCATTCGTAGCTTGCAAAGATTTAGGAAGAGCAGAAAGTGGAAGTGAACATGGAGTGGTAGAACAAGAAGATGGAAGACTTTGATCTTGACAAGTATCGTTGGGTAGCATAAGCGTATCAACTTTATTTTGATTTTCAATAGGTTTTACATCATAAGTAATGACACCATTTTTAATAACCTTAATGGAAGTATCATCTTTGGAAAGTGCAAGTGTGGTAAGGTTATTTTGATTATCAATAAGCTCAATGGTGTAAGTAGTAGCTTGATCTTGCTTAGGAGAAGAATTAAGACATGGTGGAATGAATGGGGAAGAGCGTAGAGGATCAAAAGAACCATGCAATGGAGAAGATACATCATGAAGAGAATTGGATGATATGGAGGGTTCTTGATCTTGATCTTTATTTATATTCTTTTCTTTATCATTTTTAGAGTCCTCTTGACATGGAGCCACTTCTAAGGACAAGGAAGCATGTTGGGATTGTATGGAAGACTTTGGAGGAGATGGTGAAGGACTAGCTGAAATAGGCATTATAGTGGATGAAGGCTTAGGCTCTTTAGGTTCGACATTATTGAAAGTATTTGTAGCCAAGTGAAGGTTATCTTGAGTATCTTTAAGAGGTGGCCCTTGAGGATAACTATACGGAACCACATGGAAAGTCTTAGGATCTTTGTTGGATGAAGGATTTGTGAAAGATTTGGATGACTCAGAAGCTTTAGGAAGTGTGTGGGTATTGGAGGAAGTGGCAGATGGAAGGGGACCATCACAAGACAAAGGTTCAGCATTAACATGATCTTGTTGGAGAGTAATCTTTATTTTCAGCATGAGAGTTTTTAGACAAGACATGCTCATAGTATCTTCGTTTATAATCAGCACGGAAAGCTTTCTCTTCCTCAATAGAAGTAGATGTATCATATTGTTCACAACAAATATCATAATTCCTCTCAAAATCAGAATCATATGGATCCCCATCACAATCTATCCAATAGGATGACCCTTTAGTAAGCCTAAGCACACGACGAGGAGGACTCTTAGGAATAGAGTTGTCATAAGTATTGCTACATTGTCCATCATCATAGTCATCATAGTCATCATAGTCATCAAAGGTAGGTGTGTCACTCTTTATGGAAGAGACATCACAAGGACTATCACGTTGCTCTTTATGGTATGTCTTCTGAAGAGAAGTAAGACTCTTGGGAGAAGTAGAAGAAGAATGACATCTTGAAGAAGAGGAAAATGAAGACCTAGTGGAAGAAGAATACTTGGATAATGAGGAATTCGAATGATGTTTAGAAGAGTCATGATAAGATTTGGAAGATGAAGAATGTGAATAGTGTTTAGAAGAATCATGATAAGACTTAGAAGATGAAGAATGAGAATGATGTCTGGAAGAGTCATGATAAGACTTGGAGGGTGAAGAAGAATGAGAAGGTTTAGATGATGAAGAATGTTTGGAAGAAGAAGATTGTGATATGATCATGTCTATGATTCTAGCAAAGGCGTCTGATTTAATCATCTTTTCTTTTATTTTTGCTCTAAGTTTGTCACCCATGAGATATTTGGAAGGACTATTGGAGGAATAAAGATACTCTTCAAATTGAGCAATGAGTTCAAGATCATCTATTCTCAAGAGAGGTTCCTTAACAAGATAGTTGAAATTCATGGTTCTAGAAGAGGAGGACTCAAACATAGAAGAAATGAATAGAAAAGATGAATGGAAGAAGGTAGACTAGATAATAAGAGGAAAGGAATCAAGAAGAAGAAGAAGAATTTCTCATGGGAGTAGAAGACTTTAGAAGAACATGGGAAATGGAGAAGAAAGAAGAAGACTAAGAGTCAACTTGTGTAATTGATACCATAACGTTCATTGAGATGTTGAGCAACATGACAACACCTAGGATCTAAGATCTGGACTGACCAAGGAAGACTGGTAATAGGATGACCTCACAAAATGTCAACACCAAACTAGGATAATCAAAGTTCTCTATTGTCCAAAGAGAAATGAAAAGATAGAAGCAGGGGCTTTACCAACACTGTCAAAGAGGTGCTTCAAATCAAAGGGTGACTACCCTTGCACTTTTGAACCAGGAGGTTGGGCTAGGCCAAAATATAATTAAAATTGAGATAAATGAAAGTGATTTGGACAATAAGAGTACTAAAATTCTCCAAGAATGTGACTCACAATTTTAGAGATAAACTTTCTCACCAAAAACAACCTTCTAATGTGATATTTCTCTTTGGCTAATGTGATACTGATGTTGATCTTGACCAATTTGTGCAAAATTTTGAGTTTTTTAAAGTCTAATTTCAAGTTTCCGAATGTGAGGGTGAAAATGTCTAATTTCAATCACAAATTCAACAGCATTTGGACAGGTTTGCAAACAGTAGAGGATCAAACATGTCTCCAAACACTTGAAACAAGGGCAAAAGCAACCTTGCCAAGATAAACACTTGTGATATCAAAATTGAAAAAGCACCCTATGAATGCTACCGATTGTTTGTATGTCAAGATCATTTACACTGGTATCACACAATCGAAGACACTTCAAGCAATATCTACCTACAAGACAAGGCTCATTACTCATCAACTTAGCCCACAACTTGATGCCCCCTTGCCTCACACCAAGTGGTTGCCCACAAGAGATATTGGCTTTGTCATGGAAGTGTCAAACAACACAACCAAAGGGACACATATGGTGAGTATCTTGGGGTGATCCGGGTTATTCCACTTGGATCAATCCTTGCACTAAGAAGATAAGCGGCTAAAAGAGGGTGGCTTCTATCTAATGGTTCTTAGTAAGGATTTCCGTTCACAACACCCCTCTTGCTCCTCATAAAGGACTAGGACCTCGCGGCCTCAAGAGTACCTTAAGCATTCTTGTTCAATGTTTTCCTCATGGTCGCAATCCCATGAGCTATTCACATCAAACGAAGACAAGTGTTATGTCTATCAAGGTTTTTGGTGTCCTTGATAGCCTTGAGATTATAGTGAGTTGGAATCACTTGCCACCAAGGAGAATGATGACAAGGTTGTCCCCACTTGAGTCGTTCCTCTTGATTGCTCAAGAGCAGGCCCGCTAAAGGATTTCTATACTAAACAAAAAGTGGATTAACTCTTGAGGTTCAAGGTTTCTGGTTCACCACAAGGGTGAAGAGCATACTCCCCTATCTCAAAAATCTCTCCCAAACACACCAAGCAAAGAGATCAATTACCCCCTTGCTTCCAAAACCTTAAGATGGGTCAAGATTTTCTGATTCACCTAAAGGTGAAGAGCATACTTCTCCTACCACCTCAAGATCCCTTTCACAAGGTATTAAGATGCCTAATACAATTAGTGAATGCCACACTTGAAAGGAAAGTAAATAAACAAGCAAGAAATAATAAATTTTTTTTGTTTTTATGCTTGGGCAGCCCTACAAAAACCATTAGTAGCCCTCTTTGACATGCGTTCTTTTGACAAATTTCAAGTAATGAGAGCACCTACAACCACAACTTGTTAGACCAACAAGAGTTAGGAGAATCAAAATCCAAAATCTACCAATGATTAGTATATGAAAAATTAGATAATCTACAAAAATATCTAATCAAATGATAAAATCTGAAAATGAAACCATCATGGTTGGATTAGGCTCGAAAAAACCTTTCCAACGATATATCACACTTAAACTTTTGATACCATTTGCAAAATTTCAAAAAAAAATGGGCACCCGTTTTCCAGAGTGGCACGGATTTGAAAACGCTGGAAATTTCTGAAAATTTCAAAAAGATAGCTAAGAACCCGAAACTTGCAAGATAGATAAAATAACTCAAAAATAGGTCACTGCCAGGTACAGACACAGTATCGCGCGATACTTCGCCCGACACCAGGCGATACTCCTCAGTCCGCGCGATATTTCGCCTTACACCAGGCGATATACCTCAGTACTAGTGGGCGATATACTCCAGGCAGGTCAGGCGATAGTCCGTCAGGGGCGAACTATCGCGCGATATTTCTCTTCAAAGAGGGCGATATTTCTAGCATGCGCGAAGTATCGCACCGCTATATAAAGGTATATCGCGCGATATTTCTGAGAAGTATCGCGCGATACTCTGAGACAAAAATCAGAGACTAAAAATTGAGCCGAAAATTGACGAAAATATTGACGGAAAATACAGAATTAAAGGGACAAAGCTAATCTACTCAGCCCCACGGTGGGCGCCAGAAATGTACACACTAAAATATGCACTTCTATGAACCATTACATGCAAGGTTACTCAAGAGTGAGGCCTCACAAAGCGGCTCATAGCTCTCTATGCATGGAGTTGCAAGGGACTATGAGTTTTGCTCTCAGCTAGAGCTACAAGAAAGTGACCTTGCTAGTCAACCACACAATGAGAGATTCAAATGAAGACAAGGGCAAGAGTGCCAATATCTCCAAGAATCAAATATGCAATGCAATGCAAGCTATATGAGAATGCAAATCTAAGCTATGAAAGGAAAGTACAATGCAACTAATCTATTAAAGGAAATAGCAATGGATTACAATGCCTCCTATTTAGACTATGTGAGCTTATTCTATTGCATAAAAGGAAATCTAATCTATGATGCCATGAATGTAACTATGAAAGTAAAACTATTATGAAATGCAACTAAAATGATGAAAGCAACAAGTCTTCAATGTCTTCAAAAAGCTCCAAATGTACCTAAAAAACCTGCAGCATAACAATAGCATAAAATATGGATATGCAAATGGAGGAGAGAGCTCTCCTTTTATAAGAAATGAGGAGAAATGGACCATGGAGATTAAGAGGCAAAAAGTCTTAATCAGCGGTGGAGCTTGAAAGAGGAGCAAATCCATGTGCACAAGTATCCTCCAATGAGAGTGAAGTGTTGACTTTTGAGCCTCATGTGAGACAAAAAGTGCTTTTTCCCTTTTTTTTATAAAATAGGAATAATGCTTTATTTGTGCAACTTAGGATAAAAGGAAAGTGGGGGCTTTTTTATTTAATTGAAAGGGGAGGAAATATTCCTTTTAATTAAATAAAGACTTAGGATAAATGGTTAGCCCAAGGATAAAAATCCAATATATGATCGAAATTAGGATTTGATCAAGAAATTGATATTGTTGACAATATTGATTATTGATAAAAATGATTCAGGATTGATAAATTGAATAAATGGGGCCCAAAGTCTAGGCGACCATTTTAGGGTGCATACAGGAGGCATTCCAAGTATCTTAGTTGGATTGACATCCACAAGTTCATGAAGTAAAGGGTGCTCAAGTGTTATTTCTCTATTTCCCTTGTCAGCCAAGTCATTAACTGAGACTGCAAGAAGTAGACATCCCTTTCTCATGCATTTCTTAAGTTGCATTGTTGATATCATTCAAAGTAATATAGGTCATTGGATTCCCACAATAGTATCAAGCTTTCCCAAATCATCAAAGCAATGAATGAGATTCTTTCTGCAATCTATCCTGGCTTCATGAGCAACTAACCAGTCCATTCCTAGGATGACTTCATACAATCCAAGATGAATTAATCGAATATCAACATTCGTAGAGAAGGGTCCTAATCCCAAGTTGCAATTTTGAATACACAAATCTGTGGTCATTTTAGCCCTAGAGGCTAGCTCTACTTGCCACTTAACTCCTTGCTCTATGGCCAAGAGACCACACTTTTCTATCAAAGAAGGAGATATGAAGGACTTAGTTTCTCCTGAGTCAAAGATAATTGAAATAGGTTTACCCTTTAACAAACATGAAGTCTCTATGACAATGTTTTGATGATCATCTTTTGTATTCTCAACTATGGAAAACACCCTATGAGACCGACTAGTATCTCCTACAGTTGGTTCTGAAACTGTTTGATTTTGATTAGTGAAATTAGTGCACTGAGGGAAATGAACTACAATGTGTCTTTTTTGTTCACAAGAAAAAAACCTTGTGTTCCTTCCAAAGTTATTTGTAGGTGGTGCACTGGATTTTTGATAACCTCCTTTATTGAAATTATTACAATTTTGGAATGGTGGAGGAGGAATCCTTTGCTAAGTCAGATTATTTCTACGATTCTAGGGTTGCTGAAACTTCCCATTGCTTTGGTTTTTATTCAGGAATTTATTTTTATGGAAGTTTTGTACTCCTTTAAAAGATGATTGTTAGTTCTTGGAGTTGGAATTTCCTTGGTCAAATTTTCCTTTAGAACTTGACCCAACATTGAATGTTTGGCCACTGGAATAGCCAGTTTTTCCTTTAACCTTTCTTTCAACTAGGAATGCCTTAGCGATAGCATCCTAGAGGTTCTTGGGTTCTAGGACTGCCACATCTCCTGATAGACGGTCATTCAAACCTCTGATGAAATGTTGTACTAGAATGGGTCTATCATATTTATAGCCTGAAAAGGGCTTAAGTTCATAGAATTTCCTTTTGTATTCCTCCACTATGATGTTAGCTTGTTTCAGGTGGTGAAATTCTTCTGCCCTTCCCTATCTCCACTGATTGGACATGAAATGATCCTTACAAATTTTTAGGAAAAATTCCCAAGAAATAGTGTTAATGGTGACTTGGATTTTGTCCTCTTCCATGCACCACCAAGTAGATGCAAATTTTATTAGATTCATAACAGCGCATCTATCCTTAACATTACTACTAAAGGGGTGCATAGAGAAACACCTCTCAAGGTCAAACTACCAAGTTTCCACTACAGATCCCCCTTTGTTGCCATAGAAAAGGGGTACCTTAACCTTGAGTAAGTCCCTCATGTGATCAGTATCCCTATCCTTAGATTTTGACATAGCTTGCCTTCTCCTAGGGCTCCTATCTATTTCCTTGTCTTTGTGATGAGCTTGGTTTCCTTCTTCAAAATTGAATCTATTTTCGAGGTTGTCAAGTCTATGAAGAATTGTTGCATAAGTTGGGCTCCTTCTGAGTCATTAGTTTGACTCTCATCCCTATGGTTGTCTTGATTATTTTCTCCTTCATATTCCCTATGGGAACTCTCTAGGCAAGATATCGACGAAGATTCCTGAACTCTATCCTTAGCTCTTCCATAGGTGATAGGAGGCATCCTAGAAGAGTGGTGCAATGTAAGTTTTAGGTATCTATGTTAAAATAAGTATTCAAAGTGTTGAAAAGTTTAATTTTTAAACATAAATAAACCCTAAGCTCCCAGTGTAGCAACCAGAGCTATGATACCAAATGTAATGTCCCCGCCAGGGAACCCATAAGGAATCAGGGCTTTTGACCTAAAATTACAAGTAACAATTTTTTTCAGACATTATGACATTTCATTATTACATTCACAAGTACATTCCTTAAGGTTACCTTATTGATTTCATTTAACAACATAAAAGCATTTCATTTTATTACCAACCAAATTGAATTCCATTTCCTTTTCCTTTAGTTTGCATTTCAAAATCTAAGAGAAAGGTAAGAGAGTAATATTTATTTCATAACTAAATCTTTCACTTCCTATTTCAGTTTTCATTCCTTTTCGTACACATTGAATATCTACCTTTTCAATTTCAATTATACCTCTACATTTGAAACATTTATTTTCATTTCACATAGGAGAGATAAAGAAAAGATACAAGATTGCATTTACATTACAACTTTTAATCCTTAATTAACAACCCTTGAAATAACCTTAAAACTATCCCTCCCTGATTACATTGATTTGTTCTTTCAAATACCAATAATGAATACAATTACAATAACAATTACATTAATGGACTGAAGGCTTTAAAAATAGATCTTTATATCTTTCTTTTCAATAATACATGATACAAAATGAGAAACCTTGATCATTGCAGGAAATCTGAAACACATCCAAGCCACGAACCACGAACAACACCTCAAAAGATATTTTCCACCCAACCATGTGAAACTAAGAAGTTCCACCCCCCGTGATAGGAGATAGAACCAAGATACTCAAAAGGCTAAATAAACCTAAGTCTTTACAAACCAACACTTGAAAACCAAAAGAAAATACATAACAAGATGTCACTTTACTATACACGAGGGTTTGGTTTCTAGCATACCATCTAGTTGAGTGTCATCACATATCTTGCATATTGGGATCCTCCCTAGCAACCATGTAACCCTGGTGCCCCCTTTTTGAATAGGGATCCACCCTGGTAGTTACCTATGGTCCTGGTACTCCAACAGGACTATGTGGACTTAATTATGTATCTTACATTATCTTTTCAAAACCCCCCTTTCCCAAGTTCATTATTAGGTTATCACTTTTTACCAACTCACCCATAGGATCATCTGGCAACCACTTTGGATTACAACACCTATGGTGAGCCACTCAGATAGGGTACCTAGTCTCCTACCCACACACACAAGCCAAGAAACCATAAAGTACTTTAAAAGATTCATCTTGTAGGTCTAGGGAACCGTCTTGTGCGCTCAGGCTACCGGGATGAGTCCTAGCCTCATAATATGAATACAAGCATAAGAAAAGTACTAAAACAACATAATTAACACCTTATAATGCCAAAAAAACCATAGATTTACATACATAAGTGATACAAGTTGTAGCCCACACATGAGAAACAGGTTATGGAGGTCACAAGCCCAAAATCTGCAAAATTTGAGCCCCTAGGACCCTCTAAAACCCCATATGACATACTATAACTACCCATATAGAAATATAGGAATTCCCATATGAAAATTGACCAAATTTTGTATGGATACTAGTACAAACTTGTATAACATTCCAGGATGCTCATACGAGACTATACCCAAAATTTCTCAGAATTGCCTGAAAATGACATTTTTAGGTGTGCAGAGTGCCTCAGAAAGGTTCTATGAGATCTACCTAATTAAGGTACCTCATTACCACTTCCAAAACACATCCTCAACACAACCTAACTCCTAGAATAAGATAATAAAATCAAAACATCAAATTAACAGTGAAAGCCTGCAAAAGCAAAGAAGGGGAAAAACTGACTACATCATTCCCTAAACCATCCTAACCTTTCCTAAACCTTCCTAAACCATATGAAATCAATCAAATACACCCTAATACATAATCACAAGCAATAAAAAAACTTCTTGGAATAATTTACAATAAATTATTACATAAACATTCATTAAACTTCCCGGATACATAGTTTGAAATACATGGAAAACAAATCATATAAATTTCCTTATCAATCCATAGTTTATCTACCATTTACAAATCATTATACATAAAAAAAAAATACAAAAACACAAAGGGAGGAAAAGCTATTCATCCTAGTTCCAAACCCTACCTTGAGTCCTATGGAGAATCCTCTCAAAGCCTAGAGTACACTTCTGCAAATCCTCAAATCTTTTGAGAAATGGTGAGATGGTAGCCTCTTGGATAGTCTTTCCTCTAGAAACTAATCCTCCCTCCTCCCTCAAAAAACCCCACACATGACCTCACAAACTAGAGAAGAATTTCAAGCACACAGAAAACCTCAAAACATACTTCTGGAACAATACTTGCAGAAATCTCCAAATTTCTCTTCAAATCTCAAATCTCCCAAACTTTCCCAAAACCAAATAATTTTATTTTATTACATACATTCAATTTTATTACATATATAAAATAGATATAAATATACACATACAAGAAACCAATGCAACATCAAAACATAAGTCTCAAAGCAACATCAAAACACTACACTCAAATTCCCCAGCTAGGGTAACCTCCTAATAGAAATCTAAGTCCATGGGTTACCTTGAGAGTAGCTTGCTAAAATATCCACACAACAACTGTTCAAGGATTTTGAAGGCATGCTTAGACTTGTGTAGTCAGGTGGAGTCGATGCCTAGTACCTTCATCCTACATCACCAATCGACATGTTTATATATTTGTGTGTGTGTGTGTGTGTGTGTGCATGTGTGTGTGAACCAAAAATGGAAAACAAGGAGGGAGAGTGTGATATCATGTGGATCTCCCATAGGAGTAACTACGACTGCCTCGCGTCATCCTACACTCACATCAAATAGTGCAATCATCCAAACATAATGGGATTAGTAGGGTTATCCATCATAAACATAATAATTGTATCATCTTAAAATGGAATCACTTCCATGATAAGAATGTTTATCCCTCTGAGTAAGTGGTTTGGGGTCATGTCAAGCACCTTGAATAGGTCTTTGCATGAATTTGTCTTTTTCCCCTTTTTTCTGCTTCTCTCCCCACTTATTTCCAGCTTTTTCCTGGCACCTAGTCCTAAGAACTTAAGATCTGAGACCTCAAGGTCAAAGTCAACCTCCTGGTTCAAGGTCAACCTCAATCCTAACCTAGGGAAAAGTTGACCTTGACTCTGACCTAGGGTAGAGTCAACTTTTCAAGTTCCTGAGGTTTCAGAATATCGGGCCTTGGAAAGTTTTATTTTCCCACTTTCAGGTCAGCTATTTCGGATTTCAGAATGGTAAAATCTTAAGTTGCATTAAATCTAGGTCCATTTCTTGGGGTTAAGGTTAATTGGGATTTAATTCTCCAATGTCAGCCTCTCTAGAAGTTTGTGCCCTAGATCACTATAAAAGGAAGCCTTCCTCTCTCATTTTCACATCTATTATCAAGCAACTTTTTGACATCCACCTTTCATGATCAAGCAAGAAATAAGGAGAAGGAAAGAAAGCAAGCATTCATTCATCTTCAAGCATTCAAGCATTCAAGATCCAATTCATCAAGGAGATCCATTGTTAGCCATTGAAGGATTCAATCTCTTTGGAGCCCTCTTGTTGAAGATTTCTCCATCCACATTCATCCAAGCCTCTTCCTATGCTAAGATACATTCAAGATTGGTATTGAAGATCTAATTCCATTGATTTGAGACATCCTACATACAATTCTACATTCATTTGGAGCATCCCTACTTGTGGATTCAAGGATTCAAATCCTCCATAAGGATTTCAACATAAGCAAGGTGAATAGTTCCATTTACTTTGTTTATATATTGCAAATTCAATGACATGTCAAGGCTGATTCCAAATTGGGGTTTGACCAAGGCAAACCCCCCATCCAAAAAACAAAAATGCTTTTTCTTGCAGATACAGGTACAGGATAGAGAATTGAAATTTAGATTTGGATACCCTTTTCGACAAACTTCTGAGATCCACTAACAGAATTTTTGTCGGAGCTATTTTAGGTCAAGTTCAACCTTTAGTTAGGGGTAAGATTGTGCCCTTCTATCTGTGTCAAAGTCGACCTGCCTCCGGAAAGACAATTTTTTTGGGGGTTTTCTTTGTCTTGGCATTTCTAGTCCAGATCAGGTTGCAGAATCCCCTGAAACTATACACATACACCAGAAATCAGAATTTTCTAGATTTACCCTATTTTGAGGTTAGTATTTTCCTTCTATTCATTTAAGATTTCAAGCATATAGTTTCTATAGAAAATTATAGGATTTCCTCCTTTCTTCATATTCACCATTGTTTGATTCATTTGTGAATTGATCACTCCATTGTGATTAATCAATTTGGATCTCTCTTCTTGGCAATTTGGATTAGCGATAGATCTTATATTTCCCCCATTTCTCACATAGATACAACAATATTTTGTAATAAGGGTAAAGATAGGCCTCCTACATCTTTATCCACCACTATATTTTGGTGAACTCGACAAGCTTACCCCTTTTCTTTTGTGGAATTAGATACCTATTTTTTTTGTGGTGTTAAATTTCTCTTTATATCTTTTTGGTGTTAGATTTTCCTTTTATGTTAAATCTTGCATGCTACTTTCTATTTCAAAAATACAAAAAAATTGCAAAAATCTCTTTAAAATACAAAAATATTCATTTGTTCATGCTTTTTGTTTTCCTAGTTTAGTTCATTTGTGTTGCATTGGTATATGAGCTTTACTACCTCTAGTCCTATTTATAACATTCTAATTAGAAGAAGTCATAGACTCATGGGTGTCTTTGATCTTGAATCTTCCTCTCCTTTCCTTAGGATCCTGGATGATAATTTGATTATTCATGATTCCAATCCTATTATGGAGGAAAACTCTTCTCACTCATCTCATGATGAGGATGATGCTTTAAGAGTTCCTCCTGAACAAGTCCAAAAAATTTCAATTGAACTTGATAAAATGGGTAATTGGCTTATTCAAGAAAACCATAATCAAGATTCTATTCAAGCTATAGAGGCTCTTAAGAAAGTTCTTCGTGATAGTGATCAAGGTGTTAATCTCTTGCATGGTATTAATCATCTTGTGCATTCAAATGTTAAAACTTTAGCTCAATAAGTTCAAGATTTAGGGTTGATTCCTCTGGTTACTAGTATCGAACCTTCTTGTGTTCCTTTATGTCTAGTATTCCTACCTATACTCCTTCTTTGGTGACTGTGATGGTTCCCTCTATTCCTATGAGTGTTCCTCCCATGTCCCTTCCTACATCACAACCTTCTTACCATAATGTTCCTTTTACTTATTCTAATCCTCTTCCAAATATAGTTCCAAGTGTTCCTCCAGTTGTGTCTTCCTTCCTTGCAGCTTCATACACTTTACCTAGTTTTTTTAATGTTGCTACTCCTATTTCTTCTAATGATTCAACAATCATCAGTTTGGCTCAAACTGTGTCATCCTTACAACAACAACTTGCATCCTTGACTCAAAACAAGTTTAGCATTCCTACATGTGACATGGGAAGTCCTTTGTCCTGAGACATCATTCGTACTCTCATTCCTCAGCAAGTCGACATGCCTCCTCTTGAGAATTATAATGGTAAGGGAGACCCTATTCATCATGTTAAAAAATTTCAAATCCTTTGTAGTGATTACTCTCATGACCATAGGATTTTAGCCAAGTTGTTTGCTAGAAATTTTTGTGACAAGGATTTACAATGGTATTGTTCCTTGCCTCCTTATTCTATTGATTCGTTTCCACAACTTGCCAATAATTTTATTCAACAATTTCAAAATAACATTGGTCTGCAAGTGTCTTTGACTAATTTGATGCATTGTAAACAAAGTGCTAAGGAAAAATTGATTGAATTTATTGGTAGATTTAAGCATTTTCATGCTCAGATATCCTATGTTCCTGCTATTGATATTCAACATATGTTTATTGCAACTTTGCAAAAGGATATTAGAGATAAGATTTTGCTTACTGAATTTAGCTCTTTTCAACAACTTTGTGCAGTGCTTCATCATTATCAATTACAAGTGAGTCAATTTGAGAGCAACACTCCAATGGCTCCTCTTCCAGTTGATAAGAGTGATGCTGCTCCTAATCCAAACAAATTTAAAAAATTCAACAACTATGTCAAGATAGACAAACGAGCGAATGCAGTTGCTGATCAAGTTATTGTTGCATCTCATAATGCCACTTTTGCATCCACTACTTTTTGATTAAATTGTACATCTACTCCTCTCTCTAAATCTTTACATTATAGGTTGTTAACTGCTAATATGATTGCTTTACCTCCTATTTAACCTCTTTTACATGCTACGATTGCGTCTAAATCCTTTGATCCTAAATATTTTGGTCAATATCATTGTTAGAATGGTCATGATACTGAGAAATGCTATTCTTTAAAACATAAGGTTCAAGACGTAATTAACTCTAAAGCCTTATTTGTTGATAATCTTGATAGTAGCGGGAACAAATTTGTCTCTCCTCCTAATCAAAACCTTCAAATCTATACGAATCATTTACCTACACATGATACTAATACCATTTCTTAGCCTCAACCTCAGCTTCCATCTCAAGTTGAATCTTAACCTATACCAAAACCGCAGCCTAAATTGAAAATTCAACCTAAACCTCAAAAACAACCTAAGAATAAAAGACCTCGGGAACTTTTGATTACCTTTGATGATTCTGAGACTATTAAGGGTCCTGATGGTCCCCTTTATATTTATGCTAGGATTTCTCAGATACCTAATCATGGTTGTCTTGTTGATCCTACATCCTTAGTCAATGTTATTACTGAAGAAAATCTTTTTATGAAAAACTTGTAACATGATTTTTATGATACATCTGATGTGTGGATTAAAACTTGTAATGGTTTTTTGTATCCATCATTTGGTTCTATTAACTTGCTGATTGAAATTTATGGTAAAATTATGAACACTACCTTTGTTGTTGTTCCTACTTTTGATCAGTTTCAAGTTAAGCTTGTTTTACCATGGTTAAATGCCATGCATGTTGTTGCTTCACCCATCCATAAGTGCCTTAAATTTGTTCATGATGAAGAAGTGAAGATGATTAATCATAGTTTATATCAACCTTCTAGGTCCATGGATTGTGCTACTCTTGACTTCTTTTGGCCTTCATTACCTAATTTGTCTCCTTCTCAACCTGATAATCTTTTTCTCTCATATCAAGCCTATAAGCATCGTGAGATTCTTGAGTTAAGCATACCTCATATGGATCTTAATTGTGCTCTTTTGCCTACACCTTCCATACCTCCTTTACACATGGCTTCTACATCTATTAATAAAGCTCCTACTATTGCTTCTTAGTCTGCTGATAATCCTATTAATGCTCCTATATAACCTATAAAGGATCCTATAATTGTTCCTCCTAGTTCTCAAAAAATTTCAAGTAAAGAAAAATGTAATCTATTTGCTAATGAATGTCGTAAAAAACATTGTGCTGAAGCTAAGGCTCGTAATTTTTTTCTTTAAAATTATTTACCTTCTTTAGATCAGCCTATGCATGATGTGTTAGAAGAAGTTGTTGCTAATAATGATGTTAAAATGCAATATTATGATGATCCTATTCATATCTTAGATCCTATTTTGATTAATTTAGATGAAGAAGATACTCTTGATGATGTTAATGATGAATATGAAACTATTGAAATTGACATTGATTTACCTAATATTCTTTCATCACAATTCACAATTACACCTAGTATTGAGCATTATGATTCTCAAGAGGATCCTTGTTTGGAACTAGCTATCATTCCTACTATGTTGGATATAGTCCCTCTTGCGAGTTACCCACCTTCCCTAAATGATATGGAACAAGATGGGAAGATTAGGTGTCATGCTTGATCAGCTTGTACTTTATGGTAGCTTTGTTGTGTGTTTTCCTATAGTAGTGTGCTTCTCCCATGATGTGTTTGCTAAATGTTGTTAGATTCTTTTATACAACCCTTGTTACTTTGTTGGTACAAGGTGATAAAGGAATCAAATTTGTTTTAAAATTCCTCTATATGTATCTCTTTTCTTCCGTATGTTGTTTCATGTTATGTTGTACCTATGCTATTGTTTGTAAATGTTTCCTTGTGTAATCTTCCTGGATCCGTGACTTGGTAGCACTGATTCTTTTTGGTCTCCAGGTTGTGGTCTGAAAAGATTCTTCTTCATGACTCTTATGTGATCTTTCCTCCTTTTTTTATTGTAGTTCTACTTTCTTTGGGTAATGATGTCAATTAATTTGCAATAATATAATATATATATTATCTTATGATCATACTAACCCCATGGCAAGTAGATCCCTTCCATGTTCTCTATATGTTTATGTGGTATTTCCCTTGATTTGTTTTCATTTGGGGGCATCTCGTAGTGGAAACATAATCAGTGGAGTTGTTTATGTTTATGTTAAAGCCATTGCTCCTGTTAAAGTGTTAGAAATGACTTTAACGTGGGGGCATATGCTTTTCTCACCTATTACACACACACACTTTTTGATATACATATATTTTTTTTTTTCATGATACTTTTCTCCCTTTATGGATTAGTGACTAATCCTTAAAGCATGGATTTTTATTTAGGATCTCTTGATCCCTCCAGTTTCAAATTTTTGATCCCTTAAGGTCGAAGGTGTTCTTAAGACTGGATCTCTTTTTCTTTTGGGTTTACTTTTGTGGAATAGAATATTCCTGAGGGTGAATCTTTGATGGGTTGACTAGTGAGTAGCCACATTCACTAGGCCGTTCAATTCCATCTTTCCAATGGTGCAATTTCCTTGTGTGGTTCACAATGGGACATAAGTTCTCATTGGGCGAGATAATCACACCCTCTTCTCTCTCTTTTCTAGAGATGTCTCTCTTATTGTGATCTTGGAGTCAAGATGAAGACTTGAGTCCCTGGGGGCTTGAGCATCTCTTTGTCCCTTTGATTTCAATAAGATTATCTTTTCATTATGATCTCCTTTACCAAGAGTTTGCATTGAGTCCATACTCTTGCTAAAGTGGGGGCTTAATGTATTGTCTTAAAATGGAAGCACTTCCATGATAAGAATGTTTATCCCTCTAAGTAAGTGGTTTGGGGTCATGTCAAGCACCTTGAATTGGTCTTTGCATGGATTTGGATTTTTCCCCTATGTTCTACTTCTCTCCCCACTTATTTCCAACTTTTTCCTGGCACCTGGTCCTGAGAACTTAAGATCTAAGACCTCAAGGTCAAAGTCAACCTCCTAGGTCAAGGTCAACCTTGACCTTGACCTAGGGCAGAGTCTACCTTGACTCTGACCTAGGGTAGAGTCAACCTCGACCCTGACCCTGGGTCCAATTTTCAAGTTCCAGAGGTTTTGGGATATCCAGCCTCAGAAAGTTTTATTTAACCACTTCTTGGTCGGCTGTTTTGGATTTTAGAATGGTAAAATCTTAAATTGCATTTAATCTAGGTCCATTTCTAGGGGTTAAGGTTTATTGGGATTTAATTCTCCAATGTCAACCTCTCTAGAAGTTTGTGCCCTAGATCACTATAAAAGGAAGCCTTCCTCTCTCATTTTCACATCCATTATCAAGAAACTTTTTGACATCCACCTTTCATGATCAAGAAAGCAAGAAGGAGAAGAAAATAAAGAAAGAATTCATTCATCTTCAAGCATTCAAGATCCAATTCATCAAGGAGATCTATTGTTAGCCATTGAAGGATTCAATCTCTTTGGAGCCCTCTTGTTCAAGATTTCTCCATCCACATTCATCCAAGCCTCTTCCTATGCTAAGATCCATTCAAGATTGGTATTTAAGATCTAATGCCTTTGATATGAGACATCCTACATACAATTCTACATTCATTTGGAGCATCCCTACTTGTGGATTCAAGGATTCAAATCCTCCACAAGAATTTCAACATAAGCAAGGTGAATAGTTCCATTTACTTTGTTTATATATTGCAAATTCAATTACATTTCAAGGTTGATTACAAATTGGGATTTGACCAAGGCAAACCCCCCATCCAAACAACAAAAACCCTTTTTCTTGTAGATATAGGTACAGGATAGCGAATTGAAGTTCAAATCTGGATACCCTTTTCAGCGAACTTCTAAGATCTGCAAATAGAATTTTTGTCAGAGCTATTTCAGGTCAAGGTCCACCTTCAATGAGGATAAGATTGTGCCCCAGGGTAAGATTGTGCCCCGCTATCTGGGTCAAAGTTGACTTGCCTTTGGAAAGACAAAAGTTTTCTCAGTTTTCTCTGTCTCGGCATTTCTAGTCCAGAGCAGGTTACAGAATCCCCTAAAACTATACACAGACACCAGAAATCAATATTTTCTAGATTTACCCTATTTTGAGGTTATTATTTTCCTTCTATTCATTTAAGATTTCAAGCATATAGTTTCTATAGCGAATTATAGGATTTCCTCCTTTCTTCATATTCTCCATTGTTTAATTCATTTGTGCATTGATCACTCCATTGTGATTAATCAATTTGGGTCTCTCTTCTTGGGAATTTGGATTAGGGATAGATCATATGTTTCCCCCATTTCTCACATAGATACAACAATATTTTGTAATAAGGGTAAAGATAGGTCTCCTACATCTTTATTCACCACTACAATAATATAAATCAAGTATGAAACATTTCACAAATAACTTATTTTGAAACATTCATCATTTAATGTTGAATCATTTAATTTCTCCAAAATAAATTATATTTTAACCAAATATATAGATATGCTAAAATGTCCCATCATAAAATGAAATAGTCCAAACATATAATCAAAATAACAAAGTAGTAGTCCCGTCTGTCCAAAAATATGCATATACTTAGGTTGGCATTATAAATGGTTACTCTATGTTTTGTATATTTGACATTTACCCTAGCGTTAACATTTACCAAACCTTTAAATGGTTGATTTTTCTCCATTTTTCCAAAGCTTCATTTATACAAAATTTCGTATTTTCCTTCTCAAGTTATTTTCATTTCTATACATGCTTCTATATTGCCCATGGTCTTTAGTATACAAATATAGTTCACTCGATTGTTATGGTTACCCTATATTTTGTATATTTAACATTTACCTAGCCTTTAAAATTTACCACAACCTTTAAATGGTTCACTTTGTTCTATTTTTTTTTAGCTTTATGTATGTATGTATCTATATATGTATGTATGTATGTATGTATATTTGTATACACATATGTATGTATATGTAGATAGATAGAGATGGTGTTGGTGCTGGATTATTAAATTAAAAAATACATAAGAAAAATAGGCAATTTGTACTTGATTATTTGTTAACAGGAAAACTAATGGCTTTTTATCTACTCTACAAACCCACTAATTCAAGATATTCGGAGTTTTGTCATACCCAAAAGGTTCAAAAATAATTGACATGCAAGATTTATTAAAGTACACTGAGGGAAATATGAGACACGATGTGTACTGATCCTCATACAAATGTAAGGAGATCTCCTTGTGGGATCAGATATTGAAGCTTCTTTGGATTTTTTTGTTGAAACTAAGCATTATTTGGGCTTCTTCCTGACCAAATTTCACTGTACCGACTCCTTCCCAATCTTCAAAAGGATATATCAAAATCAAAAATTAAAATACACATGAATATTTTCCTCAAAGTGGGCTATGCAATACAAGTGTTATCCCTCAACTGATTATAGAATGCTCTCTATACATCTTACCATTGTGTCAATTAAAAATCCTAATATTTTTGGAAATCAAGCTTTCAAAACCAAGAACTAAACAATTTCAAATGGAAAATCAAACTTGTTAACAATTGAAATCAGAATTTGCATCCCACAAAGAGTTCTCCTAAAGTAGAAAATAAAAACACAATGCTAAAAAAATAGAAAAATAATTAAAGATAGAAATAATTCTAAAATATTGCTTGAATTAATTTGGTTACC
>BSBK01002815.1:0-91978 GCA_027943335.1 Chamaecyparis obtusa
ATATTTAGTGAACAAATGGATCCAGATTTAGTTGTGGATTGGATTGATAGCATTGAGAACCATTTTGAATGTGATGGTATCTTTGAAGCACAAAAAGTTGTGGTGGCCAAGTCTAGACTAAGAGGTTCAGCTCTTACTTGGTGGAAGTTTGTGCAAACTGGGAGGGAAAAGGATGGAAAAGGTCCTATAGTGACATGGAAGGGCATGGTGACCAAAGTGAAGCAAACCTACCTTCTTGATGATTATGAAGTTAAGCTTCATAGAAGGAGACATAATCTTAGACACAAATATTTAAATGTCCAATCATACATCGAGGAGTTTCAAAAGTTGTGTTTGAGATCTAAGGTGGTTGAAGATGAAAGCATCAAGCTTGCAAGATACTTGAATGGCCTCAAATGGTCTATTCAAGAAGAGATGAGTTTAGTGAACTTCAAAACCATTCACCAATGCTATCAAATGGCCTTGAAGATAGAAGAGAAAGCAAGATCAAACCTCTAAAGGTGAAGGTAAAGGCAAAGATAGTAGAGTACAAAGAGGTGGCTAGGGTGGAAGAAGTTCTGAATCAAGAACCCAAGGAGACATAAAATTTAGTGATTAACAAGAAGGAAGCTCTAGTAGAGGTGGCAGATGAAGGAGTTCTAACTCTAGTTCTAGAAAAAAAAAGTGGTGGACAAGGAGGAAGAGGAAACTACTTTGCCAATATGAAGTGCTACCATTGCAATCAAATGGGGCACCCTTCCTATAGATGTCTAGAGAAAGGTGGTTCATCTCAAGGAGGTGACAAGAGAACTAATCTAGTTCTTGATGAGTCTAATGTAGTAGAGAAGCATGCTGAAGTACCATTGAATTCAGAGGAAGGATAAAATCTTATGATGAGGAGAACTTTGATAAAGGAGATGGTGAAGGAAGAGCCAAGCCAAAGGAGGTCTTTGTTTAGGATTAAGTGCAAAATGATGGGGAAAGTATGTAGGGTCATCATTGACTTGGGTTCTACTGACAATATTGTGTCAGAGGAAGTAGTCAGCAAGCTAAAGTTGACAAGGATACCCCACACCAATCCTTACAAGGTCACTTGGCTCAATAAAGGCCAACATGTGTTAGTGAATGAACAAGCATGGGTGGAGTTATCAATAAAAAGTTCTATGTGATGTGTTAAATATGGATGCATGCCATTTTCTCCTAGGTAGACCATGGCAATTTGACCGCTAAGCCATACATGATGGAGGAAATAATTCTTATTCTTTCAAGAAGGACAATGTAACCTTCAAAATAAAGTCACTATTGGAAGATGCTGAGGTAAAGAAAATAGGTCCAAATGTTCTTATGGTGGGTGAAAAGGATTTCTTACAAGCTATGGAAGAGAGTGAAGGTATTGGCTATGCATTGGTGTTGAGACCAAAAGAGGGAGATGAAGGAAAGGTGACTAAGAAGACATAGTTACCAATGGAGATTCAAGGTATGCTGCAGACTTACCAAGGTATTGTAAGTGATGGACAACCATCAGCCTTAACCCCTAAAAGTGCCATAAGTCATAGGATAGACCTTATCCTAAGAGCTACCCTTCCTAACAAAGCAGCTTATAAGATGACCCCTCAACAAAATGAGGAAATTGCTAGGAAAGTAAAAGAACTCCTAAATCAAGGTTTCATTAGGAAAAGAATTAGCCCATGTGCCATACCCACTATACTTGCACCTAAGAAAGGAGTAACTTGGAGGCTTTGTACTGATTCAAGGGCTATCAATAGGATAACTATAAGGTATAGGTTCCCTATCCCTAGGATTGAAGACTTGATGGATTGTTTAGGTGAAGCTAACTACTATAGCAAGATAGACTTGAAGAGTGGCTATCACCAAATAAGAATACATGAAGGAGATGAGTGGAAAACAACCTTCAAGACCAATGAAGGGCTGTATGAATGGCTTGTCATGCCAATTTGATTATCCAATGCCCCCTCCACATTCATGAGGCTCATGAATGAAGTTCTCAAAGACTACATAGGCAAGTTTGTAGTTGTATATTTGGATGATATACTGATTTTTAGCAAGACAAGGAGTGAGCATCTAGAGCATCTTGATATTTTTTTTAGGAAGCTACATGATGAGAAGTTGATGATTGTTGCCTGATTTTCAGTCACCCGTCATTTTTCCATGTGAAGTTGGTCGAGTCTAGGTCTAAGTCTTGCTTAGGTAGGCTTTCTTTGCCAGGTTTCCCTATCATTGCTTTCCTTCTTTGAACCGGGTGGGCTTTTCTGCAAGATCTTGTAACATTGGGTAGGTTATAGACCCCATCCTAGAAAAGAAGATGTGCTCTACTGATAATCTTGTATATCAAGATGGATGGTGTTTGTTCTTTCAGAAGAATCAAGAGGAAACTTTTTCTGTATGGAGAGTGCTAGAATTGCCGACTCATCTGATGATATTATTAGTAGCAAAGGGTGGACAGTCATGGAGTTGATGGTATTAAAAATTTTCCTATCACATTTTAGAACCTATGGCAGAAACAATATAACAGGCGCCGAGTTCACGTGCATGTGTCCTGCGTGTTATCCAGATGCATATCAGAATTGCCTAAGTCTTTACGAGCTCAGCGCAAGAAACGGCAGGTAATCTGGTTCGATAATCATGAAGTTTCAGGGTGGCGGAGATACAATAACCTAAATTTTGCATCTACGGTTCCCGTTATTCCTCAAAAATACTGAAGACTCATACAGGGTTTGCGGAGATCTTGCCATCTATCAAGTCTTTTCTCTCGCGGGCCCGGTCCCTTTCTTCAGAAGTTAAACGTCGATCCAATCTGATGGTTATCACATTACCTCGATCCTAAGATGCAAATGAGTTAACATCACGGTGTTGCGATGGCCATCCGATCTCCTCGTTTGAAAGACTGTCTTGATGTCAGAGGCTGGGCCTAACTTTGCTGATTTGGAGGACGCCTGGAATCCACGTGTATCAATGGTAAAGCAGTCGCATGATCGCATGGAATAAAATAATGGTATGCGATCATGCGATAATGTAATTGAGGATGCGACAATGAGGTTGCTGGGCCCCGCAAATGTCAGCAAGCCAGAACATCTTAAGATTCCAAATCGACGGACGGTGCATGATCTTATGGAATCTTGTAAGCTCTTACGATCATGCAACTACCGTCGGATCTGCCAAGTGTGAAGAAGTGGGTCCGAGAAGTTTCACGAACACATGAGCTAGTCTGTGGTTGGTCCACGAGATAATGAGTTGGCAGATTGTCAGAGGGACTTGTTGGCATATTGTCAGAAAGGTCCTAACATTGGCAGAGAATCAACGGCGGGCGTGTTTTTGCAAGGGATGTGTCAGACATATGCGATCTTCAGACAGCCATAGATTTTGCTTTTCGAATAGTGAAGAAGTATAAAGGGGTCCACTATAGGAAATCTATGGCTGGCGCATGATCGCAAGGAATATTCTTCCTTCTTGCGATCATGCGACCACCGTCCGATGAGAATATTGTCAAGGAGGCCAGAGACTTAAGGAAATCAAATGAGATGGTGACGCATGTCAAGCATACAATAAAAGGATCAAAACTTATGATTTTAAGGATCTTGGCGGTGCTTGAATGTTATAATAAAAGGTGACGGAAGAGAATTGAAAAGAAATAAACGTCGATTTCTTTTTCAAGTCGACTGTCATGGTAAAATAGAAAGCGTCTGTCACGGAGTATGTCAAAGGAAGAACAGAGAAAGAGATTGCATGATAACAGATGGTAAAGTTCTTGCCAATAGATGGCATCTGTTCACATTCTCAGGAAAAATCAAAGCTAAGTGACTTTGGAAGCCCAATGAACTCTGGCTTGACAGGTGTTGATCGAGAGGTTGAGATATCATGATCATCTTCCATACCCTCTCATTGAAGATATTCCTGCTTCGTGTATAGTCTGTTTGTATTCGTGGAAGCTAGAAGGTCATGAATTCTGACGAACTCTATGTATTGTGAAGTCTATAAATACTGGGAAGAAACTCATTGTAATGGTCAGCAAACTGGATATTTGAGCAAAGTAATTCCATTTACTATAGCAAGGTTTCTGGTTTTGTTGTTCCACTGGTAGTCAATCATATGCATTTGAATAGAAAGGATAGTTATGTATGAAGCTATGATTACGTCTTGAATTCCATTTCATGTCTGTGGTTGCAGTAAGTGATTCCATTTACTTGTCATATGTGATTCTTCTCCTATTCATCCTGTTAGTTAAATAGTTGCATACTGGACAGAAAGTATAGTGGTGTGTAGAGCTGTGATGTATGTGTGGATTCCATTTCATGACAGAAGTTGCAGTTAAAACAATTCTATTTGTCTCCTATGCATGATTCTGCTCCTGTTCTCTTGGTTAGACTTTGCATGGTTAAAATAAGTAGATTAGAGTTAGAAGATAATAAGCATAAATCCTTGCTTGAATTGTTTGTGCCTACAAGCAATTTGGTTAAAACACATCAGAGACAACCTGGTGATCACGATAAAAACACATTCATTGTATATCATACATAATTAGGGAGCTATACCTATCAATTCAGAGGGCAGTGATAGAAGACGTACACTAACCCAATTGTTGGTGACATCCTTTTGTTCTCTCCCATTGGGTAATTTAAGAGTCAAAGATTAGAAATCTTGAAGAGGACAAACTATTAACCAACAGTTTTTGGTGACTCTACTGGGGACACTTAGAAAGAAAATATATCAATGAGTTCCTCATAATCTAAGACATCGTGGATTCCAAATTTACCAGGAGTGCAAAGCAAAAGGGAAAGGTTGACCTAGTGTATGAAGAACTTAAAGAAGTCAATTTCCCTATTCTTGAAAATACTTACAGGAAAGGAAGGACTAAGTCAAGAAGAGAAGTTGGAGATAACAAGCCTGAAGATTTTCAATTGTCTTCTGTAGTACCTTTCAGAATAAGAAGAAGCAAATCTCCACCTCCTGTTGATAGGATTCCTATTTCTACCACTTGCAATTCATTGTTATTGCACGGTATTGCACTTCCCCTCTCAGTTTCAATACAAGCAGTTACACAAAATACAAGTCTAGCAACTATGGCTGTTCCTTGGGGAAATGCTATTGGACCATTGAATCTTGCAGCAAATCATGACTTGCCAAAGGCCTCCAGAAAGAACTTTCCTAGATTCAATGGTGATGGTTTGGTATCTGCAGAACAACATCTAAGTGCCTTTCTTAAAGCTTGTAGTGTGGTGAACCCTCAGCATGATGATGTTGCAGTCAGAATGTTTGTAGACACACTGGTGGGTGATGCAGTAGATTGGTTTCAAGATTTACCTGCAGGTTGTATCACTGGTTGGAATGACATGAGGCAGAAATTTGAAGAAAGGTATAAGAGTGCTGAGGATGCTCAAAGTTTGTTATTACAACTAGCTCAAATTAAGAAAGAATCATCCATCTCTATGAGAGATTTTAATGCTAAATTCAATAAACTTATTAAAAGGATACCAACTGCTAGTGCTCCAACAGGAGACAATCAGAAAACTTTCTATATCAGTTCTATGCCTCCTGAACTTGGTTATCAACTAAGAAGGGCTAATGTGGCTACTTTACAAGCTACACAAACTCTTCCAGTAGAGATGGAAGATGACATGATAGCCTCTGGGAAATGGAAGAAAGAGTATCATACTGGATCTTCAAGCAATGTAACAAGTACTTCAAACAGTACTGAGGCCATGTTACAAAGATTGTCCAATGAGATGATTGCATTAAAGAAACAGGTTGCAAGACCAACTCATTCATTATATCAGCCTTATCGAGAAGGACCAAGGTATCAAAGCGGGAACAAGAACTTACAGCTTTCTCCTACTCAGCAAAGATTAGCTATTGAAGCTCCTCCTAAAGGTTAGACTTCTTGTGCTTTTCACCTTAGAGTAGATCATGATGGTGATACCTGTGAAGACATGATCTGGCATTTACAAATGAAAGGAGAAGAAGTGCAAAGAATTGAATATCCAGAAGATGATGATGATCATGCTCCTCATGGCGACTCCGTAAATTTGTATTGTGAGTATGAACCAGATTCAGAAAATGGAGGAAATTATTTTTCCACCTTGGAAGGACCTCAGCTAACTGTGATGACTAGAGGTCAGAAAAATAAAAGTCAAGTTCCCAATGCTGCTTCTGTCAAGAATCAAGTTCCTCCCCACAAGGCAGCTAAGAATGATAACCCAGCGTCAAGTTCTTCACAAAAGGAACAAAAAGATAAGTTTCCTCATTCCTTTGATATTATTCAATTTTGTGAAGAAACTAAAATTCAAATATCTACTATGGATTATTTGAGATCACACTCTGATCAATTCCAAAGGTTGATAGATCATTGTAAAAGTGGAGAAAACATTCATATCAATTCCAATGTTAGTGATAAAAGGTGAGTTAATGCTAATGAAGGGAATTCAATTGATGATGATTTCTCAATTCCTAGGCTGTTTCAAGAAGAAGAACCTATGATCCATGCTACTTTTTCATATTTGAAACTAGAGCCTTTTTATGTGTCTCTTTTTATTAATGGCAACAGACTAAGTAATTGCATCATAGACTCTGGAGCTTCAGATAATGTAATGCCTGCGTCAGTTGCAAAAGCTCTAGGGCTACCCCTAACCAAAGTCTTTGGAAAGTGCTATTCAATGGATGCCAAGCAAGTACCTTTGATAGGTCAGATCAAGGATGCACAAGTTGCTTTGGTTGCATATTCTTCCAAGAGATTAAAGCTTACAATTCTTGTTGCTGACATTCCTGAAAGCTATGGTATGTTGCTTAGTAGAAGTTTCTGCAAGGACTTGGGAGGAGAGATTAAACTTGATTGGTCATCTGCTTACATCCAAGTTGGGAATAAGAAAGTAAAGCTTGAACCTGAAGGTAAGGCTAAATTTACTATTTTGAAATCAGATGATCCTAAATCTCAGATCTTATATCAAGAAATGCAATTTGGTAATTACATGTTAACATATGATGGACCTAATGCTCAAGAAGAGACGGTAAAGGCAGATTCACAACAGCTGTGGACAATGCAGTTTGATGGTAGTTGTGCTAAGGCAGGCTCAGGAGCAGGAGTAGTCTTAATTGCACCTGATGAAGAAATCACACATCTAGCCTACAAGTTGAATTTTAAGAACACTAATAACACTGTAGAGTATGAAGCTCTTCTCCTTGGAATGGAAGTTGCAAAACAAAAAGGAGTAAAGTTACTTAAGGTACAAGGTGATGTTGAGCTTGTGGTAAAGTAGGTGAGAAATTTATATTCTGTAAAAAATAACAGATTAAGGAATTACAGAAATAAAGTATGGGATGAGATGGAAAATTTTGATGCATTCTCAATAAACTTAGTTCCTAGAGACCGGAATTCAAAAGCTGATTCATTAGCTGTCTCTGCCTCATTATTGTTACCTCATCCTAAATTTAAAGATCAGATATATAGGATGGAAGTTCTTTTTAGGTCAAAGGTACCTGATAATGAAGAATCATGGCAAGTCTTTGATAATGATAAACATATTCAGCAGTTCCTAGAAGGATCAGGCCCTTTTGTCAATATGTGCTTTGAAGATGGTAAAGATGAGCAGTCACTGATTGAGGAGGAAGAATCAGAAGAAGAAATCATTCAATTAAAAGGTAATAAGATCCCTTCTCATTTTGTATCTTTAGAAAAGCTTTTTGACAAACATGATGCTTACGTTAAGGAAGAAAAGAGTGAAAAAGAAAAGACTTGTGGAGAGTATGATGGAATCAATATAGAGGCTGATGATTGTCCAAAAATGATTAATATTGGAAAGTGTTGTTCCATTGAAGAAAGGGGTAAGATCAAAGAGTTATTAGTGGAATTTCAAGATGTTTTTGCTTGGGACTATGAGGGTCTTAAAAATTTCATGGATGGAGATTTTAGGCACACAATCCCTCTAAAGGCTGGGGTAGTTCCTGTCAAACAGAAACAAAGAAACTATAACCCTTTGATAGAAGGAGCAATTTTTAAGGAGATTGATAAGATGTTAAAAGAAAAAATCATATATCCTATTCATCACTCCACATGGATTGCAAATATCATCCCTGTGAGGAAGAAGAATTGAGAGATAAGGATTTGTGTAGATTTCAGAAATCTAAATCAGGCTTCCCTCAAAGATAACTATGCATTGCCAAACATGGACCATTTATTACAGATTGTTGCAGGTTCAGGAATGATGTCTATGTTGGATGGGTTTTTAGGTTATAACCAAATCCAAGTGGATGAATCAGACAAGTACAAGACAGCTTTTACAATGCCATGGGGTACTTTTGCTTATAATAGAATGCCTTTTGGATTGATTAACGCAGGTGCAACATTTCAGAGAGCAATGGATATGTCTTTTGGTGATCTTAAAAATAAGATTATTGTGATGTACCTTGATGATCTAACTGTTTTCTCTAGGCAGAGGAAAGATCACATAAGAGATCTTGCCAAAGTCCTGCAGAGGTGTAGAGACCAAGGTATTTCTTTAAATCCAAAGAAATCTATATTTTGTGTTACTGAAGGTAAACTTCTTGGACACATTGTTTCTCAAGAAGGAGTTAAGATTGATCCTGATAGAGTTAGAGCTATTCAGTAGTTAAGTTTACCTTTAAGTAAAACTAGAATTAAATCTTTCTTTGGACAAGTTAACTTTTTAAGAAGATTTGTACCTGATTTTTCTGAAACTGTGAAAAGTATAGTTGATATGATGAAGGGAAATCAATCTTTCAAATGGACTAATGATGGTAAGAAATATTTTGAAGACATAAAAAATGCAATTACTAATGCTCCTGTTTTAGTTCACCCTGATTATACAAAAGAATTCATTTTATACTGTTATGCATCACAACACACCATGTCTGCAATACTGATGCAAGAAAACAAGGAGGGGATACAAGCTCCAATTGCTTTCATGAGTATACCCTTGAAGATCCATGAGTTGAAGTATTCCCAAATGGAAAAACATGCTTATGCTGTGGTAAGAGCATTGAAAAATTTCAGATTTTATGTTCTTCACTCACATTCAGTTGTTTATGTGCCTGATGCAATAGTAAAAAGCATTTTGACTCAACAAGAAGTTGGTTGTAATAATAGAGGAGCTTGGATTGCCAAAGTTTAAGAGTATGACACTGATATTAGGCCAACTAAATTGGTGAGGGGGAATGCACTTTGTAAAGCCATAGCAGAAGGTCAGCCAGATGAGAAGAGTGATCATAAGGTGCTGATGGTGAGTTTACAAGATCCTTGGTTTTCAAACATTGCTTATTTCCTGACATACGGTGAGTGTCCAGAGGGATTGACAGCAAAACAGAGGAGAGATCTGAGAAACAAAGCCCTCAGGTATGTTATTTATGACGATGTTTTGTACAAAAGAGCAATAGATGGTACTTTCCTTAGGTGTGTGGATAAAGAGCAGCAAATGCAGTTGTTGAAAAATTTTCATGATGAGGCATGTGGAGGACATTTCTCTTCTACTGTTACAGCATTCAAGATCCTAAGGCAATGCTACTATTGGCCAGGAATGTTTAAAGATGCATATAAATGGGTAGCAAAATGTGAAAAATGTAAGCTATTTTCTGGTAAACCTCAATTGGCAGCTCTACCATTGAAACCAGTTGTAATTGATGCTCCTTTTCAGCAGTGGGGTCTAGATTTTATTGGTCCCCTAAATCCTCCTTCAAGTCAAGGTCATTCTTACATTTTGACTACTACAGACTATTTTAGTAAATGGGTGGAAGCTAAGTTTATGAAGAGGACCACTTCTGATGCAGTTTGTGAGTTTATAAAAGAACAAATTTTAGTTAGGTTTGGAATACCTACAAAATTGATTATGGATAATGCTTTGTATTTCTCATCATCTGAAATTGTTTCTTTTTGTCATGATTATGGGATTCTGGTAGGTCATTTATCAGATTACTTTCCCCAAGGGAATGGGCAAGCAGAATCAAGTAATAAGAATTTGATTAATATCATGAAGAAGTTAGTTGATGACAATCAGAGGAATTGGCATAGGAAATTACATGATGCTTTATGGGCAGACAGGACTACACCTAAAAGAGCCATAGGTATATCTCCTTTTGAACTAGTTTATGGGGTTGAAGAAAATCTGCCTTTACCTTTAGAGCTTGCTGCATGTAAATTGAAAACGGTAATTGAAGATGATGTTTTCAAAGATGGTTTAGAGAGAAGAATCCTATACTTAACCAAACTGCAAGAAGAGAGAGAAGAAATGGTTGACAGAATAACTGCACATCAAAACCGAGTCAAGAAGTTGTTTGACAAAAGAGCTAGATCGAGGAAATTTATGGAAGGTGATATGGTGCTGCTGTGGGAAAAGAGACATGAACCTAAAGGAATGCATTCTAAGTTTCAATCCTTATGGAAAGGCCCATTCCAGATTGTGCAAGAAAATTAGAATAATTCATTCAGGTTGGCATACCCTTCCGGAGAATCCCTGCCATGTTCCTATAATGGGCAGGATTTGAAGTTGTATCAAATGCATAATTGAGAAGCAGGTAATCCCTACATAGTGGTTAGTTAGGTAGGTTTTCTTTTCCTGTTGTAGCCTAGTTATTTTTCCTTCTGCTGTGTGTAGTTTTGGCTTTGTTAAGTTGCCGGCTATTTTGTGAAACCAGAGATTGCTAGAAGTCCTTTTAAGCATGGTAATGCTTAAATCCCCAGTCAAAGCCAGCTGTTGCCTGATTTTCAGTCACCCGTCATTTTTCCATGTGAAGTTGGTCGAGTCTAGGTCTAAGTCTTGCTTAGGTAGGCTTTCTTTGCCAGGTTTCCCTATCATTGCTTTCCTTCTTTGAACCGGGTGGGCTTTTCTGCAAGATCTTGTAACATTGGGTAGGTTATAGACCCCATCCTGGCAAAGAAGATGTGCTCTATTGATAATCTTGTATATCAAGATGGATGGTGTTTGTTCTTTTAGAAGAATCAAGAGGAAACTTTTTCTGTATGGAGAGTGCTAGAATTGCCAACTCGTCTGATGATATTATCAATAGCAAAGGGTGGACAGTCATGGAGTTGATGGTATTAAAAATCTTCCTGTCACGTTTTAGAACCTATGGCAGAAACAATATAACAGGCACCGAGTTCATGTGCATGTGTCCTGCATGTTATCCAGATGCATATCAGAATTGCCTAAGTCTTTACGAGCTCAGCGCAAGAAACGGCAGGTAATCTGGTTCGATAATCATGAAGTTTCAGGGTGGCGGAGATACGATAACCTAAATTTTGCATCTACGGTTCCCGTTATTCCTCAAAAATACTGAAGACTCATACAGGGTTTGCGGAGATCTTGCCATCTGTCAAGTCTTTTCTCTCGCGGGCCCGGTCCCGTTCTTCAGAAGTTAAACGTCGATCCAATCTGATGGTTATCGCATTACCTCGATCCTAAGATGCAAATGAGTTAACATCACAGTGTTGCGATGGCCGTCCGATCTCCTCGTTTGAAAGACTGTCTTGATGTCAGAGGCTGGGCCTAACTTTGCTGATTTGGATGACGCCTGGAATCCACGTGTATCAATGGTAAAGCAGTCGCATGATCGCATGGAATAAAATAATGGTATACGATCATGCGAAAATGTAATTGAGGATGCGACAATGAGGTTGCTGGGCCCCGCAAATGTCAGCAAGCCAGAACATCTTAAGATTCCAAATCGACGGACGGTGCATGATCTTATGGAATCTTGTAAGCTCTTACGATCATGCAACTACCGTCAGATCTGCCAAGTGTGAAGAAGTGGGTCCGGGAAGTTTCACGAACACATGAGCTAGTCTGTGGTTGGTCCACGAGATAATGAGTTGGCAGATTGTCAGAGGGACTTGTTGGCATATTGTCAGAAAGGTCCTATTATTGGCAAAGAATCAATGGCGGGCATGTTTTTGCAAGGGATGTGTCAGACATATGCGATCTTTAGATAGCCATAGATTTTTCTTTTCGAACAGTGAAGAAGTATAAAGGGGTCTACTACAGGAAATCTACGGCTGGCGCATGATCGTAAGGAATATTCTTCCTTCTTGCGATCATGCGACCACCGTCCGATGAGAATATTGTCAAGGAGGCCAGAGACTTAAGGAAATCAAATGAGATGGTGACGCGTGTCAAGCATACAATAAAAGGATTAAAACTTATGATTTTAAGGATCTCGGTGGTGCTTGAACGTTATAATAAAAGGTGACGGAAGAGAATTGAAAAGAAATAAACGTCGATTTCTTTTTCAAGTCGACTGTCGTGGTAAAATAGAAAGCGTCTGTCATGGAGTATGTCGAAGGAAGAACAGAGAAAGAGATTGCATGATAACAGATGGTAAAGTTCTTGCCGATAGATGGCGTCTGTTCACATTCTCAGGACAAATCAAAGTTAAGTGACTTTGGAAGCCCAATGAACTCTGGCTTGACAGGTGTTGATCGAGAGGTTGAGATATCATGATCGTCTTCCATACCCTCTCATTGAAGATATTCTTGCTTCGTGTATAGTCTGTTTGTATTCGTGGAAGCTGGCAGGTCATGAGTTCTGACGAACTCTATGTATTGTGAAGTCTATAAATACTGGGAAGAAACTCATTGTAATGGTCGGCAAATTGGATATTTGAGCAAAGTAATTCCATTTACTATAGCAAGGTTTCTGGTTTTGTTGTTCCACTGGTAGTCAATCATATGCATTTGAATAGAAAGGACAGTTATGTATGAAGCTATGATTACGTCTTGAATTCCATTTCATGTCTGTGGTTGCAGTAAGTGATTCCATTTACTTGTCATATGTGATTCTTCTCCTATTCATCCTGTTAGTTAAATAGTTGCATACTGGATAGAAAGTACAGTGGTGTGTAGAGCTATGATGTATGTGTGGATTCCATTTCATGATAGAAGTTGCAGTTAAAACAATTCTATTTGTCTCCTATGCATGATTCTGCTCCTGTTCTCTTGGTTAGACTTTGCATGGTTAAAATAAGTAGATTAGAGTTAGAAGATAATAAGCATAAATCCTTGCCTGAATTGTTTGTGCCTAAAAGCAATTTGGTTAAAACACATCAGAGAAAAACCTAGTGATCAAGATAAAAACACATTCATTGTATATCATACATAATTAGGGAGCTATACCTATCAATTCAGAGGGCAGTGATAGAAGACGTACACTGACCCAATTGTTGGTGACATCCTTTTGTTCTCTCCCATTGGGTAATTTAAGAGTCAAAGATTAGAAATCTTGAAGAGGACAAACTGTTAACCAACAATGATCAACTTGGAGAAGTGTGAGTTCATCAAAACAGAGCTAGTGTACCTTGGATTTGTCCTGTCACATGGAAATCTGAAAATGGACAAGAGTAAAGTGGAGGCTATCATGAATTGGCCTACTCCAAGGACAGAAATAGAGGTAAGAATTTTTCATGGCCTTGCACAATATTATAGGAAATTCATAAGGCAGTTTAGTGTAATTTGTGCTCCCATGTTGGAAACTATTAAGGGAGGAATGAAAACCAAGTTTGTTTGGAATGAGCATGCTTACAAAAGCTTTGAGTTGCTAAAGGAGATGATAGCTACCCAACCTATTTTAGTGTTGCCAAGCTTTGAGAAGATTTTCACCATTGAGTGTGATGCTAACAATGTAGCAATTGGAGTTGTTCTTAGCCAAGAAGGAAGACTGGTGGCTTTCCATTCAGAGAAGCTGAGTGAAGCCAAGATGAAATACTCTTCATATGACCTTGAGATGTATGTATTGGTCCAAGCTCTAAGGAAATGGAGGCACTATTTTCTTCCCAAGGAGTTTATTGTGTATTCAGACAATCAAGCACTTAGTTTCCTAAATTCACAAGAGAAGTTGAGTCACAAGCACATGAAGTGGGTTGAGTACCTACAAGCTTACACCTTCAATATCAAACACAAGAAAGGTGTCCTCAATAAGGTGGTATATGCATTGTCTAGAAGAGCTCTCACAGTTCAGGAGATTCAGTTGAAGAGCATGGGAATAGATCATTTCAAGGATCTATATGGTGATGATGAGGATTTTGTAGACATTTATAAGGTATGTGCTAAATACAAGAATCATTTTCATAGTAGATATGTTGAGTATAATTTGCAAAGTGATCTTTTTTTTAAAGGGAATCAACTATATGTCCCTAGAGGCTCTATTAGAGAGAATTTGATTCAAGAAAAGCATAATGGTTCTTTGAGTGGTTACTTTGGGATCACTAAGACTCAAGAACTTGTTACAAGGTTCTATTATTGGCCAAGGATGAATCTAAATGTTAGGAGGTATGTGGAGAGTTTTGTTGTATGTCAAAAGGCCAAGGGCACTTCTATAAATGTAGGTCTTTATCAACCACTACCTATTCCTACTAGGCCATGGGAATGTTTGAGTATGGATTTTTTAGTTGGGTTACCCAAGACAAGACAAATTATGGACAATGTTTATGTGGTTGTGGATAGATTTAGCAAGATGGCTCACTTTGTGCCATACAAGACCACTAATGATACTAGTCAAATAGCCTCTCTTTTCTTCAAGGAAATAGTGAGAATCCATGGGTTACCTATCAGCATTGTATCAGACAGAGACATTAAATTCATGAGTCATTTTTGGAAGACTCTTTGGAAAAGATTAGGCACTAACTTATCTTTTGGATCAGCCTACCATCCCCAAACTAATGGTTAGACCAAGGTTTTCAATAGAAGCCTTGGAAATCTACTAAGGTTCTTGACCAAGGAGTATGGTCAACAATGGGATCAGTTGATTGGGCAAGTTGAATATGCCTACAATGACACTATAAATAGGTCCACATGGAAGAGTCCCTTTGAAATAGTCTATGGACTACATCCTAGACGTGTTTATGAACTAAGAGATTTGAAGGATGGAGTGAAAGGAAGTGGATATGATGATGACTTTGCATATGCTATGCAAGAGATACATCAAATAGTGAGGAAGACCTTGACAGAGAACGCCATGAAAGACAAAGCCAAGGTGGATTAAAGTAGAAGGATAGTTGAGTTTAATGTTGGTGACTTGGTTATGGTGCATCTTAATAAGTCAAGACTGCAAAATGGAGTCCCCCACGAGTTTTAGATGAGGAGGATAGGTCCCTGTCCTATCTTAGCAAGGTATGGTGATAATGCCTTCAAGGTTGAGCTTCCGAAAGGCATTGGACTATCTCCTATCTTCAATGTTGCAAACTTAGTCCATTATAGAGGACCACAACAAGATATGGATCAGAATATTCATGAAGTGATCAGAGATGTGGAAGAGTTGCAATTACCTACTGTTGCAGTCACAGGAGCTGACAGTGTGTTGGATACAAGGGTCTATAAAAAGACTAGAACTAAAGAATATAAAGAACATCTCATAAAGAAGCATGGGCAGATGGATGCTGATGCAGTATGGATAAAAGAGTCAGAGTTCAAGAAGATGGGGATTGATCCAAGCATCCTCAATCCAAGGGTGGATTGCCATTTTTGTTTTGGGGAGGATGGTGCAGGAGCACACCTAGGCTAACCTCCATGCTTAGTTGTTTTTAGCTTGTAGTTGACTCTAGCCAAGTCAAGAAGGGTAATGTTAATTTTTTTCAAGACCTTAGAAGGTCATTTTATATGTAGGCCAAGTGAGTTAGTCACTAGGACTAAGGTCATACAAATAGCCAATGTTAGTAGTTTTTAAATTCTTAGTGTTAGTAGTTGAGATAGAGTCTTTAATGTGTCCTTTGCACATAGTGAGGTTGTAAAGATGCCATAAGGTCATTAATGGCATTAGATCCTTAAAAAAAAGGAGGTTAAGAGTCCTAAGAAATAATATTGTGGCATAAAAGAAAGTTTCCAAATGTTGCTAAGAAGTTGTCATGACAACATTTGCAATTATTGCAAATGTTGCATGCAACTCGGTTATCTTTGGATCCCTTGGATTATAGGAGGTGGGAGATCAGCCAAAAGGCCCTAGAATGGTGGAAATGGAATCTTATGTGATGTAAGACTCAAATATTGAGGTAGTATGATGCATATGTAATAGTTTGAGTTTGAGAATAGAGCTCTGCAACAGTTTTACAGTGTATTTTCTGAGTTTTTGTGTTGACAGTGCATTGAAATGGATTGAAAGTCTAAATCTAGTGGGTGATTATTATTATTTAGTGTGTTCTAAGACTTTTTCATTTGAAGAGAAAGTTTTTTAGAGTAGATTTGGTGCATCGGTTAAAGTAGATTTTGTTTTAGAGTTTTACTGGTTTTGTTCTGACCAGTCCAAGTATTCATGGCTCCCCCATGAAATCTAACCATGGGAAAAACTTAAGGGTGGATGGAAATGAAAGGGGAGTCATTAGTGTATATAATTTTAGGATTATGAGGCATGAAAGTTTGGAGAGCTATTTTTAATGCTAGGACCTAGGTGAGCAAACAGAGCCCAGTTAGAGGTCTAGGTTGTGAAAGATTGAAGATATATATTGTAGGGTAAGAAGGTACAGTATGGCTCCAGGAATTTTTTTGGAAGGTGTTCATCATATCTAAACATCCTATGAAGATTGGTTTCATACCAATCATTTACATTGGGTTTTGAGCAAGATTTCTGCTAGGACACATTCAGTCCTAAAAAGTAGGTCAATTAGCTCTGTTTACCCTAGGTTGTAGGAAGGTGGTGTACAGAGGCTTCCAGGACTTAAATTTGCATAATATTTAGTAAGATCCAAAAGGGTATTTGAATCCCCAATTGGTTTTGTAAGTTTTTTGGCAAAGTTTGGAAAGAAAGGCCAAAAGCCTCTACCAAAGGCTACAAGAATTAGGCCTATTTTTAAGGTCTCAAAATGATGAACTATTGAAGCTGGTAAGGATATGATACAAGATCCTTCTAAAATCAATCAAATGGACCAAGATATGAATTTTTTCAAGATGGAGAACACCCCTACTATGAAGAATGAAGATTGTGGAGAATTGGCACTTAGAGCTTTCTAAGTGAGTGAGGAGGATTGAACTATCTATAAGGTGTTAGTCTTCTAAGGTGAAGCACAAGATTTGAGAACTCTTAGAGAAGAGTTAGGATTTGTGTTAGTTAATCATCTAAACCAATCAGGACCTAGAGGAGACCAGGTTCCTAGAAGAGACAAGTTAGGTCTCTGAGTAGCACTGTAAGCAAACCTTGGAGCACTCACATCAGCTTCCCCCATAATAATAGAGTCATCCACAAACTACTGGTGAGAACAAATCTTCTCTTTTGAAGAAGGCTACAACCCTATAAATTCACCTTTGTTAACCAACCATCCAATGTATCTACCCAGACACTCCACCATAATGATGAAAAGGATTGGGGACAAAGGGTCCCCATGTCTACGACCTCTTGAAGACTTGAAGAAGGGAGTAGGAGATCCATTCACAAGAACCGAGAAAGTAGTAGAGGAAACAAGAAAATGAATAAGATCTCTACTTCTCTTATTGAAACCAAAAGCCTCTAAAGTAGCCTTCAAAATATCCCAGTCAACCCTATCATAAGCTTTAGACAAGCCCAACTTCAACAAAAAACCTTCTTTTTTAGACATCTTCAAAGAATGGATGTTTTCATGAACATAAATGATTGAGTACAGAATTTATCTTCCTAGGACAAAGCCATTCTGTTGTCTAGAAATCAGGGAGGGAAGAAAAATAAGAACTCTAGAGGTAAGGACTTTTGAGATAATCTTGTACATAGAGTCGCATAAAATGATAGGTCTGAACTGATCCAAACTATCAGCACCCACTTTCTTTGGAATCAAGGCTATAAAGGTATCATTAAGCTCCTTAAGAATCCTTCTTGAGCCAAAAAATTCTTTCAGCACATTGACAACATCATCCTCAATAATATTCCTATACTTATGAAAAAAGAAGAGAGGGTACCCATCAGGGCCAGGGGCTTTGTCTCCTTCAAAGGAAGAGACAGCCTTATGAATTTCATCCTTTGAAGGGATAGCAGTAATTGCTCTATTTTTTTCTTCATTAAAAATATAGGGAATACCATCCAACAACTCCTTTTGATGTTCCTTGTTCAGGTTATCAACTTGCTTCAAGAGATCAGCAAAAAACTTATTAGCTTCTCCCCTAAACTCATCCTCTTTTTCACTAATGAATCCATTGATCTTAAGTCTGGAGATTTTATTTCCCATTCTATGTTTCATAGTGGTCATGAAAAAATACTTTGAATTTCTATCCCCTTCCAAAAAAATCTTCCTAGACCTTTGTCTCTAGAAGCTTTCTTCTTTTGTGATAATATCATGGTATTCCACAAGTTTTGTATCTTCCTCATCCTTAGAAAATATGCTATACCCATCAATCTGAATACTATCCTACATTTCCTTCAGCTCCTCAAAAATTTTCTTTTTATTGGTAAAGATATTCCCAAAAGTCTCTTTGTTCCATTTTTTAATATTGTCCTTAACATTTTTCAGCTTCTTAGCTATCTTGAACATGGTCGTTCCCTCAATCCTAATACTCCTTCACCCCTCAATGAGTTTTTCCAGATTAGGATGGACAGTCCACATTTTCTCAAAATGAAAAGGGAAGTTCCTTTTCAATCCCTTAGGCTCAACAATAAGGGTAATCAGATAATGATCAAAACCAACTCTAATATAAGCCAATAAGGTGCAGGAATAGCTATTAAATGACTCACTACTTGCAAGCACCCTATCAAGTCTGACTTGGATAAGCTCAGTACCAGATCTCCTGTTGGTCGAGGTATAATTGATCCCTTGTAGATCAATGTCATGTAAAGCTTGGATATCAATGAAGTCCATAAGATCAGTTCTGCTATCTAGATTTGGTTGAATCCGTCCAAGTTTCTCATTTTCCTTTAAAGGAGTGTTAAAATCCCCCATTATGATCCACCCTTCATCAGAAAAATCACTCCTTTTTCTCAAAATATCATTCCAAAAAGATTTCCTCCCCCATTTAGTATTGTGAGCATAGATATTAGTCAAAATCTATGAGGTGCCATCCTTAATATGCCAAAATCTAATATTAGCCATATTATTACCTTGGGAAATAACCTCCCCCCTTATGAAATTACAATTCAAAGTAACTAAAATACCCCATGAAGCCCCATCAACATCACCACCAAGGATTTTACCATTGCTAAAAAATAGAGTTTCTCAACTTTGTCCTTGGACATCTTAGTCTCCTGAAGTAAGACAATGTCTGGCTTGTTGTCTCTTATCATGTTTTTAACCATGTCCTACTTATGAGGATTATTTAATCCTCTTACATTCCAAGAAATAATCTTCATTTCTTATGGAAGGATTCAGACTCTAGGATGGTTCTTTGACTTCCATCCGCTATGTTCCTACTAGTCTCTAACGTTCTTCTTTTCTGATTTGAAGGCCTTCCTGGGGAGACATGAATGGCTCCCATGTCTCCATTTTTGCTACTTCTAGTGCTTCTAGCAGTCATAGAAGCATTCTTAGTCATCTTCAAAAGTCCTTTTTTCTTATTTTTCATTGTCTTTTTGTTTTGCACATCTATCCATCCATCTTCAGTCAAGACATCACAACCCAAAAGGGCAGCATCAATATCTACCTCGTCTCCCCATTTTTCAGACTTAGATATAAGGGGTAAATGCTTATCTAATCCCGTAGGAGTAGAAATAGTATTCTGAGACAAATCTTCAGAATACCCCAGTATGGCACAATTTTGGGCATCCTGGAAGGTATCATCCTTATTTTGTATAGGAAAGGTAATAGTATTACATCAAGACATTTCTCTCTCAATCAAATACACATCAAAATCCTCCTTAACCTCCATCTCACCCAAAGGCCTTCTCTGAACTTCTTCAGCAAAAGAATCATCAATTCTCCTTTGGGGAGAATCATTAATTATTTTCATGCTAACCCCCTTGTTCTTCTCTATTTCAAAAGGAGAAGTACCATTGCGTTCTCTAATAGTGCCCTTCTCCTCCATCTTTCCTTCTTGCTTCCCATTGCCAATCTTCCCATTAAAGTTCATTCCAGATCCTAAATTTGTCACCCACATCTTCTTTTGTTTCTTAGGTTGGGGTATTAGTTTTGGGAATTTTTTAGCCCAATGCCCAGTTTTCTTGCAGTAAAAGAAGGCAAAAGGTGTAGATTAATACTCAATCTTTTGGACCCAAGAGCCTAATTTGGACTGGAGTGTAATAGATTCTGGCATGTCCACTCCCTGATGAACCCCCACACAAATCTTGGCATATGTTAGGCGTATCCTGGGAACCGTAATAGGATCCATAGACAATAGATCCCCCAAAAAATTAGCTATTCCCTTGAAAACATCTTCCATCCAAAACTCAAGCAGTAGGCCTAGGAGGTTCACCCAGACCAGAGCCTACACATTCAAATCATCCTACATATTCAGGTTAGGACACCATTTATGGAGTATCATGGGTGCTTTCCCATCACCCATGGTCCATTACACAGAGTATTCCTTAGATCTTCCTCACAAGAAAAAGAGAAGGATAAACAACCTCTAGGGAGAGCCGCCACCTCAACTTGACCTTTCAAGACCAATTTTCTTTTCACAAAAGCTTGAACCACCTTGATATTAGGATGGGTTCCCAGAAACCTCCCCACAAGAGAGTTAGCCATTCTAGAAATATTAAAATCAATAAGTTAATCTAGGATGGTAATAGAAAAAGTACCCTACTCAAGGTTGGAAAAATTCTTCACAGGTGGGAGAGAGGACTTACCAACTAGCTTAATGCCAAAAAGACCTGACCAAATTTTGATAGGCTTGACATTATTCATCCTATTTTGATTAGTAGCCTCCATTATGGGCCCCCTCAGGTCCCCTATCCCCAAACCGACATCATGAATCTTTCCTTGCTCTCTGTTCGCATTTGTCTCCTCCTGTTGACTTCTAGCCCTTGATGAACCAGTGTCAGATCCGCCATTCCCTCTGTTGTCCAGATTTGAAATTTGAATTGCTCCTTTCCTGCTCGCTGCTCCATGGTTTTCCAACCAGTTATGGTTTAAATGTTTCTATCTCTTTATTCTATGGATTTTTCCATGAGGTTGATGTTTATATAATTTGGAAGCATGGTGACATATTGTGAAAGAGTATGTAGCTGCTTGGATTTCATGTGTGAATCATTTTAATTTTTCTTGATTTTACATGTTCTTGATCTTTTTATCACACCTTTATATGAGAATTTATAGGTCAAATTAAAAAATGATTTTATCTTAACCATTATATTTGGTATTACCCATGTAGTATTAATTCTTTGACATGTATGCTCTTCATTGATAAGTTTTGATACACAGAGCTTGATTGTGGTTTATCAGTTGATATGATTGACATGTGTTTACTAATGTTCTGTATGAATGGGAGGTATAGATGGTTGGTGTATTGGAATGAGTTTTGGATGTCATTTTTGTTCATGTATTTTTTTTTCTTATGACATGTAATGCCCTACAAAGAAACCCTCAGAACATAGGATAAAACATACAATAAAAGACACAATTTTTATTCTTCTTCTTTTATTGGAAATAAAAACATATGTAAAAATGAATAATATACCATCACTTTCATATGGATGGGATACAATAAATTAAACATTGGAAAAAGAAGAATAAGAGGCATACTACTAGTTTCTAATAATGGTTCCATGACAACCAAGCTCTAGGTTCATCTTAAGTACCAAATGAAGTGTCCCCATAATAAAAATCTACATGTCATAATCCCATTAAAGTATAAGATAATCATGAACATATAGTTAAAAAAATATAAAAAATTCATTACCAAATAAACCTTCTTTCAAAAATGAGTTAGAAAACTAAATGTATTGTAAAAAATACATAGCCAAAAGGTGGAAAAAGATGCTAATTGGTAGGAAAAAATTCCAATCCCCAAGAGTGGATGCTAGCACATAGGCTAAATTATATAGGAAAATAAATCATTCTAAAAAAATTTCTAGCTAAACAAATAATTTGTCTCAATTTAGTGAGTCAAAGGTGTTGGGTGGTTGGAAGAGGTGCCAATTAGTGTAGGGGTAGATGGACACTCTTAGGTATTGATTCATAAGTTTTCCTTAAGACTAACACAATTTGACCATAAACTTCTCCAATGGATTCACAAGGCTACGATACATTTCTATCCACTATAGAGCTACCAAACTACACATATTTAAAGCTCAAATCACTCAATACAAATCCATCTATACATCATTACATTATAATGAATATAGACACATTTCCATTGTCATAAATACATTAACGAAATAGAATAATAGAAGGTGATGGATGAAGTATCTTTGGTCCTATGATAGAGCTTGAACACTAGTCCCCAATGGTATCTTGACACAATATTGAACCATGTGGTACCCTTAGGTCCACCTTATTGTACTTGTAGAGATAATGCTATGGCCCAAATAATTAATCAAGGAATAATGCAAAAATTTTCACAACAACAAAAGGCACATGTATTCAATCCAATATAGATGGAAAATCAAAGAAAGAATCCAATACCATAATTAATACAAGGAGGATAAACAAGTGCTCAACCAATAGGATAAATACTCAATTCTAAATATAAGGGATTGCATATAGAGTCTAGAAGTAGGGGTGTCATCATATAGATTAAAGAGATGGTTCACAAAAACCAAGAAACCCATTTATGGAGAAGTTAAACTATGCCCTTGATCAATGTCCCATAGATGACAAGGCACATGCCCACAATAACCATATAATGAATGGCTAGGCATGATTCCTTTTGATCAATATTTTTTAACATTATAAATTATGTACCTATACAATATTTATCTTAGCTAGGCTCCATTTTAGTGTTCCAAGGATATCATTTTTTTTATGCTTAAACAAGCACCAATTTTATATATTTTTACAACATCCCCTAAATCTAACTAGGACCTTTAATCCAAAACTTTATCTTCTTTTTTGAGACAAGGGAAATTAGATAGGGAAAGGGAAACTTTGGGTTACCCTTGTACTAAAATTTTCTCCTATCCTAGAAGTTTGGCTACAAATTCAAACAAGGTAATAGTTCTTTGATTTTAGTGGGATTCCTAAATCCATGTTGGCGTTCTTTAATATTTTCACCTTGAGATGGATAGAAGAAAAATAAAAATAAGGCTAAATCCCCCATTTTGATATCTCAAGAATTCGATTTTAAATCAATCAAAGCATTGTACTCAAGCATTCAAGTGAAGAATCCAATTCCATTCAAGAAAGCATCAAGTCCAATTAAAGAGATCAAGAATTCAAGGCATGGGAGACAATGAATAGTTTGTATATACAATCATTTGTGAAAGAATTCACAATCTTCTAATCCTAAAACTCAACATCAAAGGCAACATAAAGCATCTTCATGAACATTTTGACATCAAGAAGGTTCATGTAGGCATAAGCAATTTACCGAGCCTCTGCTATATATTAGCACATTTTCATTTCAATTGGATTTCATTACAATTTCAAGTTTGATTCAATTTTTACATAGGGGTAAGTGCACCAAGATGGTTCACAAAAAAGGGGGTATAAGTGGCCACTTTTTTTTGAAATCAGGTAAACCAAAAATTGGAAGTGAAATTTGAGAGTTGTGCACTCAAAATTGGAAGATGTGAAAAGAACAAGAATTATAGTACTCTAAATTTAGTTTATAAACTACTAAATCTTTTAAAAATTGATAAGATTAAGAGGGTCAAATCTTTTGCATATAGAAAACTATTTTTCATTTCTTCAGAAAAACATAACATAGTGTTTGGCATGTACGTCGAAAAAAACATAGTTAGATTTAGTATTTTGAAAAAGCCTTTGGTAGAAAGATATAATATTTTTCTATTTTTTATAATTTTTTGTTGAGTTTTTTTAAAAATTATTTTTTGAAGTGGGCACATCTTGAAAGCCATATGCCTGTTCCTGTTCTAAACATAGATTAGATCAAAATAATTAAAAAAATATAATTTTTTGAAGTATAAAGAATAAAGTGCAAAAAAGTAATATATAAATTATTTTTAAATTTTGTAAAGAAATAAAATGTTATTAAAAAAATGGTATGCACATGTCTCTAAGAACTATGGACACACTAGCTAAAGAAAACTTCAATATACATTAATGAACTGTCCAAAAATAGAAAAAAATATGTTAGAAATCTCATAAGACATGTGAAGTTATGGTGGTAATTTTATAAATACCCAATTGATGACATGTAAACTTGATGATGAGTAATTTGAGAAACAAGTTTGGAAGAACAAAACATGTGAAAAAGGGGGGAAATGAAACTCCCAAGCCTATTACCTAGGCTAAAGGTGATCAAGGTTTTAAACATTAAAAAACAAGAATGCATTATGTCAACATGCATGCACACACGCGCGCGCACACACACACACACATGAAAATAACATGTGTAGTATATATATATATATATATATATATATATATATATATATATATATATATATATATATATATATGTATGTATGTATGTATGTAAGTATGTATGTATGTATGTATGTATGTATGTATGCATGCATGTATATATATAATATACCTGTATATATAATACATGCATGTATACTTACATACATACACATATTATATAAACACACACTTGATTATCGTTGCAAATTGTATTGTATATCAACTAGGAAAGTTAGGTCACCATATTTAGTTGGTGATAAAGTTTTAGAATTGGGGAAATGCTTTGTTAGAGGTGGAACTACTGTAAAAATTCATCCACTTGGAAATACCAGTGGACTTGAGTTTTTTATGAGTAAAGCACTCAAGGAGTAGCGGATATTCCAAAGTTAAATCCCCTCATGAATTTTTTTGAAGTCATAACAAAGCTTTATAAATAACGAGTAGTGCACATTCCCAAGCTAACCCCTCTCTCTCTCTCTCTCTCTCTCTCTCTCTCTCTCTCTCTCTCTCTCTCTCTCTCTCTCTCTCTCTCTCTCTAATGTGCACACACACACACACACACACTATCTCTTCCCCCTGATTACTCTCTATATCTACCTCGTGTCTCTCATCCTTCTCTCACTCTATCTCTCACATCTCTCTCCCTCTAATTACCCTATTTTTTACTCTCTCCCCTCCCTCATCCTCTCGTAATCCAATCTCTTCCCCTCTCTCACCATATCCATCACCTCTATCTCTTCTCTTCTATTTCTTCCCCCTCTCTCCATATCTTCTCCCCTAATTGTCGACACTTAAGATACCTTGAGGAATCCTAAGACCCATTAAATTATCCTAAGACACCTTAGGACAACTTATGAGACCCATGGCCCCTTAAGACATCCTAGGAAACCTTAGGACAAAATATGACACCTAGATTCATTTAATACATCTTAGGACCCATTAGTGTATCGTAAGACCCCTTACGACCTATTAAGACACTTAGGACCCCTTAACACACCTTAAGACTTATACAAACCATTAATCCATCCTAGGACCCATTAATGTATCCCAAAGCCCATTAATATATCTTGTAAGAGAAGACCTTGGGATCCCTTAAGACATCATAGGACCCCTTAAGACATCCTAGGACCCATTAATATATCTCAGGATCCTTTAGGATTAATTATGACACCTAGGACCCCTTAAGACATCCTAGGATGCATTAGCATATCCTAGGATCCCTTTCGACCACTTAGGAAAAATTTGACTTCTTAAGACAACCTAGGGTTCATTAATGTATCCTAGGAGCTATTATAACCCCTTAAAAAACCTAGGACCCCTCAAGGCATCCTACAAACCCTTAGGACTAGTTATGACACATAGGACCCCTTAATGCATTTTATGACCTATTGATGTATCTTAAAACCCATTAGGATCTCTTAAGACACCAAGGACACCCAAGACCCATTAATGTACCCTATGACAACTTAGCACCCACCAAAGCATCCTAGGACCCATTAATAAATATGAGGAAGTCTTATGAATCTTTAAGACACTCAAGATCCCTTAAGACATCCTAGGATCCATTAATTCTTCCTAAGAGCTCTTAGGACTAGTTAAGACACCTAGTACTCCTTAAGACATCCTAGGGCCCATTAATGTAACTATGTATCCTAGGACATCTTAGAAGCACTTATGATACCTAGGACCATTTAAGGATTTCTAGAATCCATTAATCTATCCTAGGATCCCTTAAAATCACTTAATGAAAATTAGGACTCCTTAAGACATCCTAAGACCCCATAATGTATCTTAGGGTTCCTTTTAGCCCATGAATGTGTCCTAAGACCCATTAAAACATAATAATGTATCTTATGATCCCCTAGGAACCATTAATATATTCTAGGACCAATTAATAGATATGGTGAAGTCGTAGGACCACTCAAGGCACAAGTAGGACCCCTTAAGAAATCTTAGGACCATATCCATCTCATGTCTATCCCTCTAATTATTCCCTCTCTCTCACTCTCTCCCCTCCCTCATATCACCATCCCATTCATTCCCCTCCTCTCTCTCCATATATTCCTCCTAATTATATTCTTTGTCTCTCTATCTCATCTCTCTTCCCTCTCCAATCTCTCTTTACCTCATCTCTCCCTCCTTCTCCCTTTCTTCATTCTCCCTCCCCTATCATCATCTATATCTATTCCCCCTAATTATCCTCTTTCTCTACCTCATTTATCTCCCCCTCCCTCTTCTGTATCTCTCTTCTCATTTGTCCCCCTCCCCCTTCTCTTACCATCTCTTACCATTAATTATAGTCTATCTCTATCTCATGTCTCTCACCCTCACCATTTTTCATACTGAGTCAATATCATTCCCAAATGGAATGATGTTCCTAGTTTATATTATTACCTTCTAGCCACCATGTAGAAAAGAGATTGGATTTATTTGCATATAATTTAGACTAGTAATTGTCTATGCATTTTACGCTTTTAGTAGTATTCTCATATATATATATATATATATATATATATATATATATATATATATATATATATATATATATATATATATATATATATATATATGCTGATTATTTATATCATCGACAATTATGCCTTGGGCATAGTCCATTTGTGGAAATTTATTTAATTAATTCCATGAGATTTTTGGAGATTTATTTTTGGTTCAGTGATTTAATAATCATTGAATAATTTATTGAAGGAAAATGCCTTTTTGGAATAAGTCCTTTTATGTTTTGAATTGTGGAGTCTATTATTGACTTTTTATTTTGTGGAATTTTGTGAATTTACTTTAAAACTCTTATGGAGAAATTTGATTTCTTTTTGTTGGGAGAAACTCAAGCATCTAGATTTTGTTTGAAATGGATCCTTGGAACCATGGGGGGATCACTATAGTTTTCCAAGAGTTTCATCTATATGCATCGAGTGTTTATTTTTCTCTCCTCATTCTACGTTTTTGCCAATTTTTTAGGTAGAGCCTCCTATTTCTCCATTTTATTAGTTGCTTTATTTTTCAATCATATAGCAAGATGTTTATCTTTGTTTTCCTTGCACTTTCTATTTATTTTGATTTCTGATTGGGCTTTGTATGAGATTGCGATTTTAAAATTATAAAATTATTATTGTTAGGCTATTAGTTTTCTCCCACAATGTTGTAATTGAAATTTTATCACATTTTTGGCTATTGGGATTATCAGAATGAACGTGTTTTGATTACATCTTGAGATTTTGAGTTTTAATTTTTGGTATTTTTGTGTGTGCATTGTTGTGTGAACTCTTGTTTTAGATTGTCACCATGTTGGCATGTTTTATGGATGGGCCTTCAATGTATCTCATAATTGTAGTTGGATTATGTAGTTGGAATTAATGTAAGACATTCTAGTTACTTGTTACTACAATCCGAACCTTGAGTTTTCAATTAATTTTTTGGTTAGTGCACATAGCCAGCAGTAACTAAAATTAGTTGCAAATTGAGAAAATTGATATGTTCACCTAGTGCATGTGATTACTTGGTTGCATGCCATGGGTGTTTTTAAGAGTTGAGTTATCCTCCTATTATTGTTTTGATTTATTTTTGGTACTTTTTTCATCCATGTTAATATTTTTGTAGCTATGGTTGTATTCCTTCAGGACAACATAGATAACATAAAGGTTGTGATGATATAATTATTGTGATATAAAAATTATATTGATAACATAATTATTATATTACTGTCATATAATATAATTATATTATAACAATTATATTTATTATGATTATATATTAATTATATAATTCACATTTAATTAATGGGGCCACATGTCAGAGTGGTGATCATTGGTGAAAGGGTGCCTCTCACATAAATAATGAGATGTGCAATCTCATTCATAAAAGAAAAGGAGATAACAATTGAATACAATTGCAAATTGCATATTGTCTATGGTTGGGAGGGAAAAAATGGAGTTCTTACCCATGGTTCAATGAGCACAATCGGAAAAAAAAAAATGGTATCAGAGCAAGTTCTCCTACCAGTCTGTGAGTTTCATTGGAAGACAAATTTTCTTATACAAATTAACAGTATAAGAAAACTTGTAGATAAGTTTTATTGTCATATTTAATATTGAGTCTTGGTGGAGAGTTTATGTTCTGAATTTGGAAAAGAATTTAGAAATATTTATGTTGGTAGATGTATGCGGCATAATAATACTTGGGTTTTTCACTATTTGAGGAATAACTTGACAGGAGTATGTGACATAGACAACCAAATACACATTGTACACTAGCTTCTTAACTCCCATAGCTTTCCAGTACGGCAGTGTTGGATTTCTATCTGGATTTTTCTTCCCAGAGATAAGGCAGATTCTACTCTATCCCATATTGCAAGACCAATTATATAAGGAGTCATAGAAAGACAATGAAAGCATTCCTTCAAAGTAGTTGAAGTAAGATCTGAGAATGGTGAGGTAGGAGTAAGAGAGAATGTCCCGTCTCTCCCAATTGCAGTGTATCCGATGCATAATCACGATGTCTCCAAGGGAGAGCTTTGCAAACGACACTCCTTTACCTGCTTCCTGTGAAGTGAAGTGGATCCACCCTGAGTCAACTATTCTCACTACACACTTCAATCCCTTCGTGAATGCTGCTACCTCAGGCAGATTTGACGTCGATGCATCTTCATTTTGTGATTCCTCTTTGCATGCCATGACAAGTCAAAGCATCTGAGAATGATGACAGTAATATTGAGAGTCTTTTTGATAAGAGTAGCCACAGTGGCCATATGGGTGAGTGCTTCCTCAATGTTGCAGCAATACTCAGGCTTGAAGATACCAAAGGACGTGCTTTGACTAAGGGGACTCTTAGTAGAAGTAATCATTACAATTTTGATTTCTTAGAAATAAATTTCTAGTAGAATAGATTTTACTGATTGGTTTTGTTGGAGATTTGTGGGGAGTAATACACATTATAAAGAATGCAAATATAGCATAGAGTGGCGTGTGAGTATAGTTGATGTGCATATTTGACTCTATTACCAACTTTGGCTTTGGATGTGCACGGTGCCAATGAAGGAACGCAAACATGGAGACACATAAAAGCAGACATGGAGAGTAGAGAGTGTTAAGATACTCCTATGGACATGTGCATGACTGCATCGTCGGTGATGATTTTGCAAATGCACCAAGGAGATGCTCACAATTATTTTTCCATTATTGAAGGAGTCAAGTATCATACTAATAATGAAACTTTATTCATTCTTTGCGGAGAATATTAACTTGGAAGTGGAGGGATAATAATTTCTATACAGATGGTTTCGATCATAACATAATAAATTGGGTTTAATATTTCATTGTGATGCATATGCAAAATTGCAGAACATAGGGGATGCGTGCCAACTATTTGATAGTCTGTCAAATAGGAATACAGTTTCACGGAATGCTCAACTGGCATTTGTGTTAGTACTATTTTGTTCCTCTCAATATAGAAGACATAAGCAGGCCCTGTGCAAAAATAGTACAAGTAGGTTCAACAGATGTGAACTAAATGTAAATTCATTTTACCAAAAAATTTGCATTTAAGTTATGATGACATTTGATTTGCTTTCAGAAAAAAAAGATAGTGATATCTTTTCCTTTCCTGAAAAGGGAAGACTGATTCACATCTATGCCCGTACTTCAAATGACAACACCTTCCTATCCTTTGGCATTTATGAGACTAGTAGGAAGCATGATTCTATACATGTTTCAGTTTCCATCTCCATTATATTAGAGTAATAATGAATGCCTCCTCAAATTGAATAGGCATAAAACCTTTATGAAGTACCTCCATGTGGAGTTTATAGTAGCCGATTCATAAGAATTAATACCACGAGGTTAACATTCTTGGATTTACTATAGTCTACAGAAAACTATCATGAGTATGTTATTTTCTTAGGACTAAATGATAATACAAGGTTGGATGCACATCAACGTGAAAGAATGAAGTGGTTTTGGGATCCTTTATTGGATGAAAGGACCAAACTCGAGCATGGAAGAAGACCAATACTCATAAAGTAGATTATATAGGAAGGATGTTGATGAGCGTTTGTTCTAGAATAGTGAGATACATACTCTCTCCCGAGTACTATTTTTTATTTTGTAGTTAGTTTCTTATCTCTATATGTACTATAAGAGTCATTTTCTTTTTTATGTTCATATTCTTTTCCTTGGTTTCCAAGGATGTTCTTGCAGGAAAAGAGAATGGTGCATTAGGAATATTGTCAAGGCATTTGTGCAAGTGGTGGTAGCATATGGGATTAAAAACAAAATTCAAGACAAGGGGGCTCTCCCAATCAGAGGGAGTTGTCTATGAGGGATTTTTTTTCTATTATCACAATGGTAATATTCCTTTCGAGTCTAGGGCTTGATCTTATGATGGTAGCTCCAAGGTGGTCTTGGATCTAGTACTTTCAATTGTATGTAGATCATGCTAGATGATGAGAGTCTCTTGGAACTATGTAAGTAGGGTATGATTATATGACAAAAGGAGCAACTAGAGGAATTTTTTTAGTTGAATTCTGAGGATCTTGATCATATTCAGGGATTAGGCCTTGTCAAGATGGTTTCTCTAGTAATAAGGAAACTGTAACAATTAGAGGACTATGATTCATATGATGGAGTCCCATGTATGTAGGTTGGAAGGCCTTTTTGTCAACATCTAGGTCGTGATATCCCTGGATAGATGGATACTTGTTGGATCAAGGAGTATTTAGGAGAAGAGTTTGATGCATCTTGTGTGAAAGTCATGTAGGTTAAAGAATGAAGACACAACTTGCTGTCATGAGGCTGAGTTGGTGGCACATATCTACATTAGTTTCTTTGAAGAGGAACAATTAACATTTAGAGAGAGTCTAACAATCCTTCACAAGAAACATTGGCTAAGGAGGTTAGAAGGTTGATATTAGATTTAGAGGGAGTTTGACATTTCATCAATTGATGTTGGAAGCAACCTTGGATGAGGAGATCAAAAGGTTGATATCTATTTTAGAGAGAGTCACATCATCATGAAGATATTCTTAATGCATTTTTTTTGTGAGAGAAAAGTCTGAGGTGCAATCCCTTGTTAATGAATTCTTCTCTATGAGGGAGAAGTTTGAGTTGTAATCCCTTGTAGCATTTTTTCTCTTTGAAGATAGAGAAATTTGAGGTATCAACCCTTGTAACATTTTTCTATGAGATGGAGAAATTTGAGGTAGTATCCCTTGTAGAATTTTTCTCTCAAATGGAGAAATTTGAGGTGTCAACCCCTGTAGCATTTTTCTCTGAGATGGACAAATTTGAGGTGTCAGCCCTTATACTGCATTCTTCTTTGTGAGGGATAAGTTTGAAGGGAAATCTATTTTTCCACCCTTTGGGAGTAGATATGGTGGATCCACCCTCTAGGAGTAGCCATGGTGTATGTCATGTGAGATAATCCATAACTTATCACTTGTGTTTATTCACCCTCTAGGAATAGCTATAGTGAACGCCATGATGAGATAATGGAATCACATTGAGTGATTCCATGGTGGGCACTTGTTCTCATTTATATTTTCATTCATGGGAGTATCCATGATGGACCCACCCTCTGTGAGTAGCTATGGTGGAGGTCATGTGAGTGACTCCATGACTAAACATTTGTGTTGAGTCACCCTCTGGGAGTAGCTATGGTGACCATCATTGTGAGATGATGAGATCACGTGAGTGATTCTGTGATGAACACTTGTATTTATTTTCATTTCCATTCATGGGAGCAGCCATGATGGAGCCACCCTCTAGGAGTAGCCATGGTGGAAATTACTCTATAAATCAAATATCTGAGTAGATACTCCCTAGATAAGAGAGAGTGTTAATTCTTTTGTAGCTATGGTTGGATTCCTTTAGGCCGACATAGATAACATAAAGGTTGTGATGATATAATTTTATTGTGATATAAAAATTATATTGATAATATAATTATTATATTATTATTGTGATAACGTTGTAATCATATTATAATTATATTATAATAATTATATTTATTATGATTATATATTAATTATATAATGAATTAATATATAATTAAAATTTAATTAATGAGGCCACATGTGAGAGTGGTGACCCTTGGTGAAAGGGCACCTCTCGCATATATAATGAGATGTGCAATCTCATTCATAAAAATAGAAAGATATGACAATTGAATAAAATCTCAGATTGACACACTAGAATGCTCAAGGGAGATAATAGCATATTTTATATGGTTGGGAGGGAAACAATAGAGTTATTGCCCATGTTTAAATGCAAACAATCAGGAAAATAACACATGTCCTTGGTGTAAACCAATTAGATGTTATATATTATCCACATCCTTGGTGTAGACCAAGTGGATGGTTCTTATATCCTTGTCTTTGGTGAAGACCAAGTAGACAAGTTAGTGCTCATCATGTCCTTTGTGTACATGAGTGGACAAGTTTTGGTTTATCAGATCCTTGTTTTAGACAAAGTGAATGAAGTCTTATATTCATGTCTTTGATGTAGACCGAGTTGATGAGATTATTGTCATTGTCTCCTTTGTGATATTTAGTTTTAGGACTAGGTGTGCTAAGTAGGTATTAGAAGTAGCTCCTTATGTGTACCTTGAATAACAAGTGGACATATTAGACATGTCTAGGAGATCTTTAAAAAGTGATAATGTAATAAAATGAATTGGGTATAAATATTAAATAAGATAAATTGGAAACCATAGATGTCAATTATTGACTCATATGGGTAGTGAAAACATTGAATCCCCAGATGCAATGAGTGACCCCTATGGGTGGTAGATGGTACTTGAGTCCTCAGATGTTAGATATGACCTATATGAGTATGGATACTCCCTATGTTTAGTACTCTCGTATCTAGCTCTAGTAGCTATGAGTAGTGCCTTGGTATTGTGGTTGCATTGTTTATAAATTTCACTATGGATGTTTACCTTCATGCTGAGTGTTCTCCATGTGTTCATGATTATTTACATCAATTACATTGATTGGCATAAGTGTATTCTTACATTACATTGTACGCTTGATTCCTTGTTTAGGTTGTGTGACTACCTCCATGAGCATGGTGGGGTGGGATTGAGGGTTCCACATGGTTGAGTGGCATGACCAACCACCATTGGGGACCAATTTACAGGCGATGGACTTGATTAAGATAATCTATGTGTTGTGGATCACTCCTTCTTCCATTGCTCTTTCTCTTTATTTCTTTATATACTCATGTTGTAATTCAAGTTATTTCTTTTTTTATATGATGTTTATAGATGCAATCAAGTGTAATTAACCTTGATTTAGTGTATGCAGTACTCCCTGGTATGGAGATAGCATTTATTAGGTTGTACATTAGTGTCAACACAAGAAATTATGTAAATGGGAAGATATGTGCATTCAATTTCTGTCCCTTCACATATATTTATAGGTATATGCATATTGTATTTATCTTGCGCATTCACTAATTCTTATTGTGGATTTGTTATGTAAAGTTGTGCATATTTGCCTATGGTACTTTGCATTTGTGATAGTTTGTACTTTGGATGGGCTATGAAAATTTGGATCTTAGATCTGGTTTCCTTTATTTCTTGGAATTATTTTTGTGTGTTCATTTCCCATTTTGAATTCTATTTTGATATGGTTGAACTCACTTTTAATTTGGGATTAAAATGAAGCTAGTGCAGTTGGTTCTTGAGGATTGATTTAGTCTCCTCCCTAGGAATCTATGTATCATTGACTAGCTTGGATCCTTGAAGGTTGTGTCATGTTTTCCAGAATTTCAAGATGTGGTCGTGGAGTGTGTCCGTGTTTTTTTTCTTGTGTTTCGAGTGGTTTGGGAACCCTATGAAGTGCTAGTAAGACTTAAATTCTTGTGTTTATTTCTTAGTGATTACTGTATGTTTCTTTGTTGCTTATGCATTTTCATCATGATTATGAACTTATATCATTGATGTTATTATTTTTGTAAAAAAAATTTATTCAGTGCATATTTGACCCTTTGTTCTAAGGGTTATTTGGTAGGGCATCTCTCTCTCTCTCTCTCTCTCTCTCTCTCTCTCTCTCTCTCTCTCTCTCTCTCTCTCTCTCTCTCTCTTAATTACCCTCTTTCTTTTTCCACCCCTTATGTCTCTCTCTACCTCGTCTCTCCCCCTCTCCCCTCTCTCCCTTTTATTTCATCCTTTCCCTTGTTTTTTTTATGACCTTTTTTTCTGGAAGAATGTGAAAATATGTGCTTGAGAGATGCCTTGGTGTTGTCATTGATGTCAACACATTTCTCTATTTGAGAAACTGATGTAGTGAAGTTCAATGAGTTTGTTTGATTAGTATAGAAAGTATGGTGAACTTCCGAGTTTGTGGATTGAAGAGTCTATAGAGAGTTGTCTGTAGTTGATTCAGTTCAAGTCTTAGAGGTTTTCATGAAGATTTGAGTGAGTTATGAGTATTTATGTTTTGATTGGGTTTCTAGTTGTTTAGTGGTGATAGAGTGAGATTATTTTTATTTGCATTAATCCACATTGTAATATCTTTCTCTATGGAATTGGAGGTATATTTGGGATATTGATGTGTGTCCTAAATTCAAGTGTTTGATGATTTGGAGCTCTGCAAGTGATTAGTCAAGCATGACAGTCATTACAATTAGTGTTCTTGAGGTTTGGTATGAAGATTTTGGTGATTCCACTTGAGTTGATGCGGATGTTTCTATGGTATTTCATGATGCTTGTGGACATTTATAGATCATGCACCTTTTGTGTTGGTGGTCTATATTGATCGTTGAGCTCGCAAGTGACATTATTTTCGATATGTTGGTGCTCTTCATGTTCTTGGCTAATTAGATGCTTGTAGCATGTTGTGAATGTTCAAGGGGTAACCTTTAGAGGTGTATCATTTTTGAGGCAAAATATTTTGGTCTATTATATGTATTGGATGATATTTCTTGGTTCACATGTAATATTGTATTGTGTATGATTATTTTTAATTAGGTGGTGAGTTTTTATCTGACATTGATGATCTTTGCAAGGTTGACGTAATGTGTAAATAAATGTAATAATCTTGTATTCATGTGTGGTGGTGAATATATGCATGAGTATGTATGTAAGATAAATGTATACATATTTTGAAGGTAGAGAAGAAGTGTGAATAAGAAATTTATTTTATGCTTTAATGGAACTGATCCAGACATAGAGAAGAGGCTATTATATAGTTCTTAATTTTTGGATGTGATCCAAATTCTCTTGTATAGGCAATGAGCCTTCCTTGCGTAGTAAGACTTTTTATTTTGAGTTGTTATCTCTAGGTGTGCTTGAATACACATGAATTACCTATTGTAATACTTTTAATAGAGTATACCTATCTTGTGGGTTCATCTCCACCATAGTTTTTCCCTTAATCAAGTTTCTGCGTACAATTTTTTCTGTGTTATGTGTGTTCATGATGTGTTGTTGATTTATGCTTCCATGTTTAATTATAAAATATGAGAATAAGTTTAAGTTTTATGAGTTTTTGTGATAAATGATTCTACTCCCCTTCCTCTCAGTTATCTACCCTATTTTCATCAATTGGTACTAGAGAAGGTTCCTCCAAATAATTTTAACCACTTGAGGTGATATGGGATGACAACTTAGAAAAATGACAGTTTGATATTTGATGGTACAAACTAATCTCTTTTTAAAAGTCACATGGAGTGTCATCTAAGATGCATCAGTGAACCTTTTTGGGATATTACTAACACCTAGTATACTTCTCCTACAACTCCAAATGAGATAAAAAAAAAGGCTAAATACAATGTTAGAGCTAGAAAAGCCTTGTTTGGTGCTCTAACTAACAATGAGATGATAAATGTTATGAAATTAGAAATTTCTAATGAGATCTGGAAGAAATTGGAAACCTTGTATGGAGGTGACATTTATGTGAAGATTGGAAAGTTGTACAACCTAAAAGGAAAATATGATATTTTGAAGATGGGAAAAGATGAGAACATTACTTCTTACATGCAGAAGATGGATGAAATTGTGAGAAATATCAAATGTATCATTGAACAATTGGAAGAATCAAATATTATTGTTAAAGTGGTCACATATTTACATGTATCCTACAAGCATAAAGTTTTTGATTATGGTAAAAATAGGTTTTGAAGGGGCCCCGAAACCCTTTAACATAAATATAAAGAGATAAGCATGGAAGGCCAAAAGAACAACTAGCTACCCCAAAAAGGAGCAGACTTCAAAGGGACAAATCCCAGATATTCAAAAGTTGCTACTATTGATTATTAAAAATATAAATAGAGACATGTTTATTGGTAAACTTACATCTTTTGAGATGAGTGAATTTTTTTATTCTCTTCCTAAGATACAATCTGCATTCAAGGATATTGTTTTAAGAAAGGATAAGAAAAGATGTGATCTAGGAGAAAGTTATTCAAGGAGGATATCGAGATATGAGAAGGAGATAAAGGAGATTGAAGATGAAGAGAAAAATATTGAGGATCTTGAAGCCCTTATTGCAAAGAGATTTCCCAAAGGTGCCAGTAAGTATGAAGGAAAATTGCCTCTTAAATATTTTTATTGTAATAAAATAGGTCATTTTTCGTCAAGATGTCTGGAAAGAGTTCCCAAGGATAAACACAAGAAACCTAGATTTCAGAAGAGATGATATTATGCTATTGATGGTGTAACAAATGATGAATCTGATAAAGGATTTTCAAGTGATGGTGAATGGGTATTTATTTCTATCAAGAAAGATGATCCAATACCTACTAACTCTACTAGCTACATGAATGTGGAATTTTTTGGGCCACACAAGTTGAAGAGAAAGATGAATGGGTGATTGAAAGTGGATGCTCTCATCATATGACATGTGATAAGCATAAGTTTGTGAGTTTGGAAAATTATGAAGGTGGTGTTGTGAGGTTCGGTGATGATACAACTGGTATAATCCATGGCAGATGATCTATTTATCTTGATGGTAAGAACAATGCTGATGGTGTCTTATATGTTTAAGGTATAAAGAATAATATTATGAATGTTGGAAATTTGGTTGACAAGGGATATGATCTTCAATTCAAGAATGAGAAACTGTGTAGAATCTTGGGAAGTTCCAGAATTGAAATTGCATCAGGTACAAAAACTAAAGGTAACATCTTTTATTTAAGTAGTGCTAATAAAAGATGTTTGTTTCCTCACATTGATGAAAGTTGTTTATGGCATATAATAATGTGTTATGTGAATTTTGATAATATTCTTAAGATAATTTTTACTTAGGCTTTGATAGATCTTCCTAGGTTGATGAAACCTGCTAACACCATGTGCAAGGAATATCAGTTGGGAAAATGAACTAGAGCTACTTTCAAGAGTAAGAATCATTGTTCAAGTGGATTATTGAATCATACGCATACTGATTTGTGTGGTCCTTCTAGAGTTAAAAGTTTTCATGGAGATGGATATTTCATGTTTTTAATTGTTGATTATTCTTGGATGATGTGGGTTACTATCTTGAGGGAGAAGTTTGAGGTTCTAGACAAATTCAAGATTTTCAAGGCTACAATTGAGACAAATATAGGTTTGAAGTTGAAGTGTCTAAGATTTGATAGAGGTGTTGAATTCACTTCTGGTGAGTTCAATGCATTTTATGAAGAACATGAGATAAGAAGATAGTTGTCTTCTTTGAGGACCCCTTAGAAAAAATAGAACCATAACTGATCTAACCTTTCTAGTATCTTGTATTCCTCTGATCTTGGTTGGTCTTCATCATCATCAGCATTAGTTAATCAATCTTCAACATTACTAGGGTATGTGCAGGATCATGGTATGCCAAAAAGTGGTGATGTGAAAAAAAATTATTTTCACTCGTCCAAAAGTGCACAAATGCATATGTTGACTTTTTAGTAGGCTTGGGTGTCAGTACACTTGGCCAAGCCAAAAGAAAAAGCAAAAGGCTTAATCAGATATCTGAACATATCGGATATCTGATCATATCAGATATCCAATCTTTGCCTGTAAATATAACTCTGTACCCCAGTCACGTTCAACATTTTCACTTTGAAAACGTGAATGAACACAGCTGAGGGTTTTGGATATCTGCTTTGAAATCGCTTATCCAATTCTTCTAAAATCTAAGGTAAGTCCAATCTTCAATTTTTTATTGTGTTTATTGTGTTTATTGTTTTTTAATAGAAATTTACAGTTTTTATATAAAAATTAGCCATTTAAATGAGTTTTTGTATTATTTTTTAAAATTCATTGTAATTATCTATTTGTTTTTTCATTGTAATCAGACATGGAATAAAAAAAACCTCCTAATGATACCACAAATAATACAGAACCACCTCCCAACAATCCCCCACCTCCAGAAGACATACCTGTCACAAACCCTTGTTGTTTAGAGGATCTAATAGGAGATAATCTAAATGAACTTAGAGGATTTCAAACCACCTGTGCAAATATCCCCACATTGGGCCCCATGTTTATGACATTGAACTCAATTATTGAAAACATGGAGAAACTTACACAGCAACATAGTGTTACACTTCTTTGGCGTGATTCCATGCACACCCAATTTGATGATGGGCTTGATTATGATCAAGTCATGAACCTAAATATAACAAAACATGACATAGATAATATTTTTGTGGATCCTAAAACTAGTCTAAAAGTAGACCCTAAAAAAACCAAGTTGTAAATTAAATGGTGCAAAAATAGTGCAATACGTGACAACTTTTGGGACCATTGGTGGATGGTTTTTGATAGACCACCTCACAACAATTTGGATGTCCCATTTTTTTTAATTAAAAAATTGTATGTTGAATTTGTGCTCGGTCACAAGGTGAATTATTGGAGTATGAGACCAAACCAGGGTGTAGGTTTAGGCACTCCATAGGATAGATCATGGGCACAACGGGTGAAATCCCACACATATGTTCCCCCTCCCGAGATCTCACCACCTCCCACAGTGTAGAATCTAGACATTATTGTTGAGGCTGGCTCATAGACAATTCAAGCCATTCACACCTTGAGTGATCTTCTGGTTATGCAGAGCACAACATTTTTGCCTCCTCATCCTGATGCTTCTGGCGCTTCCACATCCTCCACAAGCTCACATGTTTGTGTGCCCCACACTTGCATTATATGAAAGAATATGTGCTTAGGTCCCCTAACTGATAGTGATGCATATAATTTTTCCTTTGAGGTGGATGATTCTACACAACACACTACAAGCACTGAAGCAGCTCATGGAGATGTACATTAGGGGCCTACAGAGCCATGGACTCCCATTGTTACGGTAAGGGTAAATAGTTCACTTTTTACATTGTATTTAAATTTTATTGTTCGTATTTTTAGTAGAATTTCCTTATAATAATTTCCCACTTATCTCTTTTTATGTGTTAGATTTATGTTCATTTGATGACAAAGGAGGAGATGGCATAGGTGGAGGGGTCCACCCTTTCGGCCACAATCATTTTGTCTCGACACTTCCATGGTACACATGCTTTAATGTACTCATTAGTTTCCTTTTAAATTATGATAATAGTATATGTACATTGTTTTCTAATTTTTATGATCATCTTTTACATACTGATGCAGGTGTCACCAATTGCCACTCGGGGGCAATATGAGGGGGTGCAAGTGTCATCCATTGACAAGGGAAAGGTAATTAAGTAATTTAGTTTGTTTATACATACATGTATACTTTTCAGTTGAGCATACTCATTTTTAATTTACATGGTTTATTTGACAGAGAGTGGCATATGATGATGTCGTGAGACCCTATCATCACAATAGAGTCATAGGCATATCCATTCGCAATGATAGCCCCACCATACATACATTTCTAAAGTTGTTTGTGTGTATTTTACTATCAAGTATATATAATATGGTCAAGTTATGATAGTATGAAGTATCTGTTTGACTTTTGTAGGTCACTCCTAGTTTGAGGGAGGCAGAATGCCAAGGGTTTGTATCGCTGATGACTCAGCCAACAATCCTTGAAGAAAGTTCAACACAGGTAAGTTTTAATGTTAATTCAATTATTTTGTAAACATATATTTGCTACCAAGTATTTAACATAAAATAGTATAACTCATAGATAAATCTCATGTTCGCAAATATATACAGGTGGGAGTCGACATTGGTGGCATTGTTCCTGGGCTACCAAGGACGTATATTAGGTCTCTTGTCCGCGGGAGGAGACAGAGAGGTGAGGTATATGAGAATTCAATTTTAGTTTAAATTTTATTTATTATTGTTGACTATGATTCTGAATTTTAATCTAACTTGGGGTTTCACTTTTGTGTTTGAATGCAGGATCCATCAGAGCCATAGAGTACTTCAAAGAGGCTGCATTTTGATGATCCACTAGTAGAATAGGATGTCCTAGAAATATTTATAGTTGAACTTCTTATTTTGAGATCTCATATGACACATTTTGAGATGGCGTAGGCCACATTGTATCTGGATATGTTGACATGTAAATATGTACAAAATTATTGTTCATTTTGATATATATGAAACTTGATATTTGATCCAATTTGTTAATTACATGTGTTCATTTATTCATTGTTAGTATGTAAATATGCTTGTGTGTATGTACTTATGTGTATGATTTATGCCTTAAGTATATTCATGTATATTCAAGTACATTCTTCATAACCTAAATTCATGTGTATGGGCTACATGCATGACTTAAGTGAATTCATGTGGTATGCTTTATAATCTATGTGCTACATGTATGCTTCATGACTTTAAAAAAATTATGTGTACGCTTTATGTGCTACGTATGTTCACATGTGTAATTCATCATTTGACCTGTATATAAGGATGATACATTGTTAGTATCATCCTTCCATGGAATCGAGGCATTTGAGTCCATGGAAAGGATCAAGGTCTAACTTTGATTTTCATTAAGTGACTTCAATGTCTAACTCAACTCGAGGATTTTACAAACAACTTGGAATCCACTCAAGGAGTTAACCTCACTCAATGATCTAGTAGAGTTCTCTGACTTATTGATCAATCCCACAACCATGCTCATGAGTTCAATATCTCATTTCCTTACACCAATCTCTCCAAGTACCAACACCATCCTAGGCTACCTAGTGCACCTAATGCCTCCACCATACCAAAACTCCAATGAGACCTCTCACCTTGATCCCAACACCATAGATCATCTTATCATGGTCTATTTACCATGTACCAACTTCCCATTCACTCTAATCACCTCAACTTTAACCATTTCTCTTATATAGCCTTTCTAGGCCTGTCTAGTAGCCCTGCAAACACTGAAATCAACAAATTACTCTTGAAATCTCCAAACAACCTGACAAGGTATTTACATTTTCTAATACCCTTTTCATAGTTACTAAATTCATCTCAATCTCAATCCTTTGTCATTTGACTAGTGAAGACTTTCTCCACCCTCTAGCTCTCCATTTAGGCCTAATTATCCCTTGCTCAAAGAAGCAACTCCTATTCCTGCTTATCTCCAAGACTCAAAGAATTGAAATGAGGTTGTCCAATCAGAGATAATGGCATAGTCCATTTGGTGCCGGTACGAACAGTTTGGAAGAAATCCAGTGGTGCAACTTTCAACTGACCCTCACTGCAAGTTTTGGCATCAATCGAGATTGGCGTGCCAAATTCAAACAAATTTGAATCTTCCAGAATGGAGAGATTTTATTGTAGGCCTCAAAAATGTGGTCGTATGGAAACTCATGAATCGTCGATACCTCTCACGGGGTCCGAGATACGAGCCTCAAAAGTTCGCTGCCCAATTGTGCTTAGTGCACCTTGGGGACACTTTGGTCCGGCATGGTTCAGAACATTATAACAACTCAGTGGTCAAAATGTGGTTGTCCCTAGCATTTACCTACCCAATCAAAGCTAATGACATAGTCCATTCGGTGCTGAGATGAATGATTTAGAAGAAACACATTGGTGCAACTTTCAACTAACCCTCACTGCAAGTTTTGGCATCAAGCAAGACTGGAGTGCCAAATTCAAAAAAATTTGAATCTCCCAAAATAGAGAGAGGTTATTGTAGGCCTCAGAAACATGGTCTGGTAGCATCTCACGGATCACCAATACCTCTCACGGGGTCCGAGATATGAGCCTCAAAAGTTTTCTGCCCAATCATGCTTAGTGCACCTTGGGGACACTTTGGTCCGACATGGTCTAGAATGTTCTAGTGACTCAGTGGTCAAAATGAGGTTGTCCCTAGTGTTTACCCACCCAACCAAAGCTAATGGCGTAGTCCATTCGATGTTGGGGATGAACAGTTTGGAAGAGACCCATTGGTGTAACTTTCAACTGACCCTCACTGCAAGTTTTGGCATCAAGCAAGACCGATGTGCCAAATTCAAACAAATTTGAACCTCCCATAATGGAGAGAGGTTATTGTAGGCCTCAAAAATTCATTCCTGTAGCATTTCACGGATCACCTATACCTCTCATGGGGTCCGAGATACGAGCCTCGAAAGTTCACTACCCAATCGTGCTTAGTGCACCTTGGGGACACTTTGGTCAAGCATGGTCCAGAAGGTTCTAGTGACTCAGTAGTCAAAACAGGGTTGTCCCTAGAATTTACCTACCCAACCAGAGCTAATGGTGCATTCCATTCGGTGTCTGGATGAATGGTTTGAAAGAGACCCATTGGTGTAACTTTCAACTGACCCTCATTGTGAGTTTTGACATCAAGCGAGACTAGCGTGCCAAATTCAAAAAAAATTGAATTTCCCAAAATGGAGAGAGGTTATTGTAGGCCTCAAAAATGTGATCCTGTAGCATCTCATGGATCGCCGATACCTCTCATGGGGTCTGAGATACGAGCTTTGAAATTTTTTTGCCCAATCATGCTTAGTGCACCTTGAGGACTCTTTGGTCTAGCATGGTCCGAAACATTCTAGTGATTCAGTGGTCAAAAAGGGGTTGTCCCTAGTATTTACCCACCCAACCAGAGCTAATGGTGCAATCCATTCAGTGTCAGGATGAATGATTTGGAAGAGACCCATTGGTGTAACTTTCAACTAACCCTCACTACAAGTTTTGGCATCAAGCGAGACTGGAGTGCCAAATTCTAACAAATTTGAATCTCCCAAAATAGAGAGAGATTATTGTAGACCTAAGAAACGCAGTCCTGTAGCATCTCACAGATCGCCGATACCTCTTATAGGGTTCGAAATATGAGCCTTGAAAGTTTTCTTCCCAATCGTGCTTAGTGCACCTTGGGGACACTTTGGTCTGGCATGGTCCAAAATGTTCTAGTGACTCAGTGGTCCCAATGGGGTTGTCCCTAGCATTCACCCACCCAACTAGAGCTAATGGCATAGTCCATTTGGTGCCAGAATGCAATCCTTGAACACTATCCCTTCACCCCAGGGAATCATCATTTTACTTTGGACACATTTGACCAATTTTGACTTAATGACTCCAACTATTACATCATTTGATGATATAAATATACATCTAATTAAAACAATACAAATGTAATGATATAAAATTAAGATGATACAAATCATATAAGGATATAACATTCATAGTAAGGAAACATATTTTTTGCACTTTACATGGCATTAAGACGATACAAATGTGGGCTCTTAATATTTGCAAATCAACCCCATGGGCTCTTTTATATTTCAAATTTTGCATCTAATTTTGTATATACAAAATTTGGCATCTAAATATGCACATTACATTTGATTGTTGCTTTAATATAGAAAATTTGACATCTAACTATGCACATTACATTCGATTGTTATTTTAATATATAAAATTTGACATCTAACTATGCACATTACATTTGATTGTTGTTTTTATATACAAAATTTGGCATCTAAATATGCAAATTACACAACTATATATAAAAATTAAGTGTCCTTTTCGCTCCACTCCTTGCATTCAGAAGGCAGAAGAAAAGTTAATAGATAATATAAGAAGTTTATATAGGTTGAGAAAAAGATTATGAACATGTAAAAGTAACTAAACAAACCAAAGAACATGACTAGACAATGCATAATGAAGTTTACCATCATAAAAGATTGGCTAATCAAATGCACACCTCAATCTTCTAGATCTATCATATATGTATCCAACTACATTTACAATCCACATATAAAACCAAGTTTATTGGCTCAAACAAATAAAGCAAAAAATTACAATTAATTTATTGAACGTAATCATAATAAACATGGAAAACCTTGCAACTTGAGTTGAACTTACCTACTGAAGTGTGCCAGAAGGGTCATCTCTCTTCTTGAGGGTATTCAATATTGCTTCATGATCAACAGTACTAATAGTCCAAAGTTCCTTTGTCTTTGGTTTTCCTTGATGTTTCAACAACTTAACATTGGCTGCTATAATAAGGTGTGAATACATGAGAATGGTTTTGTGCTTCTCATAGTCTTCAAACGCAGGAATGCCATTATTTCTAATCATATATATGCGCAACCATATTCCTGTAGCAACATGTGATCCTGTTGGATATGTGAACATATCATCATCTGTCGTCAGTTGTGCAAGTTTATGCTTTCCTCATACATAATGTGCTAACCAATAATCCGATCTCTCATCATTCTCTTGTGGTGAAACCAATGCAAAAACATGTCCTGGCTGTAGAAGATCTAAAAGATGGTCGTAGTCAAGTGAACAATCCATGTCATCATTTATTACAAAGACTATGAGAGATAAAGGAGTAAGATAATGTGGAACCCATGTATCAACCCACTCACTTGACTCACAGTGATCACAATCACACTGAAGACAACTCGGACAATAACAAGCCAACTCTCGTGTCCAAATGGTCCATGTACTAGCATCTAAGCTTCAAAATGAATGCATTTTTGAAGAATCTTTTACAGTTTGACAATCCAACCTATCTCCTATTGTGCCCAACTCAACCAACCAAAAGAATCTATGCACCACTGAATCAAGAGTCCCCCCATGTGACAATGTTGAAGTACACCAATCAACAATAGTATAACATCAATGATTTTTGGACTTGAAATCCTCAGTTTCTCCTTAGCTAGAGCTCTCTTTATGCATGTACCTGCTCCATCATGCTCCCCTTTTCCATGACTAGCCTCAAATAAACTCCAAATATGAGGTACACCTCTCTCTACATGCATTATATAACCAATAAAACATATGAGCATTTTTTAATTGACCTATGCAGTTATCTGACCAAATGAGATGTCTATCCATAGCAATATTATTTTCCCACACCCACTCAAAATAATTCTCAAAGCAATGTTGGACAAACTCAGATGAGTGGGATCTATCATTGCTCATATAAAATTGATACTCTTTGATTATCTTCCAGTCATCTTCTGTACTATCAGGGGAATGTCTATATGTTATGTGCACAAAAATAGAAACCTGAATAGAATTGTAATATTGAGCTTGCAACTCGTTTTGGGGCTGCAATGTATAGTTCTCTGCAAAGTCAACAACCAATATAATAGTGCCAATTAGGGAAAGTGTCCTTACACATCCTAAATTGTTGATCCAACCACTGAGACCTGTGACTATGCCTTGCATACTTGTAAAAAAGATTCTTCCTGAAATCTAAAATAAAATCAGCTACATTGCATTCTTTTGTAACCAACTCACATCTAGAGCCTTCACCTTCACTTTTTAAAGTATATTTAACAGTTTCATATACCTTTTTGTGGATAATTGTCTTTCCAAAATCATTCTCGCAGCCCTCATGAAAACATTCAACAAACTTCACTAGCCCACCACACTCTGAGCACTGGTCATTTAAGCAATCTTTTCTATAAAAGAAACATTCATCATCTCTAGGACATAAAAAATGATCTAGCGAGTCTCTTGATGATTTTGGAAGAGCACTTGCACCACACTTCTCCAACATCTCACTAGTATGCAAAGTAGAATGAATGGATTGTAACAATTCATGGTGCATTGAAAACTCCACATGATATTTGCCACAAGTATTTCGAATCTTAAGAGGCACACAAAAAAAAGGCTTCAAGGCTTCAAAAGATCTTTGTGATATTTGCAATGCTGGATGTGTCTCACAAATTTTTTTTGAACAAAATTGTTTGACTCACCTCCAAATAATTTTTGGGATGTGAGGTGCGGTCTCAAATGCCAATTCTCAACTTCGAGACATCCTTCACACTTGGTGACACTCTTGAGTTAGATTGCCAAAATAATTGAATTTGATCCTTCATAGCATTGGTAAGCTTCTTATCACAATGTGAAAGTCTCCCACCATAAGCCCATGTATCATTTTGAAGAGGATCATCAAGTCTTTCTCTTCTTGCAAGTGCTCTATCCAAAGTTTTACGATTTAGATTCAAGTCAACACAAGTTTGTCTCATCAAATGAGTCTTTCTCAAGTGATGACTTACTTAGGAGGTTGTAATAACCCTCCTAGCCGCTCTCTTATCTTTTTCATTGGTAGTCTTCCCAATGGAATTGAGAGCACTAAAAAGATTTCTCACAATAATAGCATCTCGCTCCTTTTTCTTGTTCACACTAATATTCAATTTGACTAGTATATGTCTCATCTTTTGCATCTTTAACAATTGCACAAACATTTGACATTTCTCAACCAACATCTTGTGGCTAAAAAATTGATCAAAATTTTTTGAAACCCACAACCGAACGGTTCTTTCTGATCTCTTTCCATCAAAATTGCTCATTATGTTCTCATCAATTTCAATTAACCATTTAGTTCTTCTTGAAAGTCTCAATTTTGAAGTTTTTCTTTCTTCCTCCGAAGGGACTTCATTTCTAATATAATTTGGAGATGTGTAATGTTGATTTGGTTCTTCTACACCATTATCATTATTAATTCCTTCATATTCAATTGGTGGATTGTCATTGACAATGTACACACTTCCATTGTCCACATCTACATGTTCATTTTCAAAACCTACATTTTCATCTTCAATCCCTACATTCTCATTTTCAATATTATTGTCATAAGTCATTTCAAATTCATGTTCTTCACTTGAAACCACATTCAAAGGTGGGTCTATGCCGACATCTTCATTAATATTTAACATACCTTGTCTCTTGTTCCGATGGGAAACCCTATCCATTTCTCTATACACTTCAACATTTTCCTTTGTGACTCTCCTCTTCCATTAATGCTTTCAACAACTACTACTCCACATAGTTAAAAAAGGTGATGTAAATACCATTGGTAATAGAGAAAATCCAACCAAAAAGTGGTTTTTTGTCTTCCCTAGAGACAAAATGTGATTCGCTACAACTCGACTCCCATAGTTTTGCAAAAAAATGTGCCTCTCTGGAGGGATCCAAAGAATATTATTTTTACTATTCACTATTAAAAAGAATCAGATATCCGATATTATCTGATATCCGATATCTCCCACCATAATTTTCCCAAAATCTCTCTCTCTCTCTCTCTCTCCTACTCTCTCCCTTGTTTCTCTCTATCTCTCTCCTACTCTCTCCCCTTCCCCATCTCTCTCTCTCTCTCTCTCTCTCTCTCTCTCTCTCTCCCCTTATCTCTCCTACTCTCTCCCATTACCCTTCTCTCTCTCTCTCTCTCTCTCTCTCTCTCCTACTCTCTCCCTTATTTCTCTCTCTCTCTCTCTCCTATTCTCTCCCCTTCTCTCTCCTACTCTCTCCCATTACCCTTCTCTCTCTCTCTCTCTCTCTCTCTCTCTCTCTCTCTCTCTCTCTCTCTCTCTCTCTCTCTCTCTCTCTCTCTCCTTCCCCTTCTCTTTATGTCTCCCTTCTTTCTCTCTCTCTCTCCTACTCGCTCCCCTTCTCTCTCCTACTCTATCCCCTTACCCTTCTCTCTCTCTCTCCTACTCTCTTTCCCCCTCCTCTCTCTCTCTCCTACTCTCTTTCCCCCTCCTCTCTCTCTCTCTCTCTCTCTCTCTCTCTCTCTCTCTCTCTCTCTCTCTCTCATACTCTCTCCCCTTCCCCTTCTCTCTCTCCTAATCTCTCCCCTTCCTCTCTCTCTCTCTCTCTCTCTCTCCTACTATGTCCTACTCTCTCCCCTTACCCCCCCCTCTCTCTCTCTCACTCTCTCTCTCTGATCTAGAGCCTTCACCTCCACTTTTTAATGTAAATTTAAAGGTTTCATATACCTTTTTGTGGACAATGTACCTTAAATGTTCTTACATCAATTTTTATGCCACTGTTAGTTTCTAGAACACATGATGAGCGTACGGTGGTTCAACATATGTGTGAAATTTCTTTTCCAGAGTTAAAAAATCAATTGATTGTATTCAATCGAGGGGAAGTCCATTGACATCTACTAATTCAGTATAGTCAGACTACCGAAATTATAAGGAGTCTGTAGAAAAATCCTGTGTTGGATACTTTCAAGAGGACTTGGGTTGAAATTGTTTGTCATCAAATCAACTATGCAGGTATTTTTTCAAAATCATTTTGTATATCAAATAATATAATACATACTAATATAAAAATTTATATTATAATATTAATGCTATGCTATTATTATTTAATATTAATATTAAAAAAATAATTTGTAATATATATTTTAAAATTGAAAAAAATACACAACACAATTAATATTAACATTAAAAAATTACAATTTAATATGAAACTTGAATTTGAAAAAAGAGGTGCAATTGGAATTTCAAAATAGACAGGAAGTTTCAGATATTCGATATTATCAGATATCCGATTAGGCTTGGTATTTCCTTGGGCATTACCAAACGTGGGTGGTCAACCCTTTAGGCATGTTTAGGAGATGGTTTTTGATACCGAGACTTTGACCATGTAGTTGATGACTATTTTTTCACCCAAAATTGATGAAACGAAAAGGGTTTCTTAAAGACATTATCAACTTTCCATCAATATAATTGCTGTCAAATTTTGAGTTCAGTAAGTAATTATTACTTATTTTTCAATTGACTTATCTTTAAAGTCATAATTGACATACTGATTGAAAAACAACTATAACTTTCAAACCGTTTAACCTTTTTGAAATCTGAAACATGCGCCACATTCTATGCTTCGGCTACTATAAGAAAAAAAAAAAGTTTTGAATTTTGTAAACTTTTGAATTAGTTAAGGTGGTCAAACACAAGAGTTTTTTATTCTTAAAAAGTTGTAGCAGAAAATTCATAATTAATTATTTATTTGACCAAAAATTATAAAAAATATGCGTCACACCTAGGCATGAGTCTACAACTTATATCTAGAATCTTGGGAAAATATATCATCATTTGATTGTGATTAAGGTGGTCAGACATACACGTACTCTTTATTTTTTCCCTGAAATTTTTGTACTACTACATTGAAATCTAAAATTTTGAATAATTAGATTAAAAAAAATTCAAACAAGGGCTAGTAGTTTAGAAACTACATTCAATTTCTTACAAATTCTATTCTTACAACATTTTCAAATAAGGTTCATAAGATGTTCAACCTTTTACGTCAAGTTGACTAACCTTGATTTTCTGATTTTTCATTGCCACTTAAGGCCATAGTTTGGTATACCATGATCCTGCACATACCCACTATCATTTATAGTAACACAACACACATAAGAAAGTGGTCTAAAAGAGTTTGGCAATAAAAACTGAAAAGAAAACTATGGGAGGGGTATTACAGATGGACTTAAAAATATAAATGGTTGAATTTGGAGAAAAATGAGACCTTGACATGTAGAAGAATGGTAATGTTCAATACAATCCACATGGCATATTTTATATGACACACAGAAAAGATTTCGTCTAGTTTTGGACTTTGTTATTCTAAATGGATCATATTGTTTATATAAAAAGAATTGAAGGATTGATAACGTTTGTTGTAGTATATGAATAAAAACTGGTATAGAATTCTTTTGTAGGACATCTTTTCTTTCTTAGACAAGACAAATGGAAGATGATGCAACTGAATCATGGAATAACATAATTATTAACAGTCCTCTAAAGGAGACATGGGTGGTGATGGGTTTAAAAAGTGGTCAAAATAAATATGAAAAAGAGAACTTTTCATTGATTTTAAATAAATTATATGTACTTTTTTGGAGGTTATATTGGATTCTAAGTTATTTGAATTGTGAGTATGAAAATAATCAATAAGAAAAAAGCAACAATACATTTAATCTATACTAACAATAAGTAGATACCTAATGTAGTTTCATTATGACCTCATTTGCCTTAGCTTCCATCTAGGTAGTATCTTGAGATATTTTCTTTAGGTCCTAGAAATCTTGAGCAAAGTGAACAATAACTATTTTCATATTACCCCTTGTTCTAATACATGGCCCTTTGGTCTCCTCCACAACCACTATCCTTCCTTATCCCTAATATCTTGATTAACCATCATAGTAGGCTTAAGATGACGCTTTTTAAGCTTCTCAATGATAGTTCAAATGTTGCCAGAGGTGTTCTTGATTTTTATTTTTTTGAAAGTGACAAAAGTACATAGATTATCATTAATACTTTTAAGCTTGATCTCTAGGGAAACAATTATTTCCTCAAACTTAATCTTCATTATGTCAACATCCTTAACCAATTTTTCAGTGGTACTCCAATGGATTTCTCTTCTTTCTCATCTATAGGAAGATCATTCTACTAGTTTTTATTCAATTCCTCTATATTCCCCTCACCTTAATATTAATGTGGTTGATTTATTATAACATTTACTTACTCATCTGGAAGGAATCAACTTCCACATTACGAGAAATGACCATTAAGTTTGGAGGGCATTCATGTTTAAAAATTAGGAGAGGGGATCCTAAAATAAGATCATAAGGGAAATGGGGATGACCTTCCCTACAAGAATCAGGGGAATTTTCTTTAGTATCTAGCACAATATCAATAGAATGAGCATGATATGAAGAGTCATCATAGGGGGTAGGGTTAGGGGAAAATAATCCCGGTAAAGGAAAGGAAGAAATGAGTTACATGAAGGAGAGATCCATTAAGAGAACTGTTGAAGGTTCAATTTGGTACAAAAAAATCTGATGGTTTCATGAGGCAATAATGATAAGGTGAAAATCTTTCTCCCTCCTATTTCTTCTACCTTCAATAGAGTCCTTTTGCATTGTTTAAAATTTAAATATAAATGTAGAAAGTGGTCTTGATATGTGTATAAATTTACTCAAATATATTTGTAAGTGATAAATTTATACACATTTCAAGATTACTTTCTAAATTTATATTCAAGATTTCACAAATTGAAAAAGACTCTATTGAAGTTATAAGTAATAGAAACGAATAAGATCTTCACCTTATCATTATAGTCTCATCAAACCATAATTTTTTTTTGGTATCTCTTAATCAAAAAGATCAAATGAAAATTTGTATGCAATACTAATTTGTATGCAATACTAAATCACCAAACTAAATGTCACTTTGAAATACACGATGAGTTTATACTTAATCAAGGGAGGCCAACTCAAGGCTAATGCCTTTTTTTTAACAATGTCACTCAAAATAAACATAGGAAAATTATCTCTCTTTTTCTTATATACACGTGCTAAAAAATATGTGAAAAACACAACGTGATAAAAATATATAGCTTATCTCTAAAGTTAGATTGCAAGATTCCTCCATATTTAAAATAGAGAAAACTGTTCTCTCTGTTCAAGCTCCGATGTAAGCGAATAAAAAGTTAAAAAAAAACACTTCAAATTAGAAAATAAATGTTTATATGTGAATGCCATGTCATTCCATCTCACACATCCATATCTAATAAAAAAATAAAACATGTCTTTTTAAAACCTTCTATGCAACTAACTCTTACACTATATAAATGAACCTTACAAGCCCGTGTGAGAAACACATGGGTTTTTCTATGGCAAGACATGGAGGAATCAAAATAGCCCATAAATAATAAATTTATAGGGAAGGAGCTCGACTAAAATCTCTTTCCAAGATACTATAAATTGGTTTAACTTCATCAAAACATATGCTAAATACACATTTTGTATAGATTTAAAATTTTACATTTTGCATATATTTAAAATTTCACCCAAGCATAAGTCTAAAATTTTCAAATTAAAAATAATTTAAATCATTCAACCCCCTTTATGATAAACATACATTTAATAACTTCATAAATTAGACCATGTTTAATTGGTGTAAACATTAATCAAACTTAATAAAATTTTATAGAAAATAATGTAGATAAAATTTGATATATTTTTTTTCTTTCTCCCTATCAATGAATCTATTGGAATACTTTTACATTCAGTGTATGTGTAAATTATATGTTTAAAATATGTGTAATTAGTTATAACAATATTTGGTAATTGTGCAAGCTTATTACATGGAAATTTGGAATCTCATACTACCTTCGTTTTGAAAAAAAATGAACACTTAACTATTTACAACTAATGTGCATGAATCATCATGCAACTCATTAAAATAAAACATCTAGTGTAAACTGTCTAAAAAAAGACTTTTTAAAGAATTGATTGAAACTTGATCTAAAAATCCTTTTGAATAAATTTTTTTATTTGTTATTAGTTATTTGAATATAAAATATAACTTATTTGCAACTGAAATTGACGTAATACCTATTATTAAAATCATAAATATTTTTTATCTCTAACTTTTACATTCACCAAAAAAATATATTGTTATTAAAATAATACGTTATTATATAAAATACAACTTATATCTAACACAAATGAAACAAGTGTTGATCACTCAAAGCTTTTGGCAATCCCTAAGAAAATGTAAGGTATTTATTGTGCTCACCTTTTATATTTGTGATAAGACAAATTATTGATATGAAATAATCCAATACATATACATTGCTACCTAGTTGTACACATAAGAATAATATTTTTCACCATGATAGCAATACTTGTTTAAGTGAGCATCATATTTTATTAAATAAACTTATTATTTTATAAATGACACACTTATAGTGGATAGCTATGATATTTCATATAAGGTTTTACTTTTGAATGAATTCTTATGAAAAATTTATAGGTTCTTACGTGTTCAAGTGTTGGTTTATTTTGATTAGTATTTGGTATTTTTTTATTTACATGTGAATTATTTATTTACAATATATAGCATAAATATGTGGCAAGCCTAGATATTATAAGCACAAATGAGTGTAAAATTATTCGACCTCAAGTATAATTAATTACTTATAATAATCAAAACAAACTAAATAAATAAATCTTCATTCACACTAAAACCATAATTCCAATCTTTAAAATTAGAGTTTAATAAAATTATAATTCTTCATCATTTTTCATTCTCAAAATTAAATCTCATCAATTTATATTATTAAAATTAATATTTCTACCATTTTTACAAATCAAATATAGATATAACCATGTTCAGATTAAATTGTGTGTAAGATTTCTACATCACTTTTTATACCACACATAATGATGTATGATTCTTTTGGCTCTTTTTATTCTGATAATAGATTATAAGTGTGATCCCAAAAAAAGATGAAAAAATTCCCAAAAAAAATGAAAAAATCATATACACAATTTAATCGAGAAACAATTATATTTTAATATCATAATTAGTTATTATAAAACCAAACTTTATTTTTTCCACTAATCAGATCTCACTTCAACAATTTACTTGTGTACCCAGATGTGCTATCACCTATTCAAAGGATTTTAACCCTCCCCTTAAAAGAAACCTATAAACAGGTAATACATTAATCAACATCCATTGAAAGACAAGCATGAAATACCCTTAATACCCCATGAAAACCAGTCTTAAACTTGGTTGTTTCTACGAAAACAACTCTATTGCAGACACATAGGAAATACAAATAGAAAGACTGAAACAATAAGCCTAAAACTCAAATGGAGACAATCTGATAGCAATACAAATATATTGAAATCTCATACATAAAACAGACTGTTACAATTTGTATTATATTCTCAAAACCAGAAAGAAAAGAGGGAACACCCTATATGCAGAGAAAAAGGCAATATTTACAAGACAGAACATTCAATAAATTCGATACCAATTATTTTGTGCTTCTCAAAATTAATAATATTAATGCTTAATTTATTTTTTTATATATGAATTGGTCAGCAATTTTGTAGTTTTAGGAGTGTTGTAATTATTTGCAGGTAACCTAATGAGCGCTCATGGTTAACACTAATAAATTTCTTCCAAAACGTACTAGATTCTGAGGAAAACTTAAACAAGGCCGCGCTTCTTTACAAGCTGGTTAGGCAGTCGAAGAAGAAAGGTTATGAGCACGATTTTGATACCCTGCCTAAAGAACAAAAAAATTAATTAAGTTTGGCTTTTTTAGAAACATGTGTAGATGGCGAATAAAGACTTCCAAAGTTGCATCTGATAATGGGACACCCTACTCCTTTAACATTTATTGGTCAGACGGCTGGAAATCCTTTTTTTAACTCATGATGCTCTGATACCCTTTTCCTTCATCTCTCCTCGTGCCACTATCTCCTGAACTTTTTTTTGCCTTGGTGGAAATCTGATCATACTGTTCTGCATAGGCTATCCTTCCGACAGAATGTATCTTAAAATTAAAATATTGAATTTTTTTTATTCAGATCTGTAAAAAATATAGCGATTTTCTCGCAGATTTTTTGTTATTTTCTACCATAAATTTTTCGGATCATAAAGAATTCATCTTGAAAATTTTATTAAATTTTGCTATGTTTTACTGAATTTTCAAAAAAGTCAACAATACATTCTATCGAGAGGATAGCCACGACCACACTATTCATGGTAAATAATGTGATCTGATAGCCAGGTCCTTAATGGTATCAGTTGACTCCACCTTTCCAATATTAAATATGGACAATAATTACTCCTCCTTTCTTTTGGGGGATCTTCTGTCCAACCCAAAATTGAATATAAAGAGATGAATTAGTGTTCTGAGAGCTATAGCAATTGCGAAAATATCAACATGGCTGCAAATATAGACCACGCTCTTTCATTTGAGGTTGATGGAAAGCAGAAGATGATTCATTCTATTCTCCATTTTCATTGCTTTTCTTCTGGAAAATCAGTTAAAGAAGTCGTTAACATGGAGGAAGATTTAGAGGAACGGTCAGCAGCTCATGCAAAGATGAAGAAGAAACGTGGAGGATGGAAGACATTTCCTTTCATCATCGGTATTTTGAATTTCTTTTATCATAGGGTAGAATTAATCAACATCAGATTATTTATGTACGTTGTGTTTAAATCTCAACTTCTGTATGCAGGAAATGAGGTATGCTCTGCAGCAGCAATCACAGGCCTGGCTGCAAATATGATTGTTTATTTGATTACCAAGTTTAACATAAAAAGTATTGAGGCCACTCATATTATCAACATATCCAATGGAGGGAATGATCTGTCTCCATTGATAGGGGCATTTCTTGCAGATGCATATCTTGGCCGATTTTGGACCATTTCCATTGGTTCATTTTTCTCTTTTGCTGTAAGTGCCCCATTATAATTGCATGGCCATGAGCTGTTATTTGTTGGAAACTGATCTGTGATTTCCTATGTACAGATTTGGTGTTTTATCTCTACTTTTAACGTACCCCATCTTTGATTTTAGTTGGCATGGTTTTTTCATAGTTTATATCGTATTAAAATGATTGTTTTTGAAATTGATTGTCTATGTTTCTATATCGACATCTCATACCACAGTCTTCCATCTAAATGAATGATACTTGAATATAAAAATGTACATAATTGAATCTAGACACTCTCTCTCCAAACAATCTTTGAACTGTAACACAGTAAATTTTTCTTTTGATTGGAATAATATTCAACTTAAGAACTGTATCATATGAGCCCAATTTTTTGTAGTAACTGTGTGTGTTTGTTTCAGGCAATGATCATTCTAATGCTGACGGCCATGATAGAGTCCTTAAGACCACCTCCATGTGAGCACCAACTACAAGCTTTGGGAAGGTGTGATTCTCCCACCAGGAAACAGTATGCAGTTCTCTATCTTTATTTCGCCTTAACAATTGCAGCATCAGGAGGGCTAAGATACAATTCAGGGACTTTTGGAGCAGATCAGTTTGAAAAGGGTAGTGCAAAAGGAATGAGACAGATTCAGAGTTACTTCAACTGGTATTATTGTGCTCTGTTTGTTTCAATCGTGATAGCCTCAACTGTAATTGTGTATATTCAATCCAGTGTTAGCTGGGCATTGGGATTTGGGGTGTGTGTGTTACTGACAGGAATATCAATGCTATTTTTCTTCTGTGGGACAAAGTTGTATAATCATGTTCTTCCAGAGGGCAGCCCCTTCACAGGGCTTGCCCAAGTGATGGTGGCGTGTCTCAGGAAAAGTCATTTGCCATTGCCTTCCAATGAAGGGGAGTTCTATACTGGAGAGAGAATTGAATCGGGGCTTCCACTTACACAGCAGCTCAGGTATTCTTCTTGGACCTCACTATTTGTTTGCCTCTGGAAGTTTTTGAGAACAAGTTTGTAGAAATCTTCGATTGCAAAGAGGTGGAAATGGGAAATGGAAGAGCATAAAATGCTTGAATTTAGATTTTAAAGCTTAAGATATCTGTAGTTAAAGTTATGATCTCTAACATAATGAATATATAATAGCAGCAATGTGTAGAACATTAATTTAATTTCTCCAATGTTTCTTTTCTTGTCTATTACAGGGAAGAGCCCTGACCCAAAGTTTCCTATGCTACACTCCTTTAATAAAACATTTAAAGAGTATCAAATTAAAAAATAACAAAAGACTATCAAAATAGTAATATAGCAGGAAAAAATCATTTCATCCATGTTACACTTGTCCCTTTTGATGTAATTGTATCAGAAAAAATTTGTCAGCACCCCTTATCCTTTCTCTATCGCTTAACAGGGATAAGTAAAGTGCTTGTCCACCAAGTGGATGGAACTCCCCTGGGAGATTCCTTGCTTTCTGGCCAAGCTGCAGTTGTTGCACCTGCAAACAATTTCTGACTTTTACAGAGGATTTCATTTATGTTCTGTCTGCTTTGCAGTTTGAAACAAATGCTATTTGATATTAATAATAGTGATAAGTTCTCATAATGCACAGGTCTTCTGCAATTGAAAATCCAGGGTAGGTAATGAAAAATCTGACACATCACTATTAAAGCATGCCCTAAAATGAATAGGACGCTTAGAAAAGACAGGACAGAAGTCAAATTTCAAAACGTGTAGGCCTTGTACGGAGATTCACTTTTGTGATGCTTATCATAGTTTTGATTAAGCAAAAGGGATAATTAGGTTCTTTTTCTTCTTAAAATCAAATGGTTGTTGTAAAACTTGTTTCAACAATATAAAAGATCTGACACTGGTTACAGAGTACCATGAACTGGAGGTTGGTGCTAATGGGAAGGAGATTGGCCCTGTCCCTAGAAATTGTGCATCACTTTTTAATCTTCCAAAAATGTCTTTGAGGAACTCAGCATCAGCATCACCACTAGACTCACTCAATTCTAACCTATCAATTCAAAATTGATTATTTAATAAGTTTTTTATTTTATTTTCATTATGTACATGCAAATTGTGTTCTTTCACATTTTACTTAATTTTAATCTATCAATTCAAAATTGATTATTTAATAATTTTTTTATTTTATTTTCATTATGTACATGCAAATTGTGTCCTTCCACATTTTAAAAATAGTAGAAGAAGGCTTAGTTCCAGACAGAATGTACTATTGACTAAATTTTAAAAATGGAAAACACAACAGATTTTGGTGAAATTTTTATCATCTGTTCTTCATGATCTGCACATTTTGTAATCGAAAACCACAAAAGAATTGCAAAAAAATCATTATATTTTTACAAATCTTAAAAAAAAAATTAATTTTTTTTTGTGTTTGATACATTCTGTCTAGAACTTAACCGACGCCATTAAAAATCTGCCCATTTTTAAAACTCTTCCTGTTATATAACTCTTCTGGGAATTTCGATTACTAATAACAGCAATCCTGTAAAAACTGTTAACAGGTTTCTCAACAAAGCGGCCATAAAATCACCAGAGGACTTTTCCTCAGATGGGCACATAAACCAGAACCCATGGAGGCTCTCCACAGTTGACCAAGTAGAACAACTTAAATCCATTATCAAAACTCTGACAATCTGGTCCTGTACTGTCATCCCAGCCATTATGGTTTCACAGCAGGGCACATTCTCAGTGTTGCAGGCACTCGCAATGGACAGGCATTTGGGTTCCCGTTTCAAAATACCAGCGGCTTCTTACATGGTCTTCAATCTTCTGGCTGTTGCAGTAACATTATCCATGTATGACAAAGTGGTGGTTCGCTTGGCAGAGAGCAAAGGGATAAAAATAACACAGCTGAGAAGAATAGGCACAGGCATGGTTATTATCACAATAGGAATGGCAGTAGCGGCCATGGTTGAAAGAAAGCGTCTGAATGCAGGGGAAATTTCAGCGCTGTGGTTGGTTCCTCAACATCTTATAATGGGGTTCGGAGAAGCGTTTCTGATCGTAGGGAAAATTGATTTCTTTTATGGTGAATTTCCAGAAACAGTACGAAGCACAGCAACAGCATTGGTGGCTGCAGGCATTGCAGCGGGCTTCTACGTGAGCAGTTTGTTGATCAGTATCATTCACAAAAACAGCGACTGGCTTGCAAATAACATAAACGAGGGTCGTCTTGATTACTTTTATACTCTTCTCTGCGTAATGGGGGTCGTGAATTTTAGCTACTTCTCAGCATGTGCTCGGTGGTATAAATATAAGGATAAAATCTATGATTCCCCTTCTTGAAAAAATACAATTTTTTCTTGCTTTCCTAAACGATCTTTGTTTTGCAAAGTTAAGGGTGTTATCTATGCAGTCGTCAGACTGCACATTATACAGTCAAGTGTGCAATCTGATAGTTATCCAAATCAAGCAATTCAGAATTGCATGGAAGTATATTTGCTAATCTAATAAATTGTTTATGTTTGTATGATTCGGATGTGGATTTCAAGACTGTATAGCCGTCATCCAAATCAAGCAATTCAAAATTGCATAACAGTATATTTATCAAAGTGATCAATTGTTTTTGTTTTTTATATCTCTGTTATAGATTTTAAGCCTACATATACATCACCAAAATCAAACATACTTGCCAAATTTAAAAATTGTTTATGTTTTTATGTTTTTGATGCGGATTCCATGACTGCATAGACATAACCCAAATCAAAAATCTCAAAATTGAATGGCAGCATAATTGTCAAAGTAATAGCTTGTTTATGTTGTTATGTTTCTCATATATGTTATAAATTGTTATGTTTCTGATATATGTTATATTTTGTGGCAGCATACCTGCAAAAGTAATAAATTGTTTATGTTTTTATGTTTCTTCTATGGATTCATACTCTTAATCAAGCAGCTCAAAATTTTGTGGCAGCATACTTGCAAAAGTAATAAATTGTTTATGTTTTAATGTTTCTTCTATGGATTCTGCAACAGCATAGAAATGGCTCACATAAAGCAGCTCAAGATTGCAAGGCAGCATATTTGCCAAAGTAATAAAGTGTTTGTGTTTTTATATTTCTCGTATGAATTCCAAGGTTGCATAGAGGTCGTCCAAATCAAGCAACTCAAAATTGCATGGCAGTATACTTCTCGCCAAGGTAATAAATTGTTTATGATTTATGTTATTAATATGGATTTTAAAAGTGTGATTTTTTGTATCTATTTTCTTTGAATATGTTTAATATTATTTTATAAATAATAATCTATATGTTTTCTTAAATAATATAATTTCAAGTTCTAACCTTTTACCTTAATAAATTAATTTGTATATGTATTTATAAAGTATTCTAAATAATTTAATTTGTTCATTAAATTCTTTTTTAAAAATATTTTATAATTTTACAATTTATGTTTTGATTTAGTCAAGTGGGATAGGGCTTGAACGAGCAAGCAAAATTAACATCAAGTCTATGAGACAGCTCAAAAGGAATTCAAAAGATGTGAATTTAACCATAGACCAAAACAAAAACTACCAGCAAAAGAACCTGAAAAAAAAAAACTAGTAGTAGGACTTATCATAGGAACCTAAACAGGGGGAATATTAACCCCTTTCCAATGTTTATTAAGCTCCTTGAGTTTATTCAGAAAAGAAGTCCTCTTGGAAGGACACACAACAACATTGGAAGAGGTCCTTTCAATGCCAGTGCTAGCCACCTGTAAATTTCCCTCCCTCTTCATACGCTTGGCCCTCTTTTCTTCCGACTCAAGCTATGGAGTGTTGAAAGAGTGGGTAGTCTTCTCTATCATTTGTTTGTTGAACGTAACCAAATTCTATAATTTTTTATTGAGCTAAGACTGCTTAACTTTCACATTTTCTAGAGCACTGATCATCTCATGTTTTTCCTCTTCTAAGGGAATAAGAGCTTTGATTACTTGAATTTGGTCTTCCACGATCTCCCAATTGTCTAGCTTCTGCACAAAATCCTTAGCTACCCCCAAACACTTTCAACCCCCTTGTTATGGGTTCAATATCCTATCTTCGATTCTACCTCTACAATAGCTTAAAGTTTGTTGATCTTTCTCCTAGCAGTGTGTAATTGTGCAATAAGCCACTCGGTAATGACACTTTATCTATTGTAAAGGATGCACAATTCGACAACCTTTTTCCCAATCTGACCCAAATCCAAATGCTCAACATGAGAGTAAGCCTTTATTATAGTTGGAGATGAAATATTTTGAGGAATCTCAAGATCTCCAAGGTACCCATGAGGGACAAGGACAGGGGAAAACGGGTTGTGGGATAAAGAGGGGGATTTTAAAATAGTATTCTCCGGGGTTCAATCCAACTCAATGGATCATGAGGAAGAGGAATCCTCAAATACAACCACTATTTTCTCCTCATTCTTCTCAATACCAAGGGCCTTATACTTATCTTTTCTAAGGGGGTTAACCCTAGCGGACCCAAGAGATGGGGAGAATTTTTTTGTTGTTGAATTTATGTTTATATTACATTAAAGATCACATTTAATAGGCCACTATTTATTGTCTAAATTAGGAGTATGGGTTTACAAGGGTAGTCTTTAAGTAGACTTTTAAATCATAAATTTAATAAATAGTAGAATATAATAAACATAAATTAGTACTCAACATGGATTATAGGGTTAGTTTAATTTGGGTATTTATAATATTTGTATTGAAAACTAAATTTATTTTAAGTTGATCAAGTGAATTGATTATAATTTAATACAAATATATTTAGAGGATTAATTAAACAATTTATATATTTTAAGATCATGTGGTGGTGACCTATCTATTCATGATGGTGATTCTCCTTTATTACTTTTCACTAGTCAAAATTATCCAAGCATAACTAGCTACATATAATTTCTAACATCTTTACCTCATATATGGAATAGACTTCCCATGCATCCATGTACATAATATTGTCTTCACACCTCCATAGAACATCTTGTGCACAACTATGTAGAATTACTTATATACATCATGCCACACTATACATGGATGCACATTTCTTAATGTCTAGTGAGACTATATGTGTGAAAAACATCAAGACTCAATGATTAGATGTTATGCTTCTATAAGTGCACACTTCCTTGTAACTTATTGATAGTAAAACATTATCATAAAATTAGCCCCAACACACTAATATATGTTGGTGTCCAATCAACATAGCAGAATAAACCAAATGGAACCATATAGAATTTTAGCATATGTAATTTAATCCTATCTAAATAAACAACATATCATCCATGTTGGACACTTCTTAACATTTATGTGTACCCATGCTAATGACCTACTTGTGCAAATGATTACTTTGTAGATTATGTAGTTGAAAGAACCACCAAGATCTAAAGAGATAAAAATGAAGTACATAAATACAATGAGAAAAGTTGACCATAGATTCAATGTAGAAGTTGAGTACATATAGGCATGGAATGCAACCAAGTCCAACCATGAAAGGTGGGATGAACTGGAGTGGCGGAAAAAATACCCAAGAAACTAGGATGATGTGTCAAAATGAAATCGACACATCTCTAGTAGACTCCTAAAAGATGACGATTTGCATAGACAAGTGTGAAATGTGCATAGCTGACTAATTAAGCTTAAAAGCCTAAGTGTAAATTATTTAATTAAACCAACACCCCCTCTTAAACATAACTTAGGAGGAAAAGATTAAAAAAATTGAGTCCTGGCTACTAGCCATATTAGGTACCCATGTACAATGCAATCTCTCATAAAAGGAGAAAGATAGAAAATCCAATGTGAACAAAACTATCCTCCAAAAAAGAGATAAGAAAAGAAGTAGCCTATAAGGCCTCTCCAAAGGATGATGATGTTATTGATGAATCTACATGAATATGACTATCATCTACTGAATCATCTCAATTATGAGGACTGGAACCAAGATCTGAATTAGAGATCATATGGTGTGTAACACCAGAATCTGTAATCTTTTGAGCAAATAAGACTCAACCTTTCAATTTTTCTTTGTCCTTAGTAACTTCCTTATTTGAATAAGACGCTTTGACAAAATCAATTACCTCAATATTATTCTTTTTTAGTAGAAAAGTGAGAGGTGCTCAATTTGTTTTTTCATGCATTGATGCTCTTGATGACCAGTTTTATTACAAAAGGAACATTTAACTCTCTCATTAATTAATTTACTTTGTTGAGATGATTTATCCTCCTTGAAGTTATTAATTTTGTCTTCTTTCTTCCCTTCTTAGTCCTTTTAAGTGTTCTTTTTCTCCCTTTAGCATTTTGATGCTTTTCAATTTTGCCAATTAGAGCTTGTGCCTTACTAGATTTCGAAGTACCCATTTGAATTACCTTTTCTTTCTCCCTTGTAAGATCAGCAATGAATTCATCAAGTGAGGACATAGACCATGAGGTATCAAGGGCTCTTTTTGTTGAATAGAAGGTAGAGACAAACATAGAAAAGTCAAGGCTCTTTTAGTAGAATAGAAGGTAGAGACACACACAATAAATTTAGAACCTAGTTTGGAAAGTACATAAATGATTAATTGTTCCTCTCTCTTGTCAATTACACAATCTTTTAACTGTAACTTCAAAGAATTAAATCTAGTGAAGAATTCTTCTAAAATTGAAAAACTAGAAGGACTAAGATCTGGGAGTTGATTTTCCAACTCATGACTTCTAAGTTCATCAACTATTGCAAATAGTTTTTTAAGAGCTTCCCAAACTTCGTTGAGTTTTTTCAAGTTCTCAACATGAAATAATAATTTAGGAGATAGGTTTAAACATAGAAAGTCAAATACTTGGTCATACTTATTGAAAAATGTTTCTTTATCCTTAGTTGCATTAGGTTATTTTTTGTTCCCATTATTACCCTATATAAGCCTTTATTCTTAAGTACAAGAATGAATTTTAACTTTCAACCATGATAATTGAAAGGCGTTTGACATTCTATAGTCACATCAGGATCTATGTTGCTAGAATTAGATTGTTTCTTTTAGAATGCAGAAAAATAAGAGAGCTTTGTGCAAAAGTATGAATAATAGAAAATACACAACACCTGCTTGATTATCTTTCCCCCCTTATTTTTGGCACTTTATAGGAGTGATTTGTAACCAAACCCACAAAAAATGCTCAAAGTTACACCCTATAATGATAGTGCATGAGTGTGTCCATTGGATTCATGATTAAAAAGCACGCACTTTTTCAAAATATAGAACTCAATTTTGAGTTAAGGAGAAAAAGTTATGAGCAAAACAATTTTTCCCTCTTTACAAAATTATCCACCTTCATAAAAAAAAATTTTGTTAAATTTTTTTTGTCTCCACCAAAAAATTAATTTTCCAAAATAAAAATAGAAGGCTCAAAGTTAAGCCCGCTAGGGTAGGGAAGAACCAATCGCTAAAAAACCATATGACTAGGGGATAAACTTTTTTAAAAAAAGGAATAGTCCCCTCTTCTACTGCATTTAACTTGACGGTTGGGCCTTTGGAGCCAAAGAATACCTTTTCAAATAAATAACTAACAGATCTGAATTTGACACGCATCGAGGGCCAAACCCCTATGCATAGAGAAGCCCTATGGCACCTAGGATGAGTCTCCAGCATAAAAAGGCTGAGATAATTCACTATGAATCATAAGAATGATTCAAGCCATCCATTTTTTCAAACCACACCTACACAAAAAAGTGGGTTTTTTTAATAGAATAAAATACCCCACATTTGTATAGCAAGGGCCAATGACAAAGAGATGAACTGCACAAACAAGGATCGAGATTGAGGAATGGAATGAGCCGCCTAGCCATGAATGGAATGAGTTGGCCAACCATAGAAACATGGAGCCTTCATAGAAAAATAGAATGAGCCACATAGATAGCCACGACAGCTTCAGACGAGCCCACAAAGTTGACCTAGCACCTTCCAAGATGCCTCTATACCATGAAATAACAATCAAGATCTAAAGAGATAAAAATGAAGCACAAAAATACAATGAGAAAAGTACTGAACCATAGATTCAATGTAGAAGTTGAGTCCATATAGGCATAGAATGTAACCAAGTCCAACCACGAAAGGTGGGATGAACTGGAGTGGTGGAAAAAATGCCCAAGAAACTAGGATGATGTGTTAAAATGAAATCAACACATCTATAGTAGACTCCTAAAGGATGATGACTTGTGTAGACAAATGTCAAACATGCATAGCTGACTAATTAAACGTAAAATCCTAAGTGTAAATTATTTAACTGCACAAAGAGTAGTGCGCTTTCCATATACTAACTTATGTTTTCTCCAAGTTGGTTTTCTCCTTTTAATTTTATTTATAAGATCCACCTTCTACCTTTTTGGTTTCCATTTATCCTCCTACATTTTTGGAGATCCAATTTACTACTTGTGGACCTCAATATTTGTAGATCATAGGAAGAAAGAAAGATCTTTCCCTTTAAATTTACCTTGTTTTAATAGAATCCTTTGAAATATTATTTTGACTGAATGGGTTTCTCACTTTCTAGTCACATATTCTTAGATATATATTTAAGTATATTAGCTCACACTTGACAATAATATATACATATATAGACCTTAATTCCCCCTTTTTTACAGTCATTCCAAATCAATACAAAATTTAAAACCTGGATATTTCCAAGTTAGAATTTTCACTTCTTGCTAACTATTGATCTAAGAAAATCTAATGACCCAGATTATTCATGTTATATTCACTAACGAATATTTCTATTATTCCCTATCAAATTTTTTTATTTGTATCTCATAAATTTTAAAATCGATCGATACAAAATAATCTTCTTATATTGAGATACTACAATTAATTGAAAGGTAAAGCTACAAAAGTGGAAATTTTTCTAAAATGGAAAACATGCATCTTATGTAGAATGGCATCCAATATGCAACAAATGAGACTTAGACTAGTTTATATTTATTTCCTTCGTTCTCCTTCTAAATTATGATACAAACATGTACAGGTTTTCAAAAGAGAGGGAGTTTCTTGGGAAGAATTAAAGTACAAGTTATTATAATGAATATTAGACATAGATTATTTATCTCTTGACAAATCTCAATCCAATTAGAGAAAACTATATAGTCATTATGATCAATATCAATATTTTGAATATGCATCCGACTTTTCACATTATCTTGTTTATCTTTTATAAATAAAATTAAAATAAATCTATTCTTGACATGCTCCTAAATTTTTACAATAGATAAAATAGATTAATTATTTAATCATTTTATTTACACATGGTATCTCTCCTGAATCTAGAATTATCAAGTGTCTTTTAGATTATTCAATACAATTATTTTTCCTTTTCATTTTTCCATCTATCACTATCCAATATCATTTTCCCAAGTTCTATGCATAGTAAATCACGAAAGTGAGAATTTATGTATATTTAGTGTTTAACCTTTTTAAATTATATTTGTTTTCTATTATTTCTTCTTCCTTTTCTCTCCACTAAATTAGGTTATTTTATTGAATATCATATGAAGAGTTGGCTTTTAAAATCCTAGAGGTTGTTTTGAGAACCAAACTATCATTTGTAAAGCTTTCCCATGTTGATATAAGTTTGCATGCAATTGTATATTTGAACATAAAAAAATGTCATTTTTTCAACCATATATTTAGAAACATTGGGACTTATCTTTGTATACATTTATCACCTCTACATTTAACATTCATTTATTGACATACCTTTCACATTTTGGTTATTGTTTCTTCCTCCTCATCTTGCCCAATATTAATATAGGTTTATATCATGGGCATCATGCCTTTCCCTCTTTGATATTAAATACCTATAATACTCCTAAAACAATTGTGATCATTGAGAGTTTCTTTTATGTTGGTGATTTTTCTTGCTACCTTCAATCCTATGTGAAAATCACAAGGCTTAGGCTATTGAATTATGGATTCAATAATTTACCAAACCCTATTCATTGACTAAAAACAAGAAAACCTGACATCTACAAGGAAAAAGATTTCTTCACTTTGAGTTCCACAAACTTAGGAGGATAATCCTATTTCATAGATCTACATATATAATTGACTCATGATTCACAACACATTACCAATTTTTAACAATGGATAATTCTCAAGTTCACAAGTATAATGGGCATTCAATGTTTCATCAATCTTAGAATATCCCATTTAGCTTTGAATATATTATTGAGAACACAGTTACATTACTCCTACTCCTACAACAAAAATTAAAATAGCTTTTGAATTAATAATCTGGTTCGTATTTGAGGCAAACCTAAGAAACTTCATGAGATTAGTGCAAAATCCATAGTGCACAAAGTCAAAATTTAGATTATACATATGATCATGTAAAAAAAATTACTCTTATCTGTTAAATTTTGACATTCATGCCTTGAATAAATAACTTTTTTTCACCAACTACAAAATCATGCTTAAATATCCTTATTATCCACTCAATATCATAATGAAATGTGTATAGCCTTTAATTTTTTCTTTGAAGAAAACTCATATACAAGTTACAGAGTTGCAAAAGGAATTTGCAATGACAAATTGAATATCATTAATATTTTGAAATTTATTATGAAAATTGAGTGCATAATATGGAGACAAATGTGTGATTCCCATCATTATGAAAATAGATTAGAACTGTTACATGAACATACTTGAGACTCACCAAAAGAATAACTCCATTTTCTATGCTATACTACATTGCATTTCTATGAGAATGAATAGAATCATAACAACAATCAACTTGTAAACACAACCTTGGAATTCTAATTTATGGAATGCAGCAAGCTATAGCCCATTTACAAATTACTTTATTTCTAAATGTCATTAGTCTGATGCAAAAGATATTATCCCAACAAAGGTTTTTGTCATTGGTTTTTTTCTACTACAAAACCACTTTGTCGGTATACAAGAAAGCATTAGTGCCAAGGTGGGAAGTGTTGACATAGATCCAACCAAGCTTTTGAATCATGCCAATATTGACCATGGGTAGTTATTGAGGGAGAAAATACAAGAATACATCATTATCACCATCTCACCTCCTAGGGGAGAGCTTTTATACATCTTCCCATGGATATATAAGAAAATAAAAACCCACACCTTCAACACCTACACACTAGCCCCAACCTGCATCTTCCCCATCAAAAAGAAACAAAGTTGCACTACCCAAGAGATTGGAATTATTTTCAAGCTATAGAGAAATTTGGTAGTCACACACTGAGGTTTTAATATCTCTTCATATATCTAAGATTATTTAAATATCTCTTCATCTTCAAGAGAGGTAAAAATACTAGAAACCTATGGTCTCTATATATTTCCTACAACATAAATTTTTTCAACCATCTTATTCCACACCAAAAACTCACAAAAATTATCATAAACCTCACCATCACCATCTTCAACAAAGAAAAAAAATCATATTTAATGCTTGTTGTCACTTCCACAAGGTACATTTATGTTGTCACATTTCATAGACATGATTCACAATCCTCAAGTCAGTAAATGGTGGTCATTACATGTAAATCTTGTACATTACTTATCACACACTCAAACTGACAAGACATTCCTATAAATAAATAGAGGGAGAATATTTTGTCCTCTAAGAACTTGATATTATGTTTCAATTAGGAAACTAAATGATATCACTTGTATTGTTTATTTCTTGTAAACAATAAACTTATTGAGATTATCAAAATTCTTGATGGTGGTACTAATGATCCTATTGGAAAGAGAAACTTCTCTTCATGGATTGTATGTTGTCATTGATGGAAACCATACATGATTCAGATAGTCAGATATCACATTTTTGTGTTACTGAAGGATTGTGCGTAAATTTGGCTAAGTATGGTAGAACATGGATACTATACAGAGCTCAGTATATGGATTGGTACATATAGGTGATTTGAAATTTTGAGTTACCATCTTAGGAGGATCTTATCATATATATTTTGTATCATATTATGGGTGTACAACACTTGACGCCATCAATCAAGAAAGTTATGGGGTTTTGATAAATGGTTTTATGATTGTTAGTAAAAGTAGCGATATAGTTTAGGGGATCATTAAGAAATCCTAATAAATTAATTAATTGATTGGTTTATGAGTTTTATTAGGTGAATCCAACATATTAGATGAAATATATACCATTATTCGAGGTTAGCATATACTTTTGCATGGAGATTTGGCTGACACTTCACATTATCTATTTTGTTCTTAAGGCAAACCAATGAAGATATTATTATTGTAAATGGATATATAAGTTCAAATTTTTAGGATGATTTGATATAGAGATGGTTAGATATGTTATGGTTGGATGTTGTACATGGGGTGATCCCACAATAGTGGATTACACTTTTTAGACATGTCCATTTTTGCTGAAATAACATATTTTTAATAAAATATGATGATTTAATCCTTGAGAGGTTCCATTTGAAGGAATTAATTACAAATGGTTAGCTCAAAGCCTCTTAGATAAAAAAGAAAACATTGATATACCATTTATACTCCTCATTCTCACCTACAATGGAGTTTCCTTCGCACCTATTAAAATGCTAACAAAAAATCACTTCGACTTTATCTTTTGGAAGATCATATGAATCCATTTGAAAAACCTATCTTTGCAATAAGGCTGTTACTAAGAAAAATCTTTCCAATGATTATAATGTTAATATATATTATGTTAATTATGAATTTATATTTTTAGCTTTACTAAACATAGATATTTCATCGTATGTCTACCTCTATGTTTGACACTTATGGAAAAATAGTAAATAAGAAAAAAAAATAATAAAAAATATCTATGTCCTAGGTATTGAAGTTCTCTTTCTATAAAAAAATAAAAAATGAAATTGGACAAATACACAATAAGTTATAAGCTATGTAGTCATGGTATGTCAAAATTATATTTTAGTCAACTTCAAATGCTAATAAAATATGCAATAATAGTGATAACATCGTCAAACCAATTACATGCCCTCTGTATGGATGTTAAAAAACTAAATTCGAAAGAATCACATTGATATCTATTTTAGAAAAAAAAATTATTCTCTATGATTTAATAATGTAACTCTTTGAAAATGACATTTTCAGCAACATACCAGTTTTCATGGGAGAAATAAAAAACCATTAAAATTAATTTAAAAATAAAAAATAAAAAATAAATTTAGAATCTAACCAAAAATCCTAAAAGACTCTAATTTATTTCATCTTCCGATTTCAAATGGTTTAACAACAATATGCATCCAAATCTGAAAGTTTTTTTCAAAATGTAGAGTTCGGTGTTCATTCAAGCAAAAAAGTGTAACACAATATTGTGGGTTCACCCCATGTGAATATGATATGAGAAAAGGTTAAATTGCAGATTGAGAAGAGATTATGTATTGTACTTACATGGAACTGTATTGGCATATTTTATTTTATCTTTCAGTTCATCTTTTGGATTCTAGTCCAAAGTATTTTGTAAGGAAGGTAGCCTTCCTATTTTTTAATTTGAGAAATGATTTCTAAGAAGTGTTCTTGAATGCATTCCCACCTCTTTTTGTACTTAAGCCTTTAATAGGGTTATTGCTTTTGTAGAGTAATCATTTGTCAATTCCATCCCCATCATGGCTTTTCCCCTAATAGGGTTTCCACACAAAAATCATGGTGTTATGATGTTTTGCATGTATGCTTTATATTTTAGTTTACTGTTAGTTATTGCATTTGGTTTATGAGTTAGTAATCTGATTTCAAAAGTTAAAAATAGAAGAACATTGATTCACCCCCCATCTTAGTGTTCCTTAATATCAAAAATTGGTATCAAATCTTTGTGTCGTGGAGGAAGTCTAATAGCTTGAGAAAGATCCTGATGGGTGAATGAATATTTTTTAGCAGTGTTCAAAGGCATTTAATAGTTTCACTTGAAGATCTTGACAAGTCAAACTCTCTTAACCTAGAATTGGAAGGGAGAATCAAGGAAGCTAAAAGATTTATTAATAATTTGAAGGAACAATTGAACAAATCTAGTGACTGTTACCCTAATTTTCATGTGCATGCAAATTTGGCTAAGATCCATCCAAGGGTCTCTATTTTTATCCTTCTAGCACTCTGTAAAATTTCATGGCTTTATCTATTTCCCCCTGGTCTCTGCAACTGTTTCTAGGTCCCTGGCTAGGTGAAAAGTCCTTAAAAATATTCATAAAACTAGCCATTGTGTTAGAAAACCCTTTGGCCTGTTATATTTCTTTGTTACTTTATCGGCCACTTAAGTCCCTTCATTTCGCATGTGCATTTTAAAATCTTTTAGTCACCAAATCTCTGATTCCCAACGGTTAACCCCTTAACATTCAGCGATCTCGCGAGTGGTTACCGTTTCGGTTGGTGGTCTCGGTTTAGCGGCCAAATCAAGATTCTAGATCTATGGTCGTCACATGATCTCATGGGCTTGAAAGATTCCATGAGATCTTGCGATGATCGTCGATCTTCCTTTTCCTTCAGCGCAGTATCTTGTCAGTGGGATCGGTGCCACCTCATTCGATTTGGTAGTTTCTGATTCGTCGACGGTTGGTGATTCAGTTGTTTGTTAGTGGGGCCATTGTCAGGAAATGTGCTACGTGTATCTGAGGGGGTGGCGTTTGATTGGTTGGTGAGAGTATAGCATGGAGATAGATCAACAGGGGCCCAATGGGCTACCTTTCCTTTCAATCCAATGGTGGTCGCATGATCGCAAGGGCCCAGAATATTCCTTGCAATCATGCGACAATTGTTGATCTTGCTTTATCTCCAAGGTCTGTCAGGTGGGTCCTTTTCTGGTGACGTGCTTGTTTTCTATTGGTTGGCCGGGTGATAGCTTGGATCTCAGTGGGACCGTGTCAGAAGGTCTACAAATATGTCAGAAAGGTTAAGATCTACAGTGGTCGTATGATCTCATAGAATATTCTGACCCTATGAGATCATGCGACAACCATCTGATGAGAATCTCTAGGTCGTGGGTCCGATGTGCTACCTAGCGCTGATGTGCTTGCGTATGATTGGTTGCTATATGATGATGGGGACTCATCTATCAGTCTGATGTGTCATGGGGTCCCAGTTCTAAAGGGATCTATGTCGGGCGCATGATCTGAAAGAATATTCAGTGACCATGAGATCATGCACCCGCCGTTAGATTGGAATCTCAGTTTGAGTGGGTCCATTGTCAGAGCTTGCCAGGTGTTTGCTAATGAGGCGGTCGAATAAAATAAAAGAATGCCAAGTGGCATAAATGGGCCCAGGGTTAGCAAGGTTCCATGAATCAATGACTAAAGGTTTGTCTTTTGTTCGCCAGACTTAACCAGAGTCAGTTAAAACAATTAGCGGTCCTGCGACCAATGAGAAAAGGGTAACCCAAGGTGGACTTGAGGTTAATCCTGTAGACGAATGGTTCTCGGGTAAATAAGAGGATCTAACAGTCATGTTTTAAAAGGAGATTTAGATTCAAACATTGGCCATTGATAGAAGAAAAGTGTGGCGCCACTCAGTTAGCCATTAATATTCAAATTTTAAATATTTCTCTGCAGGGTTTTTGCTAGGTTTTGATCTGATGGTTGGTTGCGACAAAATGGGTAGCTAAAATTTATGTTTAAAGGATGTTTGCAGTTGGGGAAAATGATGTGAAGACCTGGGCAGCCATCACAGGTCATTTCTTGCTTTATGAGAGTACCAATTTGAGCATTCGTGGCGAGACTTTGTGCAGGAAAGTTGATGGATCTAGGTTGCTTGTTCGCAGGTTGATGTAGTATAGGGATGGGCATGCAAAGATGAATATTTGATCTGTTGAGATATTCATAGAAATAACATTTATGATCAGATTTGTTTGAGTTAGGGTTGGCTATTATTTTATGTCAAACATATGTAACCCTAGTTAGGTTTTTTTTTACTCCTGTCGACGTGCAGTTGAGTATGTATATATTATATTTTTGGAGCTTTAGTGCTCAAAGTTGGACAATTGTAAAAGAAATTCATCTTTTCTTAAGGGTTGTCTATGGTATCATTTCTACCCTCTGGCTTATATAGTTGTAAGTCTTTCATTGATGATTCAGATATTGCAGAGGTATTTTGTGACAATCCTTCATGTCCCTATGCTTCCTTGTCTAAATTATCTCTTATTGGATCAAAGTATATGATGTTTTTTGGTGGTATCCTAGGGTTCCTGATCCCTCTTACTTTCTGTAATTGTGTGTTTTATTGTGTTTGATTTGATTTAGATGTTTTTGTGGGTATCCTTCAGCCCCCTAACAGTCTTGTCTCAATCCTACACCGAGTTGCAGAAGTGAATGTCTGTTTGCAGGTCATAAGTTGTGTCTTATGTTCAGGCCCTCGTATGAAACACTTATGCAAGCCTATTCAATAAGTTGTGACCTAGTAGACCTAGGCCTTTCATTGATTCCATTCCTCTATACTGAGATCCAAACCCTAATTTTGGTCTATCACCTAGTAGGTTGTTTGCTTTCAAGTCATTTCCCTTTCCAAGCATTCCTTCTATCCCTTTCCCTCTAAAGTTTTACTTTTTCATGTCTAGAAGCAAATTAGGGTGATTAGCCAAGAGGAACCAGCCTAGAACCTAAAGGTCTCATCTCAGTTAGCATAGGTCCCACACTTGGAGATGATTCCCATGTTATACTAGGTTATCAAGACTATGAAAGCTTTAGACAAGGGTGCAAACTTAGAGTATAACAATTTTGGCACGCCCAGTGGGACCACACAAAAGAAACTATTGTTTGAAGATTATGTTATCTCTGATATATAGATTGCATAATATAGGCTTTTAGAGGTTGTTCTATCAAGTATATCTGGTGACTCCACTGATTTCAAAGATCCAGGCCAACCTTGTTTAAGGTTTATGAGAAAGATTGAGACTAGGAGCTCAAAGCCCGCTAAATTTTCAAAGTTGCCCTCTAGAAGAAGTCATAAAGGTAGGTCAACTCAAAGAACATCCCTTGCAAGGAGATTTCAGTCTACACCACTAGATACCTCAAAAAGGAGACCTTTTCCCTTTCATTCCAAAAGAAGAGGCAGATCTCTAACTAGAGATCTAGAGGAGGATTCAAACCCAGCAGCAAATATAGCTCACATAGTTGTCAATCTTCAGATTCCAACTCTTGCAATGGCTAGACAGTTTGCCTTTGCACCTTTCAACCAAGGGAGTCCATTAGCCTTTTCTCAACATCATGATGTGCCCTTGGTGGCACTAAAGAGTATACCTGATTTCACAGGTGAAGGGCAGACAACTGCTTTTGAACACATAAGAGATGTGACCACCATTTGCAGCATACACAATATTACTCAAGAAGATGTGGCCACCAAATTATTAGTAGCCTCTCTAAAAATTAAGGCTCTTGAATGGTTTAGAACTCTAGCTATTGGTTCTATTACTTCATGGGATGAGTTAGGGGATGCATTAAGTAAGCATTTTGAGGATAAATTAGATAACTTGTCTCTAGTTGAGCAGTTAACAACTATTAAGAGAGACCCTCAAGATCAAATGACAGATTACAATAGTAGATTCCTCAAAACATGGAATAGAATTCTAGTCTCTGTGAGACCATCAGCTAACCATGCTTTTCTATACTACTTACAAAGTCTAAATGGTCAAATTTCTATCATGATCTAGTCTATGGGTGGTACTTATTTACCCCAAGCTTTTGACATAGTTGTCAGGGCTGAAAATTATTTAATCCAAGCAGGCATGATTGCTAGAAGGCCACCAATGCCCATTTTTCCTAGCCTTCAACCCATTGCACCTGCACAAGTACCCCCATTTACCCCTATTCCTACCATATTAGCACCTCAGGCCAGTACTAGTGGTCAAGAGCTAAGAACAAGTTTCTCTCAAGAGCTACAAGAAATAAAGAATAGCCAACAAAGTAGTTAGCAAGAAATGACAAATTTGTTGTAGACCTTGACTAAAGAGGTCACAAATTTGAAGAAACAAGGTCAAGGAATTAGACCACCATTTCAAACATAAGGCCAAGGTCCTAGTCAGCAATATCAAAATCAGGGACAGCCTTATCAACAAAATAGGCCACCCTACCAAGGAGGTATCAAGGACAAAGAAAAAGTTTTAATCAAAGACCATTCCAACCATATAACCTTGCACCCCTCAATTATGCAAATCTAGTGAGGGATATGGTTCCTAGTCAAAACAATATGGTTATGGATAATGAATGGTTTTTTCCTTGTAATCAGCCTCACAACCAGGCTACATGTTCAAATGGATGGATGAACTAAGCTCTAATGGTTCAAAATGCCTCACAAGCTCAATCAGAGGCTTCATCCAGTGGGTCAGTGCCTCAACAAGAATCACAAGAGAAAGAGACCGCTCTTTTCAATTGGGAGCAACCAGACTTCAATGGATTCAATGATGAAGTTGCTTTTGTTGCCTATACAAGAGCAAAAAGGAGAGCTCAAGACATGGAAAGAGAAGATTCTAATGCCAAGGCCACTACATCTGCAGAGCCACTGTAGCAAGTTACTCCCATCACACCTAAGGAGGTTCCTATCATTACAAGCAAAGAAGGCCAACAGTCTAAAGAAGTGGAACCCATCATAGTGAAAGCACAACAAAATGTACACACTGTGACACCTTTCAATATTGTAGACAACACGAAGAAGGTGAACATTACCATGTCCATGTGGGACTCTTTGGCTCTTCCAGGACAACCTGAAATTTTGAAGAAGGCCATGACTGAGGTGGCAACTCCTCAACCTACAAAAGAAGTTACAAAGCCAGTGTTGGTTAACACTGATCAAGAAAAGGAAGCTCCAAGTAGCAACTCCAAGACCAATGTCACACAAGGTAGGAACTCAAAGCCACCTCCCTTTTATGTATCTTTAATCATTGGAAAATATTTAGTGCATAATTGTATGGTAGATAGTGGAGCTACTAGCACTGTAATGCCCAAGAAAGTAGCTGACCAATTAGGACTAAAATATGAACCATTCCAAAAGAAGGTTACCCAACTTGATGGATCCTCAGTCAATAGTATAGGTGTGGCCAAGGATACCAGTCTAATCCTACATGCTAGTCCTAATTTTTCCATCCTCCTTGATATATACATCATAGATCTCCCTGCATTATTTGCTATATGTCTTTCAAGGGAGTTTACAGCTAAGATAGGAGGTTACCTATCTTATGACTAGTCTCACATGCTTTTTCATACAAGGTATGGGACCACGGTCACCATTAAGTCAGAACCATTGGTAGCACACCATATAGAGCCATACATATCCAATACCATCAATGTAAACTGTCCTATATTTGATAACAGTGACTTCCAAACCATTAGTGAAGCAAACACAAAGATAGAAACTATCCCCGATATTTTTCTAGATGAAAGAGCTTCAGAGGCCCAAGAAAATCTAATTTGGGATTTTGGTTTGGGAAGTTATTTGATACAAGAAAATGGAGCCATAGAACCAAGCCTTCTCAAAGAAGATAATGATTCAGAGGATCAGAGCATTCAGGTTTGGAAACTATTTTTTGATGGAGCAAGAAGTAGACATGGTTCTGGTGGTGGTGCTATGCTAGTTTCCCCAAAAGGAGAAAGGTATTATACTACCTTTAGATTCAGTTTCTCCTGCACTAGCAATACTACAGAATATGAGAGTCTAGTCAATGGACTAGAGTGGGCCAGAAAAATAGGGCTTAAGGCCCTAAAATTTTATGGTGACAGTGAATTAGTTGTCAGCCAAGTGAGAGGGATAAGTGCAACCAAAAATGACACCTTGAGAGCATACAAGTATAGAGTTTGGGATGCGATTGAAGACTTTTGTGCATTGAATATTGTTGCCATCCCTAGGAAGCTAACTAAGAATGCAGATAGGTTAGCTACTATTGGATCTCAGTATGACATTCCAAATAGTGTTTCAAAAGAGGTAGATCAACAACATATCAAAGTGATTTTCAGACCTTCTATTCCTGATAATGATGTCAACTGGAAAGTGTTTGACAATGATGAACAAATTCTGCAATTCTTGTTTGAAGAAGATGCTTTTTCAAAGTACAATCAAGATAGGCTATCACAAAACTATGGTGATCAAGTGATACAACTGAAGTCCAATAAGATGCCTAGAGGTCTTGTCATATTAGAGACTGTCTTCAACAAGGATGATGAAGTTAAGAGAAGAAAATCTGGCCTGGTAGTTCAACAAGAACATTGTGTTGAACTAGAGTTGGAACCAGGTAAGAGCTTACAATTTGGAAAAGTGAACACTGATTTGGAAAAGCAAGATTACACACAATTATTCAAAGAATTCAGTGATGTTTTTGCATGGCAGTATGAGGACCTTAAGGGTTTTGATCCTGCCCTTGCCCAACACACTATTGAATTAGAACCTAATGCCAAACCAGTGAGGCAAAAGCAAAGGACTGTTAATCCCAAGCTTGAGCCACTTATGCATAAAGAAGTACTCAAACTAATAGAAAGTGGTATCATCTACCCCATCAAGCATACTAGTTGGGTTTCCAACCTTGTTCCTATTAGGAAGAAGAATGGGGAGTTGAGGTTATGTGTTGACTTCAGGGATCTTAACAAGGCCTCTCTAAAAGACCGCTATCCATTACCCTCTATGGAACAAATTTTACAATGTGTCTCTAGATCTGAGAGATTTTCATTATTGGATGGCTATTCAGGGTATAATCAGATCTTAGTGAATGAAGAGGATCAATACAAGACTGCATTTATAACAAAGTGGGGAACCATGGCTTATCAAAAGATGCCCTTTGGTTTATCAAATGCGGGTGCTATGTTTCAAAAGGCAATGGATATGGCCTTTAAAAGCCTCATGTACAAGTTTTTACTGGTCTATCTAGATGATATAACTGTCTATTCAAAGCATGCAGTAGACCATATCAAACATTTGAGGAGAATCTTTGAAAGGTGTAGAGAATTTGGGATATCTCTTAATCCCAAGAAGTGTGTGTTTGCAGTCCATGAAGGAAAATTGTTGGGATATGTAGTATCCAAAGAAGGGATCACAGTAGATCCTGAGAGAATTGCAGCTATCTTAGAGCTACCATTGCCACATCATAAGAAAAGTCTCCAATCTTTCATAGGAAAGATTAACTTTGTTAGGAGGTTCTTGCCTAACATTGCAGATTTACTAAAGCCTTTGACAGCCATGTTAAAGAAGAGTTCAGCTTTTAGTTGGACCAAAGAAGGGAAAGTCAATTTCCAAGCTATCAAAGAGGCCTTAACAGAAGCCCGTGCTCTCCTAAACCCAAATTTCAGTAAGGATTTTATCCTTTATGCTTATGGAGGTCATGATGCTATATCTGCAATGCTGACTCAAGAAAATTCAGATGGATTAGAGCAACCTATTGCTTTCTTTAGCAAAGGTTTAGTAGAGTATGAATAGAGATACTCTTTTGTAGAGAAACATGTACTTGCTGTGGTAAAGGGCCTTAAAAGGTTCAGATATTTTTTGACCCATAGCAAGGTAGACTTGAAGGTTACCCATCCAAGTGTCAAAGAATTTTTTCTTTCCAAGGACCTGAATGAGAAAAGAGCTGGGTGGATCACCAAGGTGATGGAATATGACATTGATATCCAAACCACCAAGCTGGTTAGAGGAAGAGGTCTTTGTGAGCATTTGGTAGAGGATGAAAGTTCAAAGAAATCAAAGCAAATAGATGCATCTCTAGTGGTGCATTCTATAGAAGAACAAGTCAAGGCAACAAGCTGGTTGCCTAATATGATCAATTATTTGAAGACAGGACAATGTCCTGCAGGTTTGGATTCAACAAAGAGGAGGTATTATAGATTGTAATCTGTTCCTTTTGTGTTGATAAATGAAGTTCTTTTCAAAAAAGATCACAATGGTGTCCTTTTGAGATGCATAGATTCAGAAAAGGTAGTAGATGTCCTATTTGAGTTTCATGATGGACCTTCTGGAGGTCACTTTTCTCCTAGGACTACTACTTTTAAAATCACGAGGGTTGGATACTATTGGCCATCTATCTTTAAAGATAGTCATGATTATGTCAGAAGATGCATCAAGTGTGCCATGTTTACAGGAAAAGAGAGGCTTGCATCCTTGCCCCTACAGCCAGTCAGAATAGAGCAACCCTTCATGAAATGGGGTATAGACTTCATTGGTATGATCAATCCTCCATCTAGTGCAAGCCATAAATGGATAATCACTGCAACTGATTACTTCACTAGATGGACAGAAGCAATTGCATTAAAAGAGGCCAATGAGAGTGTTGTCCTAAGTTTTTATGATGATATAATTGACAGATTTGGCACTCTAGATTCAATAATTTTAGATAATGCATTAGCATTCATAGGCCTCAAAGTCTCAGAGTGGGTAGTCAAGAATGACATCTATCTGAATACCAATTCCAATTATTACCCTCAAGGCGATGGCTTGGCTGAATCAACAAATAAGAACTTGATTAGGATAATCAAGAAGACTCTACAAGACAACCAGAGGGATTGGCATACTAAAATTAGATCTACCTTATGGTTAGACAGAATTACTCCAAAGAAGATCATTGGGAATTCTCATTATATGCTAGTGTATGGCAAGGAGGCTAAATTGTCCATTTCAACTGAATTACCAGCTCTGGACTTAGCTACTCAATATGCCCTATTTAAGAAGGAGATCCCTTGCAGATCAAACATGCTCAGCTAATGGAATTGGAAGAGATCAGAGACAAATCAATGCAGGATATGGAATTCCTTCAGATCCAAACAAAGAAAAGCTTTGATAAAAGAGCCAGGATTAGAAATTTCAAAGTTGGGGATGTGGTCCTCAAGTGGGATGAATTCAGATCCAAGCCTGGCAGACATACAAAATTTGATTCATTTTAGGGTGGACCATTTGTTATAATAGAGTGCAAGAGATCCAATGCTTTCCAGCTATCAAATCTTGAAGGGGTTGCCTTGCCAATCTCTGTAAATGGTTTCCACTTGAAGCCCTACTTTGAGGTTAATCCCTCTCTGTAAATTCTTGTAAATATGTGTTTTTCCCCTATTTTGTTGTTTTCCTATTTTCTAGGTTAGTTTCCTGCCTTTCAAGAAGTGTCCTAAGAACATCTTTAGTCCTGTCTCCCTATGAGAATTTTGATCTTTGATGACCCCATGTCCAATGGATTGTTTGTAGGCCATTGATCTATGTCTAGCAGGCTGACATCTAGTAGAAATCACCAACATGTTACCCTAATTTTCATGTGCATGCAAACTTGGCTAAGATCCATCCCAGGGTCTCTATTTTTATCCTTCTAGCACTTTGTAAAATTTCATGGCTTTATCTATTTCCCCCTGGTCTCTGCAACTGTTTCTAGGTCCCTGGCTAGGTGAAAAGTCCTTAAAAATATTCATAAAACTGGCTGTTGTGTTAGAAAAACCTTTGGCCTATTATATTTCTTTGTTACTTTATCAGCCACTTAAGTCCCTTCATTTCACATGTGTGTTTTAAAATCCTTCAGTCACCAAATCTCTGATTCCTGGCAGTTAACCCCTTAACATTCAGCGATCCCGCGAGCGGTTACCGTTTCGGTTGGTGGTCTCGATTTAGCGGCCAAATCAAGATTCTAGATCTACAGTCATCGCATGATCTCATGGGCTCGAAAGATTCCATGAAATCTTGCGACGATCGTCGATCTTCCTTTTCCTTCAACGCAGTATCTTGTTAGTGGGACCGGTGCCACCTCATCCGATTTGGCAGTTTCTGATTCGTCAGCGGTTGGTGATTTGGTTGTTTGTTAGTGGGGCCATTGTCAGGAAATGTGCTACGTGTATTTGAGGGGGTGGTGTTTGATTGGTTGGTGAGAGTATAGCATGGAAACAAGTCAGTAGGGGCCCAGCGGGATGCCTTTCCTTTCAATCCAATGGCGGTCACATGATTGCAAGGGCCCAGAATATTCCTTGCGATCATGCGACAATCGTTGATCTTGCTTTATCTCCAGGGTCTGTCAGGTGTGTCCTTTTCTAGTGATGTGCTTGTTTTCTATTGGTTGGCCAGGTGATAGCTTGGATCTCATTGGGACAGTGTTAGAAGGTCTACAGATATGCCAGAAAGGCTAAGATCTACGGTGGTCATATGATCTCATAGAATCTTCTGACCCTATGAGATCATGTGAGAACAGTTCGATGAGAATCTCTGGGTCGTGGGTCCGATGTGCTACCTAGCGCTGATGTGCTCATGTATGATTGGCTACTATATGATGATGGGGACTCATCTGTCAGTCTGATGTGTTGTGGGGTCCCAGTTCTAAAGGGATCTACGGTGGGCGCATGATCTGAAAGAATATTTGGGGGCCATGAGATCATGCGCCCGCCGTTAGATTGGAATCTCAGTTTGAGTGGGTCCGTTGTCAGAGCCTACCAAGTGTTTGTTGATGAGGTGGCTGAAGCAAATAAAAGAATGCCAAGTGGCGTAAATGGGCCCAGGGTTAGTAAGGTTTCATGAATCAATGACTAAAGGTTTGTCTTTTGTTCGCCAGACTTAACCAGGGTCAGTTAAAACAATTAGCAGTCCTACAACCAATGAGAAAAGGGTAACCCAAGGTGGACTTGAGGTTAATCCTACAGATGAATGGTTCCTAGGTAAATAAGAGGATCTAATGGTCATGTTTTAAAAGGAGATTGAGATTCAAATTTCGGTCGTCGATAGAAGAAAAGTGTGGCACCACCCAGTTAGCTTTTAATATTCAAATTTTAAATATTTCTCTGCAGGGTTTTTGCTAGGTTTTGATCCGATGGTCAGTTTTGACAAAATGTGTAGCTAAAATTTATGTTTAAAGGACATTTGCAATTGGGGAAAATGATGTGAAGACCTAGGTAGCCATCACAGGTTGTTTCTTGCTTTCTAAGAGTACCAATTTGAGCATTCATGGTGAGACTTTGTGCAGGAAAGTTGATGGATCCAGGTTGCTTGTCTGTAGGTTGATGGAGTACAGGGATGGGCACACAAAGATGAATATCTAATCAGTTGAGATATTCATAGAAATAACATTTATGATCAGATTTATTTGAGTTAGGGTTGGCTATTATTTATGTCAAACATATGTAACCCTAGTTAGGTTTTTTTTGACTCCTGTCGGCGTGCAGTTGAGTATGTATATATTGTATTTTTGGAGCTTTAGTGCTCAGAGTTGGACAATTGTAAAAGAAATTCATCTTTTCTTAAGGGTCATCTGTGGTATCATTTCTACCCTCTGGCTTATACAGTTGTAAGTCTTTCATTGATGATTCAGATATTGCAGAGGTATTTTGTGACAATCCTTCATGTCCCTATGCTTCCTTGTCTAAATTATCTCTTATTGAATCAAAGTATATGATGCTTTTTGGTGGTATCCTAGGGTTCCTGATCCCTCTTACTTTCTGTAATTGTGTGTGTTATTGTGTTTGATTTGATTTAGATGTTTTTGTGGGTATCCTTCAACCCCCTAACAGTCTTGTCTCAATCCTACACCGTGTTGCAGAAGTGAATGTCTGTTTGTAGGTCATAAGTTGTGTCTTATGTTCAGGCCCTCGTATGAAACACTTATGCAAGCTTATTTAGTAAGTTGTGACCTACTAGACCTAGGCCTTTCATTGATTCCATTCCTCTATACTGAGATCCAAACCCTAATTTCGGTGTATCACCTAGTAGGTTGTTTTCTTTCAAGTCATTTCCCTTTCTAAGCATTCCTTCTATCCCTTTCCCTCAAAAGTTTCATTTTTTCATGTCTAGAAGCAAATTAGGGTGATTATCCAAGAGGAACCATCCTAGAACCTAGAGGTCTCATCTCAGTTAGCATAGGTCCCACACCTAGAGATGATTCCCATGTTATACTAGGTTATCAAGACTATAAGAGCTTGAGACAAGGGAGCAAACTTAGTGTATAACAGGGACAAAAGGAAAGATTTGGTTGTGTAGCTGAACCTAAAAGGAACCAATAATGATTCACAACTCTTGAAAGAAAATTTAGATCAATGTGAAAAACTTGGAAAAGGAAGATATAAGATGTAGCATGAGATGGAATCCATGGTGATGAAGATGAATAAGGAGATTGAGGAAAGGAAAAATGTTCAATAAGAAATATCTTGAGAAATCCTTGAAGGAAACATATGAAGAATGTCACAAACTGAATTATGACATTTGATAATTGTAGATTGATCTTGATGAATCCAGACACAGTGAACAAGAACTTGAAAGTGTTAATTAAATTCTTAGGAGTAAGCTTGTTGATAATGAATTTAAAGAAAACTTAAAAGATAGTGAACAGTGAATCTTGATGCATATCTTGAGAGTCAAAGGCTAAAAGGAGATGCACAAGGACTTGGTTTTGATAAGGGAGAATGCTATGGATCTAGTTAGAAAACCTCTTCATCAAACAATCAAACTGAGAGACCTAAAATTTTACCTATGAGACAACCTAATGCACAAAACTTAAATGGGAGATGCTTTACTCGCAAAAAAATTGGTCATAAATAAAGTCATTGTAGAAGAAAACCTAATGCTACATCATTTCTCTAGATATTATTTCACCTACTATAATTATAGACACAAATCAAGAGAACGCAGATCTAAGATAAACACTAATAAGAAAAAAGGAAACATAAAAAGTTACAAATGCAACAGCTTTGGTCACATAGTGAAGAAATGTAGATTGAGGACAAATCAAGAGAACACAAGGTATGAAAATTCTAATGTGATATGTTTTAAATGCAACAATCTAAGTCACATCTCTAGGTATTGTAGATTCAATAATACTAATATGAATATGGAAGGTTTGATTTAAAGGAATAATATGAAACAATGATAAAGAAAAATAAAAGACTGATGTTGAAGAAGTTAGGAAATAGATGAGTAAGACATGGGTACCAAAGAGAAATTATGATGTTAGTGGAGGGTTTGCACCTCCACCTAGTGTAGAAATTCCATTATTGAATTGATTAGGTCAATAAACTAAGGGGATTTTTATGAAAAATATTTACTTGACCCCTAAATCAAATGGATATGATCGGTTTAGGTAGATGCATAATTAAGTTTATAACACAATGGAGTCATTTCTAAAAGAATATGAAGATGGTTTGGAAGGATCATAGATAGAATTTTGAGTTACAATTTGAAGCTAGGGTATGATGCATTAATTATGCTTACTTTTTTATATGTGAAATTTTAAAAAGGCATTTTGGCATTTTATGAAGATGGTTTGGAAGGATCATAGATAGAAATTTGAGTTACAATTTGAAGCTAGGGTATGATGCATTAATTATGCTTACTTTTTTATATGTGAAATTTTAAAAAGGCATTTTGGCATTTTGGCATTTTAAAAAGGCATTTTGGCATTTTATCTGTCAGGAGAAATATCTTGGAGATCATTTGGAGCTGATTGAAAATTGATTGAAGGAAATTTTTAGAGATCTACAAGAAAACCCTTTTTGACAGTGTAAAAAGGTATTTTTCATTACACGACTTGGTTTTTTATTTTGAATCATAGATGAACCATTGATAGTAGATGTTAAGGATAGACCTAGACCTAAATTTAAGAAAAACCCCCACAAATATATGGAAGATAACCCTAAATCTACATTTTCAAAAGTTCCATGTACAAAGTATTACATTTCAAAGATATTAGGGCCTACATTCACTATAATTTTAAAGAGTTAGAAAAAGACGCTATTTATCATATGTGTGAGGAATTGTTTGAGAATGGTAAATAGAAGGATGAATAGAAATTTTTAGAAACAATGAAGATATCTCAGGTCATGAATTTTTAATTTTTTTATGAGCTATAATGGATTAGGTATATTTTCAGTGTATGCAGTTAGATCGACCATATAAAATAACTAAGGAAGTCTTAGAGGCTATTATTGGTTTTAATGTGTGGTGAGGTTTGAGCCCTTAAGTCCATCAAGAAGGATATTTTTACTTGGTTGATTGAATCACAATGAGAAAAGTGTTTTTTTAATTGCAGGAAAAAATAGGTTTTAAAGGGGACCCGAAACCCCGTATAAGCTAGAATAAAAGTTTAGCGTTAAAGGAAACTAAAAATAAATAGGACTGGGGACTAGTCCGCCATAACCAAAACCAGCATAAAAATGAAAAAATGAAAAAACCAAAAACCAGCAAAAAACCAAAAAAAGGCCAGCACCAGGGACCCAGCACACTAGACAAACTCCTTGCGAGTTTCGTCAACTTCCTACTTCACCTCAGATATCTTCTTTATTGTGGCATTGAAGTCAAAGAGCTCCTAGATTCTTTCTTGAATCTTTCTCCTTTTCGCAGACTTGGTACATTTTCTCAGGCCTTCCTCTTCCAAGTCCTCTGTGTTCTTGTTAGGTTTCTTACTAGGGGAGCTAGCATCCAGCTCAGCTTTAATGGTCATAAAGCAGTCCATGGCCGAACCCATTAACTTATTATTGTCATGCATGTATTTTTTTATGGTGTTCTCCATCATTTCCATTCTAGCTTGCATTTCCTGCACTTTTTTCTCCCCATCAATGTTCATGTTGCCACCGACAATTTTTGAACCAGACTCCAGCTTATCCTGCAGGGAATCCACCTTAGCAGAATTGGAGCGATACTTTAAATTTAAATTATTTATTTCCTGAAAAACCCATTTTAGTAAGCGAAAAGAATACATGGAAGCAGCCTTAGCAGTTTGGAGAACACCAAAGGGGGGATCTATTTTATCGTCCATGTCTTCCTTAAGCAGTTGAACATTTCATTCCTGCATATCCACAGTTTTAATGAAAGGAATATTCTGAGAATTTCCAAGAGCATTCAATTTCTCCGCACCAGGTGAAGTCATCTCTACATCAGGGGAAGTTTTCTCCACGTTTGTGGCATCCTTCTAAATATCTAATCCAACCTCCATGACCACTTCTAGTTTTGGGAAGATGGGCACGTCATGATCTTCAAAACTGTTGTAGTCCACTAAAATGGGCACCTGTTGACCATCAACATCCTCCTCATTCTTAACATCCTTGTTGTTACTCTTGATTCCAGAGGTATTACTCATCTCCATAGTACCTGTAGCCTCCTCTTTAGTATTATCATTTTCCCCCAAAGTCGTATTTGAGACCGAGGTTGAAGAATAACCATCTTCCTCAGTAGAATCAGCCATGTCATCATAACCTTCCACACTATCAGCAAAGGTATCCATTTCCATACCAACCTCCTTATCCTTTCTTAAATTTTTACCTGAAGGACTCTCCTCTTTAGTGACCATCTCCCTACTTTTTTTCTTACCCGAACCAGTTTTGGGCAAAGAAATGACAGGGCTAGCACTGACAATCTTCTTAATATGTTCAATAATTAGAAGAATCAACCCTTCATGAAGAATGGGTTTCTTCTCCTTCTTATGCTGGGAAATACTAAGACGGAGGGACTAACGAAGATAGTAAGGTAGGGACACCCTAATTTTATGACAAAAATGACAGAGCAATACAAAATGGTAGGAATGGGCATGTTTGAACCTACCATCCAGGGTAACATATTCCATAATCACCATCATAATCATCGCCCATATTTCTTTGAATGTAGCAACATCATAGCACCCGCTACACATTTTCACCAGACTTTTCTTTTCCTCCTTGTTTTTGGGGAAGCGTTAAAGGGCCTTTTGTGAGACTTTCTTGTCGCGGTAAAATTTGATGCCCTTAGTACTAAGCCCAGACACCTTAGCAATGAATTCCTCTATAATGTTCATTGTGATACCAGCAATAGTGATAGCCCCATATTTCCAGGAATCAACAAACAACTTTGTGGCACTGTCTTTAGTCCCATGCAGCCATTCCATGTAGGTGGTAAGACCCCCCTTAGTGAGAATATCCTAGACCTCCAACATATTTTTCCATTTTACATAGTCCTTAGGCTCTTTACGATTAAGCCCTCTGCCCATGATCTCAAAGATAACAATGACAATCGTAATAGCAAAGAAATAACAATTGTTGAGGTAATAGGCAACTTTGAAGTTAACAAAAGTTAATTTGTGTCTTCAATTAGTTCTCTTGGGAAAAGCACCACTTTCCATAATCATATTACCATGTTTCTCTAAAATGTGTCTAATCATCATAACTTCTTGAGATACGCCCAATCCACCCTTTTGCTTTGAGACATGTCAAAGGCCAACTTGGCTTTCATATCAACAGTGAGATTGTCGCAACCATGCCAAATCATGATATCCTTGGATTTAACTGCAAAGTTAGCCAGCTCATCAGTGGTACAATTCACTTCCCGGTAAATGTGAGATATAATGACTTGCTTAAAGGATCTAATGATAACCCTAGCTTCCTCAATTATCTCCTTAATGGACCATGATGGTTTAGTCATGTCATTGATGCATCTTAATATGTTCATTGAATCCCCCTCAATCCAAACATTCTGAGCCATATTCTTCTTGACAATTTTAAGAGTCTGAAGAAAAACCATGGCCTCTGCCACGTGGTTGCTTTGCACCCTAATAGGCATCACCATCGTAGCCAGGCAATTAGCCATGTCATCATGAATGAGACCACCACAACCCGCTAGGCCCGGGTTTCCCTTTGTAGCGCCATCGAAATTAATTTTTATCCATCCTGGCGGAGGAGAAAGACAGATGGCATTCTCCCTTAGATTTGAGTTATTATTAGTAGTCCCCGTGCTCAAATCACTAGCATTGAAGTCCAGCATCCTACTAGTCGACAATTTGTAGTTTTCTTTAATACTTCTCTTAATCTTCTCAGAAATCACCTTAGGCGGAAGTTAAATATTCCTGAAGACTCTATCGTTGCATTCTCTCCATAACTGCCATATCACATGGGGGGCTATGATGTTCCACAAATGTTGATCCATAGGGACCTGTGCTTTTCTCCACTATATACGGAAACTCTCCATGTTGTGGGGAAAAAACCAGTTAATTTTCTAGCATTGTAATAAAAGATTCCAAACTTCCCAAGCAAAGCTATAATCAATGGCAAGGTGAAAGACCGATTCCTCAGATTTTTTACACTAGAAGCATCTGTTGCTCAAAATCATGCCCCGTTTCTAGAGGTTGTCTATGGTAAGAATTTTATTCTACAAAACCAACCAGAAGAAAATATTAATTTTAGGAATTAAAATTTTATCCCACACCTGAGCCCAGAAAGGGAGAGGATTTGGTTGTTTCAGTAAAAGCTCAGAACAGAAAGCCACCGTGAAGATACCAGAAGGAAGAATACCCCAAAGAAACTCATCTTCTCTAGATTCCTTAACCTTCTAGATCATAAGATGTAGCATAAACGGCTTAAGCATTTCATCCACTAGGGAGAGGTCAATCCATGAGCCATTCCTCCAATAGTCCCTAACACTGGCTCCAAATCTCTAAATGTACTGATTAATGAAAGGTTGAAAAGTAGAGACAGATCTAAGGGGACAGCCTTTGAGCCAGCAATCCTCCCAAAACCGGATCCTTCTACCATTGCCTAGAAACCACTTAGCCCCTTTAAAAGCTGCCTCCTTAGCATTCTGAATATTGTTCCAAATAAAATAACCTTGCACATTCAAATACGTTTCCCAAAATTTTGAAATATGGGAGAAAGAGAAGAGATATTTTCTATGGATAATTTCATTCCATTCTCTTTTTCCCCAAAAATTCTCCAAGTCTATTTGGCTAGCAACGCCATATTGGTGACTCTTAGAGGGAAAATTCCCAGCCCCCCCCCCCCCCCCCCACTTTTTAGGAGTACAAACCTTCTCCCAGGAAACTAAAGCAAGTCTATTTTTGTCTTCCACTCTCGACCACAAGAAGTTTCTTTGGATTTTTTCAATAATATCAATATGTTTACCAGGTATCTTAAAAAACTAAGAGCATAAACAGGGAGGCTTTGCAAAGAGGCCTTTAAGAGCTAGAGTTTACCTGCTTGACTAAGAAGCGCTCCTTTCCAACCAGCCAACTTCCTGTTGAATATGTCAACAATGCCAGCCCAAAAGGAGTCTAAAGGTTTGAGACCAAGAGGAAGGCCAAGATAGGTAATAGGAAAAGAATCAATTCTGCATCCTATGATTCTAGCAATTCTATACTACCTATCCTCAGGAGTGTTGATAAAAAATAAAGAGCTCTTATCCCAATTAATGGATTGGCCAGAACCTAGAGAATAGGTAGAAAGAGCTTGTTTGATAGTCTTCACTTCTTGGATTGAAGAGAAACCCATGATGATAGTGTCATCCACAAACTGTTCATGAGAACAAGGACTAGAAGTCAAAGAAGGGGAAAGCCCTTTGAACAACCCAGTGGAGACAATCTTCTAAAGAAGATGCCCCAGACATTCAGCCAAGATTGAAAAAAGGATAGGAGAAATAGGATCTCCCTGCCTAAAACCCCTAGAGGGTTTGAAAAATCTAGAGGGGATCCATTGATCATAATAGTAGTAGTAGAAGTGCTAATGAGCTGATAAATCAATTTGAGGAATTTCTCACCAAAACCAAAGGATCTCAGCACCCTGATCAACAAGTCCTAGTCCACCCGATCATAAGCCTTCGAAAGATCCAATTTCAGAAGAAAACCAGAGTTAAGAGAGACCTGAGTAGAGTGGATAACCTCATGAACCTTCATAATCGAATCAAGAATTTGGCTGCCAGGAACAAAACCACTTTGTTGAGGAGAAATAATCTGAGGAAGAATAACCAGCAAATGAGAGGTTAAAACTTTGGATAAAATTTTGTACATAGAATTACACAAGCTAATCAGTCTGAAGGAATCCACTGAATCAGCTCTAGGCTTCTTAGGAATTAGAGAAAGAAAGGTCACATTAATCTCTTTAAGAAAAGATATATCTCCAAAGAATTCTTTAACAGCATTACTAATATCCACACCAATAATATGCCATTTTTTTAAAAGAAGAACATTGGGAACCCATCTGGACCCGGGGACTTGTCACCTTCAAAAGAGAAGACATCAGCCTTGACTTCATCCAGAGAAGGGATAGCAATAAGAGCTTTGTTGGTAGTATCATTAACAATGGAAGGAATGGTTTCAAGAAGGATATTTTGATTCCCCACATCAAGATTAAGGCATTTAGAGAGCAGAGAAGAAAACAAATTAATCATAGCTGATTAATTTCCCCATCCTCCACTTTAAGTTTGGATATTTTGTTAGTAGCTCTATGTTTTGAGGTAGATAAGTGAAAGAATCTAGTATTCTTATCCCCAACTTTTAGCCAAATAGACCTAGATCTTTGTCTCCAGTATTCTTCCTCCTTGGAAATGATATTATGCATTTTGGCAAGGATGCTCTCTTGCTTATCCCTCAGCTCCATCATCAGCCTAGAATGTTGGATGGTGTTCTGAATAATGTCGAGATCCCTTTTAAGCTAAATTTTAGATTTAAAAAATGTCACCAAAAACTTTTTTACTCCATGCCTTCATATTCTATTTTACACTAAGAAGTTTCTTTACCACTCTAAACATAGCAGTGCCTTGAATATTAACATTCCACCAATCTTTGATATGTTGATCTAGCTCAGGATGGTCAGCCCACATCTTTTCAAACTTGAAGGGTGAGTGACCCTTCACAGTAATTGGATCAGCACTAAAACATATCGAGAAGTGATCAGACCCAATCTTTGAAAGGGATGACAGCGAACAACCAAAGTTTTTAAGCCAGCACCCAGTGATCAATGCATGATCCAACCTAACTTGGATGAGGTCTTGACCAATCCTTCTATTCGACCAAGTAAAATTGACACCCTGAAGCTCCATATCAAAAAGAGCTTAATTATTGATAAATTCCATAAGCTCAATTCTACCATCTAGATGACTCTAATTATCCACCCCACCAAACTTCTCATTGTCTTTTAAAGGACAATTGAAGTCCCCAATAATCAACCAAGGAAGCTCCTAGAAGGAATTTCTGTGATTTTCAACTTTTTTCCAGAATTGGGATCTACCAGCTTTAGAGTTGGGGGCATAACAAGAAAAGTGTGTTGTGATAGTGAACAACATCAAGAAACTACATGTTAGGTTCACAAAAATGATTTTGGGTTACAAGGTATTTCGTTCTAGCATAAAAATTCTATCTCAAGTACCATAGTACACAATGCATATAGAATGGTCAATGAGAATACAAAATATGACATATGCGAAGTTCTAAGAGTGCAACTCTTAGAGAACTTGGTGAAGATTAAGAAGGATAAGAAGAAGATCTTTAAGTATGGTTCATTGGTTCTTTACATTTTCTTCTATTTCATGAACTAATTTCTTGGAGTAGGAAGCATTACATGGAAAAAGGATGTACTGGTGGCTATTCAGATTGGAAAAAACTACCTTATTCTAGAGATAAGTTCTAGAAGAAGCATAGTATGTGGTTATTTTAAAGCCTTTCAAGACAAAATACAGAATAGGTATAGGATCCCAAGGGCAATTGTTGAGAAATATAAAGAAACTACCTGTTTTATGGTAGAAATTGATGACTTCTTAATGGAACTAATGGAACCGAGAATAACAAGAATTATGTCTATGGGATATGACATTTATCTTGTTATAATTTAGGCTTATGTCAAAGGTTTTCTTGATATACCTATTTACCCTAATGAAGAAAGGTTCTTTACCTATAAAGAAAATAGCCTAAAAGTTCATTTGGAGGTAAACAAACCTACAAGGGAAAGAAGAGTCATAAGGGAAGTTGAGTTAATGGGTGAAAGAATGAGTTTCACAAATGAGAACATGAAAGAAGAAAGAAATAAGTTTTAAAAGGAAGAGAGAAAGAAGGCAAAATCATATAATCTTATTGATGTTGATGTTGATGCACATACTACTTCCAGACCTATAGCATCATCATCTAAAAGTAGAAAAATAAGGAGTTAAATTTGAAACTTAGTTAGTACTATAAAGAAGAATATTATAAAGAATTTTTCTACACTAAGGAGACCTACATTGAAGGAAACTCATTCTAGACCAGCAAAACTGAAGGAGAAATCTGAACCTACAAGCAAAAAAGAAAAGACAAAAAGAAAAAGAGTGTACAAAGGAACAAAAGAGGATGATATATATGAAGATACCAACTCTAATTATGTTGAGAATCAACTGAGAATAGAAGGTGCTATGGAAGCTATCAAGTAATAAGTGCACATCCATCAGAAGGAGAACCTACAAGTAAGAGGCTAAAACTAATGTCAGTATGCCATATTTATATTAGAACGTATATATATTATATGTATATGTATATGTGTGTGTGTGTATATATATATATATATATATATATATAGATATAGATATAGATATGCATATACATATATATACATATATATATACATTTATAGATATAGATATAGATAGGCATCATAATACATATACATAATACATATACATACATACATATCT